>CAWUFW010008325.1:600000-902474 GCA_963921515.1 Calotriton arnoldi
CCCCAGGAATGTTCATTCTTGAAGTCGTCATACACGGTCTGAGTAGATTATATTTTGACACTACCGACTGGCACTATATATGGTTTATATTGCACTTACTACTGAGACTATACCACGGAATTCTTCCTACTCCATCTTCTTCCTTTGGGATTCTGGATCTTTTGATCTACAGATTATTGGGACACATTTGGAAAAAAAAAATTCAATGTTTCTGGTGTATTATATTTTGTGCATGTGGGCCAATGAGACCAATGAGATAACATATTGTGATGAAGCATGGCACCGGCCGCTGAATGTAATCTCTGACTAGTTCTGTACACCCAATTTAAAGAAGGTGATACATTGAGTATTCATTCTGTTTTTATGCAGCCTTGATAAAGTCGCGGGATAATTTCCCATGTAAGCGACGAAACACGTGTCGGCTGTCTGAACATCGGAAAATAAAAAGGAAAAAAGAAATAAGAACTTACCTACTTGTATTTTACTTATGCTCACATCAAGCATGTTTATGTATATTGTGACATAACAGACGTGTGCTGAGGAATTCCTTGGTGTAGTGAGTGGGACCCCCTCCGGAGGGCCAGCATTCTGCATTTGGTGTAGTGAGAGCGACCCCATCTGGAGGTAACAGCATTCTGCACTGGTGCAGTGAGAGCAACCCCCTCTAGAGGCCAGTATTCTGCACTGGGTGTAGTGAGAGCGACCCCCTCTGAGGGCCAGTGGTCCACACTGGGTGTAGTGAGAGCGACCCCCTCTAGGGGCCAGCATTCTGCACTGGTGTAGTGAGTCGACCCCCTCTGGAGGGGACAGCATTCTGCATTGGTGTAGTGAGTCAACCCACTCTAGAGGGCCAGCATTCTGCACTGGGTGTAGTGAGAGCGACCCCCTCTGGAGGCCGTTATTCTGCACTGGGTGTAGTGAGAGCGACCCCCTCTGGGGGCCAGTATTCTGCAGTGGGTGTAGTGTGAGCGAACCCCCTCTAGGGTCCAGCATTCTGCACTGGGTGTAGTGAGAGCGACCCCCTCTGGAGGCCAGTGGTCCGCACCGGGTGTAGTGTGAGCGAACCCCTCTAGAGGGCCAGCATTCTGCACTGGTGTAGTGAGAGTGACCCCCTCTAGAGGGCCAGCATTCTGCACTGGGTATAGTGAGAGAGACCCCCTCTGGGGGCCAGCAGCCCATACTGGGTGTAGTGGGAACGACCCCCTCTAGAGGCCAGCATTATACTCTGGTGTAGTGAGAGCGACCCCCTCTGGAGGCCACTGGTCCGCACTGGGTGTAGTGAGAGCGATCCCCTCTAGAGGGCAGCATTCTGCACTGCGTGTAGTATGAGCGACCCCCTCTAGACGGCAGCATTCTGCACTGGTGTAGTGAGAGCAATCCCCTCTGGAGGCCAGTGGTCTGGACTGGGTGTAATGAGGGCGAACCCCTCTAGAGGCCCAGCATTCTGCACTGGTATAGTGAGAGCAAGCTCCTCCAGGGGCCAGTATCCTGCACTGGGTGTAGTGTGAGTGACACCCTCTGGAGGCCAGTATTCTGCACTGGGTGTAGTGTGAGCGACCCCCCATCTAGGGGCCAGCATTCTGCACTGGGTGTAGTGAGAGAGACCCCCTCTGGGGGCCAGTGGTCCGCACTGGGTGTAGTGAGAGCGATCCCCTATAGAGGGCCAGCATTCTGCACTGGGTGTAGTGAGAGCGACCCCCTCTACGGGCCAGCATTCTGCACTGCGTGTAGTGAGAGCAACCCCCTCTGGAGGCCAGTGGTCAGCACTGGGTGTAGTGAGAGCGACCCCCTCTATAGGGCCAGCATTCTGCACTGGTGTAGTGAGAGCGACTCCCTCTAGAGGCCAGCATTCTGTACTGGGTGTAGTGAGAGCGACCAACTCTAGAGGCCAGCATTCTGCACTGCGTGTAGTGAGAGCGACCTCCTCTGGAGGCCAGTGGTCCGCACTAGGTGTAGTGAGACCGATTTCCTATAGAGTTCCAGCATTCTGCACTGGATGTAGTGAGAGCGACCCCCTCTGGAGGGCCAGCATTCTGCACTGGATGTAGTGAAAGCGACCCCCTCTAGAGGCCAGCATTCTGCACTGGGTGTAGTGAGAGCTACCCCCTCTGGAGGCCTGGAGGGGACAGCATTCTGCACTGGGTGTAGTGAGAGCGACCCCCTCTGGAGGCCAGTATTCTGTACTGGGTGTAGTGAGAGCGACCCCCTCTGGAGGCCAGTATTCTGTACTGGGTGTAGTGAGAGTGACCCCCTCTGGAGGCCTGGAGGGGACAGCATTCCGCACTGGTGTAGTGAGAGCAAGCCCCTCTAGGGGCCAGTATCCTGCACTGGGTGTAGTGAGAGCGACCCCGTCTAGGGGCCAGTGTGAGAAGTTGGCCTGGCATATGCTGTCCACTAGTTCTAGTGGGCACCTTGCACCAGTCCAAACAACCCCTTATGGAGATAGGTTAAAGACAACCTTTAGTGAAAGCTATCCTAGTGGTAGCTATGGAGAGCAGCCTTCAGGCTAAGTCTTGAAGGAATGTAAAGCAGCTTGTTTTACCAGTCTATAATCTCTTGAGTGACCAAATGAAAGAGGACCACACCAGGTATATATATAAAATATATGTATTTAGTCTTAAACACACCCCTCTAGTCTCTTTATGAGGCTAGAGTTCGAAGTACATAGTTTACAAGTCAAATATCAACAGTAATAGCACAAATACACGTTTGAGCCCTAGGGGGTACCAAACCATATACCAAAAAAGTGGTATAAGAACCACGACTGAGCTAGACACTAGGCCTAGAGCCTGTAGAAGTGCTTGGACCACAAGGAACCACCCAAGGTAGTGACACAGGGGACCCACGGGGGACGCGTGCAGTGTGGGAACACAGCCGTGAATCACCGTTAACTTCTATGGGGAAAGTCGCAGTTGGATTTTTAAAAGGAAAGGACACTTAGAGGAGGACTTGGAGCAAATCCCTTTAGAACTAGGCAGTTCTAGAGTCAATACCCAGGGGAGCACCGGAGTACTCGAGTTACCTCACCCAGGGAAGCCGGGAGCATAGGTGTCTTTTGGCGTCGGGATTCGTCGTCGTTTTCAATGGCGATCTGCTGCAGCGGGCTGCTAGCGAGCAAGTCGAGAGTGTCCGGGTGGATCCAAGAGTGGATCGAAGATCTGAAGGACCTGAAAGCAGAGGGGACAGAGTCTGGGTCACTAGCCAGGGACCAGGAAGGCGATGAGCAGACGCCCACCGATGTCGGGTGCTTCAGGTAGGTTGATGGTCGTCTTGACTCTTCAGCCACGAGGTCCAGGAGGCGTCGACGACGACCAGGAGCTGGATTCGAGCTGTCCCACGACGTCTGTCGATTGCTGCGTTGTCGGCGACCGGATTGGACCCAACAAGACTTGGCAACGGCAAGTCACGTGGAAACAAAGAAAGGACGTTGATGCAGACCAGCAAGGTCTGGGGGACTCACCCAGCGAAGGTAAGTCAGGGCACGTCTGGAGCAACCAGGAAAGCCCAAGCAGAAAAAGAGTTGCCTTCGGGAGGGCCCACTAGCCAACGGACTAGCGACCGCAAAGGAGCCTCGAGTGGACGCACTTGGAGCTGGCTCACAGGACACTCATTGAGTGGAGGCCAGTGATCTTCGGTGCCGTCGGTGCTGGAGGCGGGGGCTACTCGGAGCCCACAGCACAACTTCGTGGGAGACCAGAAAGAGGATGCACTTACAAAAGTTCTCGGTGTCCAGGGGTCACGGTTCCACGTTACCCACAACAGCTACGTGCCTCAGCTTCGCTGGGGTCTCAGGGCAGCCTCGGGGAAGTCTAGAAATCTACCTCTGGTGTTGCAAAGACTTCGGCGTCCGGCGGGAGCTTCAGCGATGCAGACCGAACAATTGCTTCTTAGGTGCCTGCCAAGCAGGGGAGTCACTCCTTGACCCCAAGGGAGATTCTTCAGTCCTCTAATCTTTAAGTAGAGCGTCGAAGGTCCAGGATTTGGCTTCAGAGTTTCGTCCAGGGATATCTAAAGTCCTAAGGACTGGGGTCCCATACTTATACTAAGTTAGGGGGTTGGACATACTCTGGGGACCCACCTATGGGAGGGTCAGGGAAGAGGGGTGGTTACACCCATTCCCTTTGTCCAGTTTCGCGCCAGAGCAGGGGCAGGTAGCCCCTGCAACTGGTTTGAACTGGGCTATGCACAGGGACACCAAATGTGCCCCCAGTGCAGGACTTCAAAGCACCAGAGAGTGCTCTTGCCCAGCCCCAATACATACTATCCTGTCTGGGGAGGTGGTTACACCTCCCTTCGACAGGAAACCTATTGTCCAGGCCTCCCCTGCTGGAGTTTCGGTCAGCAGCAGGAGGCCAGACCCGTGTCTGTGGCAGCGGCATCCATTTTGTGATGCCAGGGCTCTGTAAGGTTAATACCGGGTTTGCCGGTGTGTACATGTCTCTCCCTCTAGAAGGGTGGAATGCTACCCCCGCCGCCAGAACTGGCGGGGGGGTAGTATTCCAAGATGTTTGACACCAAACACGACATGTTTCCGTGCAGCCATCCCAAAGTTAGCATTTAACGCGAGGTTATAATGCACTTAAGAGTATATGGTCAGGCTGCACCACAAACAGCACCAGAGGATTGTCTCCGAACGCTGCAGAGGGGCTCTGCTCATGCAGGGGCACCCTCTCACATAAAAACCAAGCACTCTGCCTTTAGGATTGTTAAGGCCTGCTATAGGAGTGACTTATAGGTTTATATGTGTGTGCAATGGTAGTGATATAGGTAGCCTATATCACAGTAAGGGGTGCATGCACCACCTTACCCAGGCTGCAGTAGCAGTCCTGTGGTGTCATTTTGGAGGGCCTTCCAGGGGTGGCACAATACATGCTTCAGCCCCTGGTAGGCCCCTGGGATGCCTATGCCCTTGGTACATAGTATACCATATACTAGGGACTTATAAGGGCACCCCAGAATCCAATCTGGGATGTACCTAAAGTACATAGAATCAATTTAGAGAGGAAGCAGCTAGGCTGGGGTCCTGGATAGCAGGGCCCCAGCCAGACTAAAGTAAAAAAAACAGTGATACACCAGCAAAAAGTGGGGGTAACCATAAGAGGCAGATCCTACTCTCCTACACAACCCCCCCCCAAACGCAGGCACATTAAACTAACCTTGACCAGTTGAGTCTTCATGTTCTAAGTGGAAATATCTGGAGAGTCCATCTGCATTGGCATGGTTACTCCCAGGTCTATGTTCCACTGTATAGTCCATCCCCTGTAGGGAAATGGACCACCTCAAAAGTTTGGGGTTTTCACCCTTCATCTGTTTTAGCCATAAGAGGGGCTTGTGGTCTGTTTGAACAAGGAAGTGAGTGCCAAACAAGTATGGCCTCAGCTTCTTCAGAGCCCAAACCACAGCAAAGGCCTCCCTCTCAATGGCTGACCAACGTTTCTCTCTGGGGGTCAGCCTTCTGCTAATAAAAGCTACTGGCTGATCCTGACCTTCATCATTCAACTGTGACAGTACAGCCCCTACCCCCAACTCAGATGCATCTGTTTGCACAATGAACTTTTTGGAGTAATCAGGACTTTGCAGAATGGGAGCAGTGCACATGGCCTGCTTCAGGTCATCAAATGCCTTCTGACAGCTAACTGTCCACTGAACCTTTTTGGGCATTTTCTTAGAGGTTAAGTCATTCAGGGGTGTCACTATTGATCCATACCCCTTGACAAATCTTCTGTAGTACCCAGTCAGGCCTACAAAGGCTCTCACCTGAGTCTGGGTAGTTGCAGCAGTCCAGTCCATGATGGTCTGGATCTTGCTCTGCAATGGTTGAACCTGGCCTCCACCCACAAGGTGGCCCAGGTACACAACCTGACTCTGCCCTATCTGGCACTTTGTGGCCTTGATAGTTAGGCCTGCCTTCTGCAGGGCCTGCAAAACATTTCTGAGGTGGACCAGGTGATCCTCCCAGGTGGAGCTAAAGACAGCAATATCATCTAGATATGCTGCACTATAGGCTACCAGACCTGTAAGGACTGTGTTCACCAACCTCTGAAAAGTGGCAGGTGCATTTTGCAAACCAAAGGGCATCACCACAAATTGGTAAAGCCCACCAGGGGTAGAAAATGCAGTTTTTGGCTTTGCATCATCAGCTAGTCTGATCTGCCAGTAGCCAGCTGTTAGGTCAAATGTGCTTAGATACTTGGCTGAGGCCAAAGTGTCTATTAGCTCATCTGCCCTGGGGATTGGATGGGCATCAGTCCTAGTGACTGCATTGAGGCCTCTGTCGTCCACACAAAACCTCATCTCTCTCTTACCATCTTTGGTGTGAGGTTTTGGCACCAGGACCACTGGACTAGCCCAAGGGCTATCTGAAGGCTCAATGACACCCAGTTCCAACATTTTCTGGACTTCTGTCCTGATACAGTCCCTGACCTGGTCAGGTTGCCTGTTAATCTTGCTTTTAACAGGCAGACTGTCCCCAGTGTCCACTTCATGAGTGCACCAGGTGGTCTGACTTGGAGTCAGAGAGAACATGTGTCTGAACTGATTGAGCACCTGTCTACAATCAGTCTGCTGCTGGGCAGTGAGGCTGCCTACCAAGGCTACACCATCCACTGACCCATCATCAGGGTTCTGTGAGAGCAGGTCTGGGAGAGGGTCACTCTCCTCCTCCTGTCCCTCATCAGTTGCCATGAGCAAGCCCATGTCAGCCCTGTCCACATATGGCTTCAGCCTGTTGACATGGAGCACCCTATGGGGGCTCCCGGGAGTTCCCAGGTCTACCAGATAGGTAACCTCTCCCTTCTGTTCAACAATTGTATGGGGGCCACTCCACTTGTCTTGGAGGGCTGCTGGGGCCACTGGCTCCAGCACCCACACCTTCTGCCCTGGCTGGTAAACAGTCAGCACAGCCTTTTGGTCATGCCAGGCTTTCTGTAATTCCTGGCTGGCCTCAAGGTTTTTGGTTGCCTTTTTCATGTACTCAGCCATCCTGGAGCGGAGACCAAGTACATAGTCCACTATGTCCTGTTTAGGGGTTTGAGAGGTAACTCCCAACCTTCCTTCACCAGACACAATGGACCCCTGACAGGATGGCCAAACAAAAGTTCAAAAGGGCTGTAGCCAACCCCTTTTGAGGCACCTCCCTGTATGCAAATAAAAGGCAGGGCAAGAGTATGTCCCATCTTCGCCTAAGCTTTTCTGGGAGCCCTTTAATCATGCCCTTCAAGGTTTTGTTGAATCTCTCAACTAAACCATTGCATTGTGGGTGATAGGGTGTGGTGAACTTATAAGTTACTCCACACTCCTTCCACATTGCAGTCAAGTAACTGGACATGAAGTTTGTACCTCTGTCAGATACTACCTCCTTAGGAAAGCCCACTCTTGAGAAAACTCCCAGGAGGGCCCTTGCCACCACAGGTGCTGTAGTGGTCCTAAGGGGAATGGCTTCTGGGTACCTGGTGGCATGGTCCACCACCACCAGGATAAACCTGTGCCCAGATGCTGTTTGGGGATCCATGGGACCAACTATGTCAATCCCCACCCTCTCAAAGGGAACCCCCACCACAGGTAGTGGTATCAGGGGGGCCTTTGTGGTGCCACCTGCCTTCCCACTGGCTTGGCAGGTTACACAGGAGCAACAAAACTCCTTGGTGTCTTCAGACATGTGGGGCCAGTGAAAGTGAGGGACAATTCTGTCCCAAGTCTTGTTCTGGCCCAGGTGACCTGCTAAGGGAATATCATGGGCTAGTGTCAATAGGAAGCCCCTGAACTTCAGAGGTATAACCAACCTCCTGGCTGATCCAGGCTTGGGGTCTCTACTCTCTGAGTACAGGAGTCCATCATCCCAATATATCTTATGGGTGCCACTAGCATTCCCAGCAGCCTCAACAGCAGCTTGCAGTCTGAGGGGTTCAAGAGAGGGGCAGTTCAGCTGCTCCTAGCTCAGATCTGCCCTGGAAGGGCCCCCTGTCCCCAAGAACTCAACCTGATCAGGTTCAAGCTCCTCTGGGACTGTTCCTTCTTCAGGCCTGAGATCATCTTCCTCAAAAGACTGATCTTCCTCCTGAGCCAAGGGGGAAGGCACTGTCTTAACCCTACTGCTCCTCCTCTTGGGAGGCACCTGGTCCATTATTCCAGAATCCAGGGCCTGTTCAGCTTTTGACATTTTTGCCTGTGACCTAGTCACAGCAAAGACATGTGCAGGGATCCCTAGCATTTCTGCATGTTTCCTGAGCTCCACCTCTGCCCAAGCTGAGGTTTCAAGATCATTGCCAAGCAAGCATTCAACTGGTAGGTCTGCACTCACCACAACCTTCTTAAGGCCAGTTACCCCTCCCCAGGAGAAGTTAACAACTGCCAGAGAATGGTCTGTTCTGACATTGCTAGCATTGGTCACTTGGTACATTTCACCAAGTATAATCTGCCCAGGATCCACAAGATCTTGTGTCACCATGGTGACACTTGCTCCTGTGTCCCTGAATGCCAAAGCCTCTCTTCCATTAATTAAAGGCTGCTGTCTGTATTTGCCCAAATTATTGGGACTCACAAAGGGGGACATATCCATGCCCCCATCACAGACTAGGACAGCCTGAGTTGGCACTCTGACTAGGCCAGAGTCCATCTCAGTACCCAGGGTGAACCCTACTAAACCCTTATTCTGAGTAATTCCACCACCACTTGTAGCTGGACTAGGGGTAACAGTTGCCTTAGGGGCAATGGTGGCTGGATTAGAGTCTTTGGTCTTGGTGCAATCACTGGTCCAGTGAGTCTTTTGCTTACAGACTTTGCACCATGGTTTCTTTTGGCCTTTTCCTTTATTAGATTGGGATTCCCCACCAGATGCAGATTTTTGGGGACCTTGAGAAGACTTCTGGTCTTTACCCTTTTTCCCCACCCTTATCAGAGTTCTTAGAATCTTGCTTCTTCTGGTCACCACCTTGGTTCTGTACCTTCTGCTTCACCTGGTTCTGACCCATTTGTCTGCCTTCTTACCCAATTCTTGGGGAGAGGTCAGATCAGAGTCAACCAGGTACTGATGTAGCAACTGGTTCTGACAGTTATTAAGAATCTGCTCCCTCATGATTAAATTATACAATCTTTGAAGTCACACACCTTACTGCCAAGTAACCAGCCTTCCAGAGCCTTGGTAGCACAATCTACAAAGTCCACCCAGTCCTGTGTCTGTGCCTTTTGGGTATCTCTGAACTTTAACCTGTATTGTTCAGTGGTTAGGCCAAACCCATCTATTAGGGCACTCTTCAGGACTTGGTAATCATCAGCATTCTCTTCTCTTACAGTGAGGAGCTTGTCTCTTCCTTTGTCTGCAAAGGAGAGCCACAAGATTGCTGCCCACTGCTCTTGGGGGACCCTCTGTACTTTACAGGCCCTCTCCAGTGCAGTAATCCATTTGTGGATGTCATCCCCACTCTGGTAGGGAGGGACAATCTTGCTCAGGTTTCTATGGTCATTAGACCTTTCCCTACCACTAGGGAAGTTGCTGCCACCATGGGACTCTAGTCCCAACTTTCTTCTTTGTCTATGAAGCTCTAGGGACTCCCTGTCTATAGCCAACTGCTCTTTTCTGATTCTCAACTGAGCTTCCTCATACTTGAGCAGTCTGTCTTTTCTTTCATGGGAGGTTTCCTCCTATGAGAAGAAACAGAGGTCCCTACTGAGGTGTCAGAATGGTTAGACTCCTGAGAAGGAGATCTGGACCTTCTAGGCACACTCACAACTCTTCCTGGTGGGACAAAGGGGAGGTCATTCTGATCCTCCTCCTCATCTGCAGGAGGAGCTGCATTTTCCAGGACAAGGTCATTGTCACCTTCCTGGCCAGTTTCAGAGGTCCGGTCCTGGGAATTTTCACCCCTGGCCCCTTCCTCATCTTCTGGCCCACCCTCTCTGCCTACCCTTGCAGACCCTGTAGGTCTTCTGAGGTCATCTAGCAGAAGCATCTCCATGAGACGTTGGGTGTTGACACTTTTGCCTGTCTTCAGCTTTCTAATCTTGCACAACTCTCTCAATTCCAAGAATGGGAGGTTGTCATATTTGGATGGCAGGAGCCCACTGGTTCCTGGCAGTGAAGACATTACTAGTGAGGTGTGGTGTATGCACTACCTACTCTAGTGTGGCCTACTAAACTCTCTAGAGTTGTAGGAAGGGTGTGCTAAGCCCTTGACACACAACTCTAAGTTCAGTAGAACTTACTGTATTTCTAAGCTTGAATTTATATGTACCTTAGGTACCTTTAGTGGTTTTCAGTTGATCACACACTTGAGATTATCTGGTAAAACAATAGCAAGCTGGAATCCCACCGCTGCCACCAATGTGAGAAGTTGGCCTGGCATATGCTGTCCACTAGTTCCAGTGGGCACCTTGCACCAGTCCAAACAACCCCTTATGGAGATAGGTTAAAGACAACCTTTAGTGAAAGCTATCCTAGTGGTAGCTATGGAGAGCAGCCTTCAGGCTAAGTCTTGAAGGAATGTAAAGCAGCTTGTTTTACCAGTCTATAATCTCTTGAGTGACCAAATGAAAGAGGACCACACCAGGTATATATATACAATATATGTATTTAGTCTTAAACACACCCCTCTAGTCTCTTTATGAGGCTAGAGTTCGAAGTACATAAGTTACAAGTCATTTATCAACAGTAATAGCACAAATACACGTTTGAGCCCTAGGGGCGTACCAAACCATATACCAAAAAAGTGGTATAAGAACCACGACTGAGCTAGACACTAGGCCTAGAGCCTGTAGAAGTGCTTGGACCACAAGGAACCACCCAAGGTAGTGACACAGGGGACCCACGGGGGACGCGTGCAGTGTGGGAACACAGCCGCGAATCACCGTTAACTTCTATGGGGAAAGTCGCGGTTGGATTTTTAAAAGGAAAGGACACTTAGAGGAGGACTTGGAGCAAATCCCTTTAGAACTAGGCAGTTCTAGAGTCAATACCCACGGGAGCACCGGAGTACTCGAGTTACCTCACCCAGGGAAGCCGGGTGCATAGGTGTCTTTTGGCATCGGGTTTTGTCGTCGTTTTCTTAATTAGTATACCCCAGCACACGTAAGTCATTAAAATTGATAGTTTTCAGTCGTTAATCACACATGAGAAGTAAAAGCATTTTGTTGATTTCCTCCTTCTTTAATCAGTCTTCAAGTTTTTTTCAATACGTAAAGCGTTCCCAAGCCAACACGTGTTTCGTCGCCTCAGTAAGTTTTGTACATGCGACTTGTTCACGGTTCCAATGTGGCGATAATTCCGGGCCACATAAACCTATGGCATGGGGTGAACTCCAAAATATCAATAAAAACTGCTGGGCAGTAATGTGTAGCTTCGGTTGCCCCGTAAATACGTTCCCGAGTTTGAGAGAAAGAGCCGCCGTTCCGCGTACTCTTGCCCCACGCCGGTCTCCTCGAGTTTGTCGTCGTTTTCAATGGCGATCTGCTGCAGCGGGCTGCTGGCGACCAAGTCGAGAGTGTCCGGGTGGATCCAAGAGTGGATCGAAGATCTGAAGGACCGGAAAGCAGAGGGGACAGAGTCTGGGTCACTAGCCAGTGACCAGGAAGGCGATGAGCAGACGCCCACCGATGTCGGGTGGTTGACAGTCATCTTGACTCTTCAGCCATGAGGTCCAGGAGGTGTCGACGACAACCAGGAGCTGGATTCGAGCTGTCCCATGACGTTTGTCGATTGCTGCGGTATTGACGACCGGATTGGACCCAACAAGCCTTGGCAACAGCAAGTCACATGGAAACAAAGAAAGGACGTTGATGCAGACCAGCAAGGTCTGGGGGACTCACCCAGCGAAGGTAAGTCAGGGCACGTCTGGAGCAACCAGGAAAGCCCAAGCAGAAAAAGAGTTGCCTTCGGGAGGGCCCACTAGCCAACGGACTAGCGACGCAAAGGAGCCTCAAGTGGACGCACTTGGAGCTGGCTCACAGGACACTCGTTGAGTGGAGGCCAGTGATCTTCGGTGCCGTTGGTACTGGAGGCAGGGGCTACTCGGAGCCCAAAGCACAACTTCGTGAGAGACCAGGAAGAGGATGCACTTACAAAAGTTCTCGGTGTCCAGGGGTCATGGTTCCACGTTACCCACGACAGCTACGTGCCTCAGCTTCGCTGGGGTCTCAGGGCAGCCTCGGCGAAGTCTGGAAATCTACCTCTGGTGTTGCAAAGACTTCGGCGTCTGGCGGGAGCTTCAGCGATGCAGACCGGACAATTGCTTCTTAGGTGCCTGCCAAGCAGGGGAGTCACTCCTTGACCCCAAGGGAGATTCTTCAGTCCTCTAATCTTTAAGTAGAGCGTCGAAGGTCCAGGATTCAGCTTCAGAGTTTCGTCCAGGGATATCTAAAGTCCTAAGGACTGGGGTCCCATACTTATACTAAGTTAGGGGGTTGGACATACTCTGGGGACCCACCTATGAGAGGGTCAGGGAAGAGGGGTGGTTACACCCATTCCCTTTGTCAAGTTTCGTGCCAGAGCAGGGGCAGGTAGCCCCTGCAACCGGTTTGAACTAGGCTATACACAGGGACACCAAATGTGCCCCCAGTGCAGGACTTCAAAGCACCAGAGAGTGCTCCCACCCAGCCCCAATACACACTATCCTGTCTGGGGAGGTGGTTACACCTCCCTTCGACAGGAAACCTATTGTCCAGGCCTCCCCTGCTGGAGTTTCGGTCAGCAGCAGGAGGCCAGACCTGTGTATGTGGCAGCGGCATCCATTTTGTGATCCAGGGCTCTGTAAAGTTAATACCGGGTATGCCGGTGTGTACATGTCTCTCCCTCTAGAAGGGTGGAATGCTACCCCCACCGCCAGAACTGGCGGGGGGTAGTATTCCAAGATGTTTGACACCAAACACGACATGTTTCCGTGCAGCCATCCCAAAGTTAGCATTTAACGTGAGGTTATAATGCACTTAAGAGTATATGGTCAGGCTGCACCACAAACAGCACCAGAGGATTGTCTCCGAACGCTGCAGAGGGGCTCTGCTCACGCAGGGGCACCCTCTCACATAAAAAAAAAGCACTCTGCCTTTAGGATTGTTAAGGCCTGCTATAGGAGTGACTTATAGGTTTATATGTGTGTGCAATGGTAGTGATATAGGTAGCCTATATCACAGTAAGGGGTGCATGCACCACCTTACCCAGGCTGCAGTAGCAGTCCTGTGGTGTCATTTTGGAGGGCCTTCCAGGGGTGGCACAATACATGCTTCAGCCCCTGGTAGGCCCCTGGGATGCCTATGCCCTTGGTACATAGTATGGTTGGAGGGGGAGATGTGGGGGTATATGTGTAAATTGTATGGTAACGCTACACTCTGATAAAAAGATGCTTTTGGAAGTGTTTATATTGCAAGATGACAAATCATGATGTAAACAGCAATGGTTTTTAATTTTTATTTTATTTCTGTCATTTATAGTGACCCCGGATGAAGGGCACCAGTTGCCCGAAATGCATTGGGTTTTTAATTAAACACTGTCTTTGACGAATTTGCGTTATTCGTATTCTTGAAAAAGAGGCCCGGAGGGCACAGCTTGAATATTAGAAACTTGAAAATTGGCATACCACTTCGGGTGTGGATGATTGAAGGAAAAGAAACAGTCAAATTAAGAGAGATGGTTAAAAAATTGGACGACTTTGAGTATCAAGGTGGACTTGGAATAAAATATTGCCAGAAAGGCGCTTTAGCTATGCGATTGGTGGGGGCGTAAATGACGCCCCAGTTCATCTTGGTACATAGTATACCATATACTAGGGACTTATAAGGGCACCCCAGAATCCATCTGGGATGTACCTAAAGTACATGGAATCAATTTAGAGAGGAAGCAGCTAGGCTGGGGTCCTGGATAGCAGGGCCCCAGCCAGACTAAAGTAAAAAAAAAACAGTGATACACCAGCAAAAAGTGGGGGTAACCATAAGAGGCAGATCCTACTCTCCTACAGCCAGTATCCTGCACTGGGTGTAGTGAGAGCGACCCCCTCTGGAGGGCCAGCATTCTGCACTGGTGTAGTGAGAGCGACCCCCTCTAGGGGCCAGCATTCTGCACTGCGTGTAGTGAGAGCAACCATCTCTGGAGGCCTGGAGGGGACAGCATTCTGCACTGGTGTAGTGGAAGCGACCCCCTCTGGAGGCCAGTATTTTGCACTGGGTGTAGTGTGAGCGACCCCCATCACCCTTTAGGGTCCAGCATTCTGCACTGCGTGTAGTGAGAGCGACCTCCTCTGGAGGCCAGTGGTCCGCACTAGGTGTAGTGAGACCGATTTCCTATAGAGTTCCAGCATTCTGCACTGGATGTAGTGAGAGTGACCCCCTCTGGAGGGCCAGCATTCTGCACTGGTGTAGTGAGAGTGACCCCTTCTGGAGGCCAGTGGTCTGCACTGGGTGTAGTGAGAACGCCCCCCTCTAGGGGCCAGTAGTCCGCACTGGTGTAGTAGGAGTGGCCCCCTCTAGGGGCCTGTAGTCCGCACTGGTGTAGTAGGAGTGGCCCCCTCTGGGGGCCATTGGTCTGCACTAGGTGTAGAGAGAGCAAGTGATGGGCTAACGCAGATCACTACAGCGTTGACCCGCATAGCTGCAGTTAACGGAGCCCAGAACATTCAGCGTCGAGCGCCAAGAAACGAGCAGTCTTGGGGGGCCGCCATAGCCATAGCTGGCTGGGGAAACTCCCAGTGCGTGAAACTTCATTATCCGTCCAAAGTACAGAGCACGTGCCTCTACATGCCGCGTGGCACCCACAGATCTGCCTCTGTCTGCCTGGGCTCCCTCTGTTTCTCTTCATGCCTCTCTGTTTACGTCTATGTGTTCCTGCCTCTGTCTTCTTCTGTCTCACTCTCTCTCTCTCTTTCTGTTTATCTCACACTTTTTTCCTTTCCCCTCTGCCTGTCTCCTCTCTATCTGGCTCCTTATATTCCGAGGCATCCTTTCTTGTAATCCCTCGCTTCCCTCTTTCTCTCTTTGTTTTATTAGCACTTTCTTTCCTCTTTCGCTCTTTTTTAAATTTGTTTTTCTTCTCTGCCTTTTTATCCTCATAGCCCTTCTTTACCTCATAGCCCTAGCTCTCTTTATTTTTGCCTCAGATTATTTATTTTGTATTTACTGCAGATTCCTTGTACAGCGCTAGTCTATCCTCGATTTGTCGTAGCGCTTTACAGGAAATAAAACCAGAGCTGCGAAGTCTCAGGTGAACATGTAATGGTTGGGAAGGAAAAGCAGGTCAAATGATCAAATACGGATCATTTTAGCCACAAACACGTATGGAGGGGGAGGGAGAAGTGGTAAAGGGAATAAGACGAAGGGAGCAGGCAAAACTGCAAGGATGAATGAGGGATTAATCCTCAATGGCTATAGCGCACTGAAGACTGTAAAACCTAGACATGTCTGCACTGACTGCTTCCTCCGACCATTTTTTTTAAATGTTGTCATTTATAGAGCGCAACTTTCACTCCGAGGAGCATCTTGGTGCTAAAGCGGGGGGCAGTGGTATGAAGGAAATAGGAACAGTCAGGAAATGATCAGACGAGTGATAACACTAGATTATCTGGGGCAGCAAAAATCCAGGTTTGCAAAAGTTTCCTGAACATGGGTTCTGACTGTGAGAGTCTCAGCTGGGTGGGCAAGCTATTCCAAGCTTTTGTTGCCGGGACTGCCAGTGACTTTCCCCCTCTGGACGTCAGATGAAAGCTGGGAGGTGCTAGAACATTTTCAGAGGATGATCTCAGTAGCCGTTGGGCAACATAAGGTTTGATTCTTGTCCTGAGGTATTTAGGTCCAATTGACCTGAAAGTTCTAAAGGTGATTACTAGGACCTTGAAGAGAATCCTTTTGTGTATGGGCAGCCAGTGGAAGGTTTTGAGTGCTGCTGAAGCTGAGGACCCCCTTGGCAGTTTTAATACCAGACGGGCTGCTGCGTTTTGGACTATCTGTAGTTTTTTCAGAGCTGCCTTCTTAGCTCCTGCGTATAGGACGTCACAGTAATCCAGACGAGACAGGATTAAGGCAACTGCGGCTGTCTTTCTAGCTGTAACTGGGAGTAGAAAAAAAAAAAAGATTTGAGGGTTTTTATCATGTGGAAGCACGTGCAGAGATGTCCAGCTGTTAGAAGATTCAGAAGCATCCTTAGGAATGAGGGTGGAAATCTGAGCAAATTAAATGTATCTGTGACCCTCAACTGACATACGTACTCCACTGACTGAGTACAGTGCTTGGAATCTTGAATGAATGAATGAATGAATCTAGGTTGATGGAGCTCAGCTGTTCCCTGTAAAGTACCTTCGTGCTGTAAGACTCGTGACCAGGCAGAGGGGATGAACCTGGCTCGAAAAGCCATATTATAAGTGTTTCCCCCAAAGAGAGTGAGGCTGGGGGTGCACCTGGGGTGAAAGGGACAAAATTCCAATATCTGCCCGAAAGGCAGGAGGAGGGCCGGCCTCCCGGGCCGCATCATTGAATCTGTGGAGCCACGAGTTTATTCAGAGATGCTGTGGGACCACGAGTTTATTCAGAGATGCTGTGGGAGCACGAGTTTATTCAGAGATGCTGTGGGACCACAGGTTTATTCAGAGATGCTGTGGGACCACGAGTTTATTCAGAGATGCTGTGGGAGCACGAGTTTATTCAGAGATGCTGTGGGACCACAGGTTTATTCAGAGATGCTGTGGGACCACGAGTTTATTCAGAGATGCTGTGGGAGCACGAGTTTATTCAGAGATGCTGTGGGACCACAGGTTTATTCAGAGATGCTGTGGGACCACAGGTTTATTCAGAGATGCTGTGGGACCACAGGTTTATTCAGAGATGCTGTGGGACCACAGGTTTATTCAGAGATGCTGTGGGACCACGAGTTTATTCAGAGATGCTGTGGGAGCACGAGTTTATTCAGAGATGCTGTGGGACCACAGGTTTATTCAGAGATGCTGTGGGACCACGAGTTTATTCAGAGATGCTGTGGGAGCACGAGTTTATTCAGAGATGCTGTGGGACCACAGGTTTATTCAGAGATGCTGTGGGACCACGAGTTTATTCAGAGATGATGTGGGAGCACAAGTTTATTCAGAGATGCTGTGGGACCACAAGTTTATTCAGAGATGCTGTGGGACCACGAGTTTATTCAGAAATGCTGTGGGACCACAGGTTTATTCAGAGATGATGTGGGAGCACGAGTTTATTCAGAGATGCTGTGGGACCACAAGTTTATTCAGAGATGCTGTGGGACCACAAGTTTATTCAGAGATGCTGTGGGACCACGAGTTTATTCAGTAATGCTGTGGGACCACAGGTTTATTCAGAGATGATGTGGGAGCACGAGTTTATTCAGAGATGCTGTGGGACCACAAGTTTATTCAGAGATGCTGTGGGACCACAAGTTTATTCAGAGATGCTGTGGGAGCACGAGTTTATTCAGAGATGCTGTGGGACCACGAGTTTATTCAGAGATGTTGTGGGACCACGAGTTTATTCAGAGATGCTGTGGGAGCACGAGTTTATTCAGAGATGCTGTGGGACTACGAGTTTATTCAGAGATGCTGTGGGACCACGAGTTTATTCAGAGATGCTGTGGGAGCCCGAGTTTATTCAGAGATGCTGTGGGACCACAAGTTTATTCAGAGATGCTGTGGGACCACGAGTTTATTCAGAGATGCTGTGGGGCCACGAGTTTATTCTGAGATGCCGTGGGACCACAAGTTGATTCAGAGATGCCGTGGGCCCACAAGTTGATTCAGAGATGCTGTGAGCCCACAAGTTGATACAGAGATGCTGGGCGTAGAAGACCAGAAGGGTGATAAGACGAAAATGTGTTCATGAAGTAAACTGGCCAGAATTATTGATGGGTTTGTGGATAAAGTAGACAGCTTTGAAGATGGCACGGTATGTCACGGTATCAGCATTCGTAGAGCAGAGTGTCACAAAGGGTCCCTAGGCGCTATACTCTGTGTCAGTGAGGAGAAACCCAGGTGAAGCCCTGTGAATCATCGGATGCTTGTCTAAACAGACCTGTTCTAAACTGTTGGTAAAACTAGACTACAGACGTTTCGGTATGTAAATTAGGGGGAATAGAATTCAAGAGTGTATCTGTGTTCATGAAGAGACAACGACGCCCTGGTCTTGGTTTAAGAAATCGAAAGTTAGCCATTGATCTGGAAGAGGAGGGTCTCCGGCTCAAACTAAGCACTGGTTTGGAAGAGGAGTATCTCAGACTTACCTTACCGGCCGAGACCGGTCCAATAAGACTCTCCGGTGTGGAGTGCTTGGTGAGAAGATTCAGGTCAGCAGGCGCTGTTATGTGCCATCTGGCCACCTGTCTATTCACGGGCAGGCAAAAGCAAGGCTTCAAGCAAGTACCCATGAAAGTGTCAGTCAGTCAGTGTCATTAAAAGGAACTGAGGGCTCAGAAGGTGCTCGACCAGGCTGCAAAATATATTACACAACATCTATTTTGGTCTCAATGGAGGGCGGCTGCAATTCTAGCGCCTCAGCTGCGCTCCGAGCCACCACTGCAAAGATGGCACTTGCGTCGAAGGCAGCAGAGAGATCCAGCAGAATCGGGCGTTGGTGCGACTCTCATCTTGTTCCCAACGTAGTTCGTCCATAATGGACTGAACTGCAGTCTCTGTGCTGGGGGCTAGTCGAAATCCTGCCTGGGTGTCAATTAGGCAATCATTTTCTCTGAAGAAATTGCATAATTGTTTGTTAACAAAACTCTCAAAAATATTGGCGGCAAAAGGGAGTAAAGATATGGGGCAGAAATGTGTCAGGTCTGTAGGATCAGCGCCTGATTTCTTAAGAGAAGGGATAACTATAGCATCTTTAAAGTCTGATGGAATGGCACCAGAGGTTAAGGAAACGTTCAGAAGGACACAATCTTAAGTCCAATTGAATGCTTAAGTTGTTCACAAACACCACAGGACTGGGATCAGTGTGAGAGCCTGATTTAGAGACCTCTACGGAAGAAAACAGGAACCCACTGAAAAAAGTGGAAAACAAAATAGTTACTTACCAGCAGGAGCGGTTTGCAGCTTGAAGAAATTTGCTGGCTTCTCATGCTGTACATTATTCAACTATCTAATGGTTGGGTCCAGAATTGGGGTGTTAGTCACTTTTCACTCTTTTTTTAGGTCGAGTGTGAGCCAGTGCGCATGCGCTGCTCTGCGAGACTTCTTGTATACGCTCACCTAACGAGTAGCGAAAAGAAGCCCCGCCCACTCTCCGCCCATTTTTGCCATTGGCTTGTGTCATTGCCTGTCATAAATGCTGGCTTCTGATTCGTCAATCCGCTTGTTAGTCTCTCCTTAGTACCGCCTCCTCTTCATTCGTCACCTCCCATGGCAACTGGCCGCTTTACTTCGTTTGTTACAGGGCATGTGATATTTTATATTGTGAGCACTATTTTCTTTAAGGAGGTTCTCCACCTCAGGCACGACATGCTTTGGTGCCTTTTTTAACCCACCCCCCTTCCCGTTGTCCGTGGGTCCGTGCCTTCAAAATCCCCCGCCCGCCCTCCCTCCCTCCCGTTGTCCGTGCCTTCGAACACCGCCTGCACCCCTCCCTCCTGTTGTCCGTGCCTTCTCCCCCCACCCTCCCTCCCGTTGTCCATGCCTTCTCGCCCCCGCCCTCCCTACCTCCCGTTGGCCGTGATGCCAGCCATTTACAATGCAATAGGTCTCGCGTAAATGCGAGACCCAGGGCTTTAAGTGGGCCGGGTCTCACCGGTGCTGAGCACCGGCAGTTTTTTAAAGGGGGCCTCGAAACGGGTCTCTATCGGGCTTTGTTTTGTGCCCTGGCACGGGAGGTCGTTTTTTTTTTTCTCAGACTGCAGTGACAGCAGGCACATCGATGTGCGCGTGCTCACACTGCTTACTTCTCGCAACATTATCGTGGTGTCACCAGGGCTTTAAGTGGAAGCTTTTTCAATAATATATACAAGCCATAGTTACTGCTTATTTATCTTATGCAACTAACAACTATTGACAAAGCCAATAGTCCTGACTTGTTGTAGGTATGATTTTACTTGTTGTATTATATAGCTAGATGCAATGACAGAAACAGCAAAATACAAGTCTGGCGGCACACTATGCTAAGCACAGATTTTTAGCTTACGTTTTTTTAACCCACGCCCTTAATTACATTGGCCACGCCCCTTTGAGAGACCCCCCATTTTTTTCATCCCACTTAAAGCCCTGGCGAGACCTATTGCATTGTAAATGCTTGTCTGCAGAGCAGCCATGTTTGTGCGCCGCACTTCCGCTGCTCCCTTGCAAGGGACTCCCGGGAGCCAGGCAGCTAATCGGCTACCCACAAAATATCAGGCGTTAATGGAAACATGCTGACAGCGGAGAGCGAGCAGCGTCCAGGAGCACACATTATCATCAGAAAGGATGTGTGCGGAGGACCCGGCCATTCACACGGACATTAATTAGTAACAAACAGGGGGGAACAAAGAGCCACAGTGCAGCCAAGGCATGTAAATAAGTGTCTTTAGTGCTCGGCATGACAGTATTGGCACTGTCCTGGGCGAAAGCAAAGCAAGATATCTCCCGTCCAAGCGCTGTCAGTCAGAGAATAATGCATATGTTCATTTACATATGCAAAATTGTGCATTCAGCGATGATGGCGCTGTGTTGAAGGACTGCATGATGCAGAACATATCTGTGTAGAAGACCACTTTGTATGCTGACCGACACCCGCAAGTAGCTTCAGGGAGTTGTTTGGGGGTTATACCCCCTAATGAATGTATTATTTAGTAAAATAGCTGGATACAGGCTCTCGTCTCAGTCGGATAACAGGATATGTCAGTGCGATTGTTGGAAAATGTAAAGCTCACGCCCCTCCAATCCTACCGACCAAGAGAAGTCCCTGCAAACACCTCTCTAGCACCCTCAGATAGTCCATCTTGTACTTGTAGCATGCAGAAAGACACACATCAGTCCCTGAACGCTAACCACCCTGAAGCATCGTTGTCTCAGTGTCGAAGGGTAGTCAGCCTTGAACCACCAGCAGCGCAGCCAGGAACCACAAGCGCCGTTGCTTCTCTTTCCCAACAAAATGGCAAACTAGCAGCTGAAAGGCTGGCTCCAATCCCTTCAACAGACCCTGCTTCAAGAATTACATAGTACAAACTAAGGCCTTTTGTCTGTCCCTAAAGGGAAACTCTTCCCCAACCAGCTACCGAATGCGCCAATTCTTCACTTTATCTTCTGTGTAGAGCCCAGATTGCGTTTATTCATACAACAATACAGAAGAAAAGCAACCTAAGTCCTAAATCTGTTATTGTACTCTGGAACACACTGCGCTGTGTGTGTAGTTTATGCGCTCGTGTTTGTCTAATATAGCGTATCATTTTCTCGATCAAAATAATCTTTCTTTTGGTATAATTATAGAGCAAAGTTTTAGTTTAGTTTTTGTTCAGTGAACAGGAAGGCTCTATGCCGCCTTCTATACTCAAGAGCGAAGGGGGCCAAAAGGCAGTCTCAGAGAGTACACATCACAACCAAGGATCCAGTCCTAGTCTGGGATCAGTTTATACCCAGTCATGACACTTATCCCCTCACTTCTGCACTCATAAGGGAGCGGCATCAAACCACACATTTACACTTAAAAGTGACACGTGTTCACATCTCTTAGGGGGTAACAGAGGCACCAGAGTGGTCACTGCCCAGTACTCAGGAGGGGAGGTTTTCTTATCCCCTTAGCTATGTGAACTAGAAAAGGTTACTTAACTGGAAGCATTTTTTTGCAGTTTGATTATTTCAGAATTTCATTCACCCTAAGGAGTTTTTTAAAAGTGGAAAACACATCCTAAATGCAGGCATAAGATTCCTCCCAAAACATGTACGGCCCTTCAGAACCACATGTTTTTTTGCGCCGCAGCATAAACCTTTGCGCCTGAACTTGGGTGTGTTTTTGACCCCAATTGGTAATGCAGCTGTAACAAATGCACTTAATATGTTGATTCTGCTCTCGTTTCGTGTGCTTTATTAACCATTTTTTTACATTTATTATGTATAATTACCACCAGGTCAAACCTACTAACAAAAAACATGCGTTTGCAATGCAATAGGTCTCGCATTTGCCATATTTTGAGCTATTGGCATTGTTAAATGACAATGCATTTTATTTATGTGTTTTGAAAACCTGCAAACAATGTCTAGAAGTACAAAGTGCACATAAATAAAAGGCATTGACATTTACAATGCCAATAGGTCAAAGTTTAGAAAATGCGAGACCTATTGCATTGCAAATGCTTGTTTTTTGTTGTTGTGAGTGTTATTGAGTCGTCATCCATTTGGTCTCTTGTCCCTCCTTGAATGATTCCAGACGTACACCCTTTAAACCCCTTAACGTAGTCGCCATCTTCAGATTCTTTTTCCCCCTTTTTGTTGACTTTCTTGTATGGTTTTCTCTTCTTCTACTTTGTTTATTTTCCAATTTTGCAAATTCTCCTCATCTGGGGAGGTGGAAGGATGGCATGGCAATTTAAGAAAAGTTCAAGCTGCGCATCAGCTCCTTCGGGTAAGTAACCCTTCTGTTTTCAGCAGGATTTGTTTCCGGTTCCACATGTTGTGCATTGATTGTGTCGCAGTTTTCTTTTCCCTTTGTGGGCTGGGATCACCAGAGTGTGTATTTGCAAACAGGTGTTTTAATACCCTTTGCCCCCCCTGAGCCTCCTGACTAGCTTGAATGTCTCCACTAAAGGTCTGTAATTGTGAGCATGGCAGACCACATTGCTGCCATGCAGTTGTCATTTAAGGACCCGTTGGAAGGGAGGAGAGTGTTGCTCCCTTCTTCCTTGTTGCGTGTGCCCTTGGCTTTTCTCCCAGTGTCACGCCTGCTGTTTTGTAACATGTCTGTGCTTTCCTTCTTTCAATAGTTCCTTTGGTGACCGGGGACCTTTGCCTGCTTGTGCAAAGGAGCTAAGATCTGGTTCCCTTTCCTGATTGGTGTTGTCTTTGGTAAGTAGTACACCATTGCCTTGGTAACATGCAGCGTATGGAGGGCTCTCTCTGCCTGTGCTTTAGGCGGCTGGATTGCTCTTGATTTGAGGGTTTTGGGTTGAAACTCATCGCATGTGACATAGCTCTCCATCTTTTGATCCTTCGAGAGACAGATGTTACATACACCATGGCTGTCCTGTGCAAATTAGAGGGGCACAATATAAATGGGGTGTGCTCCACACCTATTTCGCAATCTCCGAACCACGTGGTCAACCCCCTCTTGAGAACAGCATGCCAATCTTCCACTTTTCTCAGGGCATTTGTGCTGTTCCCTCAATGTCCTTCAGTAAGTTGGTTAGAAAACCCTCTGACTTTTTTGTTGCTTTTTCGAAACTTTTGACGAAAAATCTTCCTTTTTCTCTTCTTCAACTCCAAAGCGCTTGGAAGCGCATCTGGACCACTGGCAGAAAAAAGAATTTGAAGATAAAGACTACATTGGGGGTGGTTTCCGGGGCATGCGTCTGACGTCATTCAAGGACTGACAAGGAACCAAATGGTTGACAACTTGTTGATACCTACAACAAAAAAAGAGAAAAAAGACTAAGAGAACCAGCTCCAGACTGAAGTACTAGATGGCGGAGTAATGAACAGCATGCAAATCCAGAACAGATTCACGGTGCAAATTTCCTAGAGCAGTACGCCAGAAGATGGAGAACTTGTGCCTCAATTATAAGGAAATTCAAGAAACTATTGCCTCCTTATAGTCCTGATTTTACCACAAAGCTACGAGTTGAGCTGGTCACAAAGCTGTTGTGAGGGTGTAAAGTTTTGTTGCAAATGAGAAGCATCAATGAAATGATTTAATACCTGAAAACTAGCTTTCTGGGTGCTAGTGGCTGACTGCTTGCTGCTTACATTTTAAAATCAATTGCTTGTAAGAAAGCAATTCAGCATTATAGCTGTCCTTGTCTTTACAGGGTCACCAGAAGCCAATGTAGGGCTTCAAAATGAGAAGAGATCAGAGTCTGTGGGAAGAGATCTAGAATGACACGGCAAACGAATCCTGCACAACTTGACGCCAGTGAAGGGGGTAATGTGGGGTACCCACATAAGCCAAATTCTCGTAGTCAAGACAGGAGGAAATAAGGGCCTGAACTACAGTTTTGCAGGAGTTGGAAGAAGAAATGGAGCGATCTTACTAACATTTGTAGTATTTGGAAACACATCGCAGCCACGCGACTGATGTGGATAGAAAGGGATAACTTAGTGTTACAAACTACTACAGGTCTTTTGGCAGATTTTACCGGCATGAGTAAGGTTCTTAGCTCCTCAGGCCACCACAATGGTGACCAGAACGAAGACTGTTTACCAAATATAAGTACTTTCTTCTTATCACCATTGAGTTTGAGACAATTCAGGCTCATCCACTTGGCGGGTCAAAAGTCGTCTTGAGTTTGGAAACATTTTCATAAATGCATGCAATCATTTGGGTGTCATCTATGTAAGAAGCGCATCTGAAGCGCACCTAGGTGTCTAGGGGAGCGGTGTAAATGTTGAATAGAGTGGGGCTTCATGAAGATCTATCTTCGCTGCCCAGGGTTGTGCATCAGAGCCATGGAATCCAGGGCCAAGGTGACCCAAGAATTAATTTTTTTTTATAGAGGGGAGGATATTGTCTGTTAGTGTCAGGGGGTATTTTTGAGTGCATTGAACTGATGCAGTTGGTTCATTTTGAACCAGGGTCGAACCAGAAGAGGACTATTGGGACGCCGCACAAGGGTCGTAGAAGATGGAGCAACTATGTTGATAGGGACCACAAGGTGGTCTGACTATGTAAGAGCAAGAGGGGGTTTAACCTGTAAATATGAGTGGTTTACATAGATCAAGTCCAGGACGTGCCCAGCAGTATGAGAGGGCAAGGTAACTAACAAGCTGTTAGAAGAACAACGCGTTCATGAACTCACAAGATATAAAGTGAGTTGTCATGGACTCCACAAGATATCAAGTGAGTTGTCATGGACTCCACAAGATATCAAGTGAGTTGTCATGGACTCCACAAGATATAAAGAGAGTTGTCATGGACTCCACAAGATATCAAGTGAGTTGTCATGGACTCCACAAGATATCAAGTGAGTTGTCATGGACTCCACAAGATATAAAGAGAGTTGTCATGGACTCCACAAGATATAAAGTGAGTTGTCATGGACTCCACAAGATATCAAGTGAGTTGTCATGGACTCCACAAGATATAAAGTGAGTTGTCATGGACTCCACAAGATATCAAGTGAGTTGTCATGGACTCCACAAGATATAAAGTGAGTTGTCATGGACTCCCCAAGATATCAAGTGAGTTGTCATGGACTCCACAAGATATCAAGTGAGTTGTCATGGACTCCACAAGATATCAAGTGAGTTGTCATGGACTCCACAAGATATCAAGTGAGTTGTCATGGACTCCACAAGATATAAAGTGAGTTGTCATGGACTCCACAAGATATAAAGTGAGTTGTCATGGACTCCACAAGATATAAAGTGAGTTGTCATGGACTCCACAAGATATAAAGAGAGTTGTCATGGACTCCACAAGATATCAAGTGAGTTGTCATGGACTCCACAAGATATCAAGTGAGTTGTCATGGACTCCACAAGATATCAAGTGAGTTGTCATGGACTCCACAAGATATCAAGTGAGTTGTCATGGACTCCACAAGATATAAAGTGAGTTGTCATGGACTCCACAAGATATAAAGTGAGTTGTCATGGACTCCACAAGATATCAAGTGAGTTGTCATGGACTCCACAAGATATAAAGAGAGTTGTCATGGACTCCACAAGATATCAAGTGAGTTGTCATGGACTCCACAAGATATCAAGTGAGTTGTCATGGACTCCACAAGATATCAAGTGAGTTGTCATGGACTCCACAAGATATAAAGTGAGTTGTCATGGACTCCACAAGATATAAAGTGAGTTGTCATGGACTCCACAAGATATAAAGTGAGTTGTCATGGACTCCACAAGATATAAAGAGAGTTGTCATGGACTCCACAAGATATCAAGTGAGTTGTCATGGACTCCACAAGATATAAAGTGAGTTGTCATGGACTCCACAAGATATCAAGTGAGTTGTCATGGACTCCACAAGATATCAAGTGAGTTGTCATGGACTCCACAAGATATCAAGTGAGTTGTCATGGACTCCACAAGATATAAAGTGAGTTGTCATGGACTCCACAAGATATAAAGTGAGTTGTCATGGACTCCACAAGATAGAAAGAGAGTTGTCATGGACTCCACAAGATATAAAGTGAGTTGTCATGGACTCCACAAGATATAAAGTGAGTTGTCATGGACTCCACAAGATATAAAGAGAGTTGTCATGGACTCCACAAGATATCAAGTGATTTGTCATGGACTCCACAAGATATCAAGTGAGTTGTCATGGACTCCACAAGATATCAAGTGAGTTGTCATGGACTCCACAAGATATCAAGTGAGTTGTCATGGACTCCACAAGATATAAAGTGAGTTGTCATGGACTCCACAAGATATAAAGAGAGTTGTCATGGACTCCACAAGATATCAAGTGAGTTGTCATGGACTCCACAAGATATAAAGTGAGTTGTCATGGACTCCACAAGATATCAAGTGAGTTGTCATGGACTCCACAAGATATCAAGTGAGTTGTCATGGACTCCACAAGATATCAAGTGAGTTGTCATGGACTCCACAAGATATCAAGTGAGTTGTCATGGACTCCACAAGATATAAAGTGAGTTGTCATGGACTCCACAAGATATAAAGTGAGTTGTCATGGACTCCACAAGATATAAAGAGAGTTGTCATGGACTCCACAAGATATCAAGTGAGTTGTCATGGACTCCACAAGATATAAAGTGAGTTGTCATGGACTCCACAAGATATAAAGTGAGTTGTCCAAATCAAAATTGAGGTCACATCAAACAGAGAAATTTGAGGCGTTTAAAATGAATGAAGCCACGAGATGGGCAGATCTTACAAAAATCAGTTCTGGGACCAAAAGGACAGTGAAGAAGGACACCTCTGAGTGAAGCAGTGAGATTACACTTTAGTGCAAATATAAAACCTTCTGACAGAGTAAGATTCATCTCAAGAATGGTACAAGAAGTAGTAGAGCGATACACAGTTGCTATGTCTCCGCCTGTACGCCGTCTCTATGCACAATACGATAGCCAGGGGTGAGAGCAGCTGCCAGGCCTGGGCCAGAAGATTCCCAGAGCCACCAGGTTTCTGTTAAGAACAGCCAGTGCTTTAAATGGGCAGGTGCTGTCCAGAACTGAGTACCTGCTCTTCTTTCATTTGAAAGGGGGAGTACCAGCACTTTTTTATTGTGAGAGTAGAGGCACTTCTCAGCACTGCTGCAATGCATTTAATGGGAAAGTACCAGCATTTTTCAGAGGCAAAGAGGTACTCTGGACAGGGAGTACCAGCACTTCTACATTTCCCCTCAAAGCGCTGAGGATAGCTCATCAGGGCGTGAGATTCAGTGATTCCATATATCCCTGTCTGCTCTTTGGGCAGGAATCTGACAACAGTGTGCTGGGATGGGACACGATGGAAGATTGCGTGGTTCTTCATGAAGATTGGTCGGCACCTGGGGCTGTGGAGAGCAGGGAGCGCCTCGCGGACATTGAAACCGGGAACAGCAGGCACTACACATAAATACGGAAGCTGAAGACAGTGGTGGTAGTTGGCATGGAGCACAAGACATGCCTGATGACTGAAGGAGGCGGGGATGATTGGCAGACTAGGGTATCCGTTATCCAATAACGGCCGCGTTGGATGGAGCTGGGGAGATCCAGGGCCCCTAGACCTGAGCGTGGCCCATGCATGGTGGGCGCAGATGGCTCGCCTTTGGAGCGCCGTCGCAGCACCTCCAGTGCACGCGCTGCGCAGATGCCCTAGCATTCTGCAGATGAAGCCCACCATAAGAGAGGCGGCGTGGCTCATGCCATGACACAGGCGTGCTGAGTGTGCCACTCATAACTAAGCGAAATGTGGAGGGTTAAGAAATGCAAGAGCTATTGGCTTTGTCAATATATTTTTGACCATGTACAGCAGCGCACTGTTAAGTAAGAAAAAATGTTAAAAATCCCTACAATGCGGCCATCACTGACCGCTTCAGAGTGATTTTTTTTTCCTTACGTTTAGCCGTCCTGCACAGCAGTCACATTGCTGTACAACATGGCTAAAAAACATTGACAGAGCCAATAGCTCTTGTGTAGGCGAGACCTATTGACTTTGCCAATGGTTGTTTATTAAGGCTTGGCGAGATTACGTGCACAGGGAGTGTAAGTTCTTTGCCCAGAATCACAGACTGTTGATCCGAGGTCGGCAGTTCTAACCTCCAGTATCTCTCTTAAGGTTTGACAGTCTGCTCAGGGTGCAAACACCCCCGCTCACGCGGTCATCCTGCACCGTAGGTACAGGGCAGTCATACAGTGCCTAGTAAAAGGCTCATATAGGCGTTTCAAGATGGCAGCCAACGTTATGTTCATGGAGCCAGGCAGCTCAAAAGATGGGCGCTCGAATGAGGAAATGTATCCAGAGAGGTAAAACCCATTGGGGAACCAGATCTAAAAATGCGGCAGAATCTTGAAAAGTAGTTCTTGCGAAGAAGTAAATATTTCTCCCCTTTTTTCTTCACAACAAAAACATTTCCAAGTAGAAAAATAATTTCTCCAGTAATTATGGCGATGTTAGCGTGTAGCTTACTGCTACAGAAAATCTGCCAGACCATGGAAGGTTCCCTCATCAGTCTACAACACATGGTCAAAAAAATCTGCAGATCCCCATTCTGGGGTGAGATTTGGGATTTCCGGCGCTACATTTAATTTTTTGTGCACCTAAGTGGCAATATGTGTGTGCAGTATACCCTGTAGCCATTCATCTCCCTTCTTGTTCTCCCTCTCTCTTTCTGGACACATTGACGTCTCATGTTCTTACTTTCGCTCGTTCTCTCTCCATCCTTTCTCGTTTCTCTTTCTTGCTCCCACTTATCTCTTGCTGTAGACATTCCTGTCTCTCTCTGATTTCTTTCTTTGATTTCACTCTGTCTTTCTCTCTCTTCCACTCACTCGTTTATCTCTTTCGCCCTCATTTACCTCCTTCTCTCGACCAGTGTTTTCCAAAGCGGGGGTGGTCATGACCGATTTTTGGGGGGTCCTGAAAGTCCAAGCAATGAATAAAGATGCAGTAACAAGCACAGTGGAGCAACAGAAAGGAAAGAAGTCAAATGAACTTAGTTCGAAGCTTCTTGCGTCTTCTTTATTTTTCTTCCAGAATCTTTTATTCCATATAAATTAGAACAATTACATCCTCAGCCAACGCGTTACGTTCGAGCAACGAACTTCTTCAGGGCTGCAATACAAAACATAAAACACATATATAAAAGTTTGTAACTATAAACATATATACATACTATAAAAATAAAGCAGTTTATACAGTCCAGTACTCAACAAATGTGTGTTCTTTTAAGATAAAATAAAAATATTACAAAATAGGGCCTTGAAACAAAACCCAAAAACATACATCACATGGAGTCCGGTCACATCAAGTAAAATGTATATTTCCAAAGCCCACACAGTGACATATCAGACAAAAGAGGAGAGGGTTACTCTATACCATTGCAACATTCACTTTCAGAGGTTCATAGAGAACCGTCTCTATTACAACCATCACATAGCATTTTATCGCAAAGCAGTGCATTTTCTTCACGTATCCAATAAGGGAAAGATATAAGTCTGGTATGGTCACATTTCATAGTCACTTTCCGTTCAATTCCATCTTTTAATCATACCCCAGTCCCAATTTGTTTTGGTGGTTGCATGACAGAGGCACGCATGGCTAATCCACGCAGGCCTCTACAATGCTGCCTGAACAATGAATGCACCAGAACAACGCATTCCTTAACCACGCATGCCTTTACTTCGCAATTTCGTGGTAAAGGCATGAGTGGTAAAGAGATGTGTGGTGAAGATCGCTCCCCAGCCCTGAGCCCTAAATACTACCCTGACCCCCCCTCCTGAGCCCTAAACTCTACCCTGACCCCCCCTCGAGCCCTAAAAGCTATCTGACCCCTCCCAAACCCTAAACACTACCCCGACCCCTGATCCCTAAAAGCTACCCTGGCCCTGAGCTGTAAACGCTACTCCAACCCCCCTTGAGCCCTAAAAACAACCCTGACCCCCGAGCACTAAAAACATCCAGAGCCCTGAAAACAACCCTGAGCCCTAAAAACTACCCCCATCCCTGCGCCCTAAAAAGTACACCAACCCTTAAAAACTACTCCCCACTGCCAAACCCTGGCCCCAGCCCCACTTACCAGACCATGTCCTCTCCGGATCTTTCCTCTTCCTGTGCCCGCCCATCCCAGCATCAAACCGCGCACTGCCTTAACCACGCATAGGCGTGGTTAAGGCATCTGCGTGGTTAAGGCAGGCGTGGTTGCGCTTGCAGGGAACCGGCACGCGTGGCTCAGCTGTCAAAAAAGTATTTAATAATCACTCAAATTTAAATCACAAACAGTAAAATAAACTGTCAATTCAACATACAAAAAAAAAACGTCCCACGTTCTCATCCCGAAACATTAATGTATAAAAACCTTTCCTTCTTGAAAAGAGAGGGCAATCCACCCCCAAAAAATGAGTAATAGTGAATAGTCATAATAAGCCATCCCATAACAAACATATCCTTTATACATGGGCTGGCCATATCTAGAATTGTTAACAAGATTCCACCTTCCCTGAATTAAAAATCAAATCACCAACAAACGAGCAATCAAATGGACGTACCAGGATCAGCGTCCCACGTTATAACAGGCAATCCGCGTTCCAGCTGGCCGAAAGGATGTCAGTCCTATATACTTTGTTAGCACCTTAGTCATAGAAAACACCTGTGGTCCCCTAGTTCGAACCAATCCAGAGTTACAACCTTTCCATGGTTGCCATCTTGTTATAGGGAAAAAAGGTCACAGTTCAACAAATATCCATACTCATAAGGGCCTGATCGTAAATCAAAAAAACAACCTTATCTGTTATTATTCAATGGTATTGTCTGTTACTACCAATCCCTATTCTCATTGATATGCCATAAAGAAAAAATATCTCATACACTCCAAAAAACTAGAAAACTGCTACATAAGTAGTAAGGCGTCCCCATTCCAGCATCGCACCATAACAAACGATGCAGTTTCGTGGTCGCCATCTTATAACAGGGAAAAAAAGGGAATCGCTCTTCAACAAACACCCAGATTCCCAAGGGGCCAATCTTAAATCGAAAAACAACCTTACATATTATTATTCAATAGCGGTGTCTGTTAATGCAGATCTCTGTTCCATTAATATTCCATAGCCAGAAAACGTCTCATACTATTTCAAAAGGCTCAAGAACCGCCATCTTAATTAAACCACATCCCCATTCCAGCCTCGCCCCATAACAGACAATGTCTAAAGTCACATGGATTATGTACAAAGTTCACATTTCAACAAATATTCACATTCGTAAGATCCAAGTCTTAAAACAGAGCCATGCATATTATTATACACTAGTATTTACCCATGTTGCCAATCCCAATATCAAATATAGTGTATTACCTAATAACATCCAATTTAGTACAAAAATCATTACAAGCAACGAACATTACTAATATGAACCAGCTCGCCATCTTAGAAGATCCGCCGTCATTATCAAAAGATTACCAATGCACACATAAATGAACGCTGGCCGCGCTTAAAATGAATGCCACCAATCCCAATGCAAAGGGCCAAGAATAAATATAGACCAGATCTACTAACCCTTATCTTGACTCTTACGCCACAGAACTAAGCACCACCCCCACCAATATTCATAAGGAATGATTAACTTCACAATCTGTGTTGTGGCTCTGTCCTATAGACCTCAAACGACAAATGCAGTTTGCCTCAGTTTGTCTCAGAAGTAATTCCCTGTCACCACCCGGTGAATTCATCGACATGCGGTCTCTCCCATGGAATCACAGTTTTGGAGTATCCCAATGTTTCTCATTGTAATGTTGTGTCATGGGGTATTTTGTGCCCACAATCTTTAATGCCCCAGAGTGTTCCTGAATCCGAGATTTTAATGTCCGAAGTGTACTCCCCCCATACATTAAATTACAATCACAACCAAGGACATATGACAAACTGAGAATTACAATTAATGAAATGTCTTATCTTGTATTCTTTGGAGGTGTTATTTTTTTATGTATAGGTTTTTATTGGCATTTGTACAATAAATGAAACAATACCGGCATACAAATAAAACATTACAAGGTAACGTACCAGATTACAATGACAATTGAAGCCCCTCCGCCCTATCGCAAAGGCTTATTCCTCCTTTCTTGTATATTATCAAACATCATACATTGCATCGTATACACTTCTAAGAGCAGAATAAATATACATTCTACATTACATTCATAACAGATGTGGCCTTCATTGGTATCCCCTGCTGTTGAATAATGTGTGTTCCTCTACCCTATTTCACAATCTGGTTCAGGGGGTGTGAGAAAGTGCCATCTTTCTTGCATGGTATGCCCCCACTTTTTGCTGAGATGCTGATGTGCTTTGACTGAGTGTGCCCTGGGCTCCTGCCAACCAGGAACCCAGGGCCTGTGTTCCTTCCCTAAAACTGCATTGATACCTACACCCAATTGGCATCCCTGGCCACAGGTCAGCCCCTGGTAAATGGTACCATGGGTACCCAGGGCACTGTGACCAGGGAAGGCCCCTAAGGGCTGCAGTACTTGTTGTGCCACCCTTAGGGACCCTGTACCTTTACACACACACACTGCCTTTGCAGGCTGCGTGTCTTGGTGCAGAACAAAAGCGAAGAGTCGACATGGCACACATCCCTGTTTGCCATGCCTACAAGCCACTGCCCTGGCCTAGGTCAACCACCCCTCTAGCTGGGTGCACTATGCCCGTGGTGAGGGCATAGAGGCATGAGCCCTGTGCCCCTACAGTGCCCAAGTCCATTCTTGGGCATTGTAAGTGCAGTGCTGCCATTAAGAGTATATGGTGCTGGGAGTCTGTCATTACGAACTCCACAGCACGATAATGGCCCCACTGAAAACTAAGAAGTTTAGTATCAAACTCCTTAGCCCATTAAACCCCCACTGATGCCAGTGTGGGATTTAAGGTAAAACGCACTCCAGAGGGCATCTTAGAGATGCCCCCTGAAACCAACCCGACCTCCAGTGTCCGGACTGAGTGGCTGCCCAGGCTGCCACCACCAGACATGTTTCTGACCCCTGGGTCGAGAGCCTCTGCTCTCAGGGGCCTGAAAGAATGCGCATCCTGGGGCGAGGTGCCAAAGCCTCCTCCCCCAGGATGGGCAGGGGGAGCTTCAAAGGCCTGCCGCCTTTTGAGCTTCCCCAGACCACTTGCTGCTTCCAGCAAACTGGTCCCCACTGGTTCTACCCCCACTTCTGGCGGGAGAACCGGCGGGAAAACCAGAGGCAGGAAATGGGTTGTGCCCACCTCTGCCAACTCCACCCCTAAGGTGGGGGAGACGAGGTGAAGCCCAAACTCGAGTCCCCGCCATCTTGAGGATGGGGGACCCAGCCAACCAGGGACAGGCTCCTGCCCCCTCCCACTAGAGAGGAGCAGAATAGGGGGTGTACCCACCCCAGGGAAGGGACCCATTGGCCCCTGCCCTTACCTACCTGTAACCACCCCTAAATTTAGTATTTAGGGGCTCCCTGAACCTTCCTTCCTCAGTTCCCGAATCCAAAAACAAGAAGAGAAGACGAAGCAAGAAGACCAGCCGGGCAGCTGCTAACAAGGAGGCGACGACAACTGACTTGGCCCCAGCCCTACCGGCCTGTCGACCTCTGAACCTGCTCCTGCGTAACCCCGGCCTCAGCAACCTCAAAAACCCTGGAGGACCTGACTTCTGTGCCACAGCCTTCAACCCAGGGACTCCCACGAGCAGTGGTACTGCTCAAAAGAACAAACTCCAAAAGACCCAGCCCTGGCACGGAACCGCGAAACCTGCACCCTCTGCACCCGCCGAGCCCGGCCTGTGCCCGAGTGAACCAAGACTTTGAGGACGTCCCCCGGCGATTCTGACCTGGAATCCAGTGCCCAAGGACCCTCCTCGACGACCCAGACGACGCCTGCAGCCTCAGGACAAGGGACCCCTCCAACCGCGACCAGCAGGGGGTAAGATTTCCCGACCTCAAAAGACACCCCTGCAGCCGGCGCCCCACGGCCCCCTGTGCCCAACTCCTGGGTGTCTACCTATCCTCCAAGATCCCAACTTACCTCCCAAAGTGTTGGTCGCCCCTGAAGAATCACCGTCCCCGAGCCTGCAGCCTTTTTTCACCGTCCAAGATCGCCATTGGTTAACATTGAGCGCCCGACGGCTCAAAAGCACCCTGCACCCAGCCGCCCGAGTGCCCCTGGAAGTGCAACCTCTACCCTAACCTACTTCCCCATTTGCCCTGGGCAAGTGACCAGGAGCCCAGCTCCCACAGCCGCGTGGCCTGCTTGCCAGCAGCCACCAACCCGAGGCCCCCTGCCTGCCATAGGATAACATTGGGCCTACTCACTCTGCACCCGGCCGCCCCTGTGCCGCTGAGGGTGTAACAACTGTACTTACCTGATACTGGGGGACCCCTGAGTCTATGCCCAGAACCTTAACTCTGCCAGTCGAGTACTTACCCAAAGACCGATAACTCACTTTCCTTCCATAGGGTAACACTGACTGGCTCGCACCTGGAATTTCTTCTAAGTGTGGAGTTTTGGAACTTTAAAATATTCACCTAAAATCAACCGAGTCACGAAAACGAAAATACTCACCTGGCATTAGAAGAGGCCCCAGTGCTGGACCGGGGTGCCCAACACTGGCCCTAAAAAGTAATCCCAACGTTACTTACCGCTAACTCCATTTTCTTCCATAGGGATCCATTGACTGGTTTTCTGTGAAATTTCTTCTAAGTGTCTACTTTTGAAATACTAAAATATTGTTTAAAAATCACAACAGTAACGAATTCCGAACTACTCACCTGCTATCAGGAGAGACGTCAGTACTGCCTCTTTTAGGCTAGTACCAACCATGAAAAGTAATTTTTACCGTACTTACCAGTAACTCGAAATTCCTCTCATAGGATACCATTGCCTGCTTTTGTTGAAAAAGTTTCTAAGTGTCGATTTCTGCATTTTACAAATATTCTTTAAAAATCGTGCCAATGATACAAACGTAATTACTTACCTGTTTTAGCTAGATACCCCAGTGCTGAACCCGAGAACCCAGCACTGGATTACAAAAGTAACGTAAACCTGCTTTGCTTGCAAACTGCATTTCCTTCCATAGGATAACATTGGTAATTTTACCCAGAAAAGTTTCTAAGTGTCGACTTTTGAAATACAGTAATATTCCTCAAAAATCACTACAATAACCAAAACGCTTTTTCTTACCTGTTTCCAGGAAGTGTCCCAGGACTGAATCCAGGATCCAGTCCTGTGGTTAGAAACGTAACCTACAAAGTCATTAATTGTAATTAATCACAATTTTCCATTAAGCTCAATGTTGCATTGTATTTGACCCTGTGTTGCCTCTTGCACCAACTGTGATTATTACCACCAACAAGTCTATTGCCTATTTTGTAAGGTGGCTAACCAGAACATCTCATACTGAGAAAGTATATTTTGACCCTATTGTTGGTTCTAAAATAAAACAAGCATATATTTTTTTATATACAAACCATTGGCCTAGAGTTCAGTTCTTGAGTGTGTGGCTTCATTTGCTGACTGAGTGTGTACAACAAATGCTTTACACTGTCCTCTGATACTGCCTTACTGCTCGACCAAGCTACCACTTTAGAGAGTAAGGTTATATCTAACTTTAGCCTCTGCCAAACCTCTGGGGACTGGGGACTCTGTGCACACTGAACCTTACTTTGGTGCAGTATATACAGAGCCACTTTCCTACATTGGTGGATCAGCGGTGGGATACAAACTTGCATTTGTTGGACTACTTGGGTACCACCTGATCACACGACAGAACTCTTAAATTGCCTTTAGAATTCTGATTTTTTTTTAAATTGGCATTTTTTTACCAAATTACTAAAAGTCTTGTTAGGGCCTTGCTTAAGCCCCTTTAGCATCTTAGAAAATAAAAAGTCACTATAGTCAAGGGTAGAGGGGTTAGAACTTTTTGTTAAAATGTCTCAAGACAAGAACCCAGCTATTAGTGAAGATAATAATGACATACAGGAACTGGTTGAGGAGCTCGACCTCACCCCTTATCTTCATTTGTCTTTCAAAGAGATAAGGTCCTTATGCAAACTTAAAGATATACCAATGGGCCAGCATCCAACCAAACAAGGGCTCCAGGAGCTCCTGGCTGAGTATGCTAAAGCCCACCCCTCTGAGCATGATGATGACCAACCAGAGGAGGAAAGGAATGAGGAGGATGGGGATGGTAACCCACCTCCATCACTGCCTAGGGAAGATAGGGTCCCTGCACCCTTAACTCCAAGAATAGACCTCTGGGGACCTAGAGGCCACCTAGGTGGTTCAGGTCTCAGAGAGGACCCTGAGGACAGCCTCAGGGAAGAGGACAACTTTTTAGCAAAGTTGGCCAAAAGACTGGACCTAGAGACCAGACTCCTGGCTCTAGAGAAGGAAAGAAAAGAGATGGGTTTAGCACCCATCAATGGTGGCAGCAATACCAATAATAAGGATAAGGAGGAATCCTATGATCCTAAAATCCCCAAAGGGATTGTCCCTAAATATGAGGAGGGTGATGACATCACCAAATGGTTCACAGCCTTTGAGAGGGCTTGTGAAATAAGAAGGGTGAAGAAACCTCTCTGGGGGGCACTCCTGTGGGAACTGTTCTCTGGTAACTGCAGAGACAGGCTTCTGACCCTCTCTGGGCCAGATGCAGGGTCCTATGACCTCATGAGGAAGACTCTGATTGAGGGATTTGGATTCACTACTGAGGAGTATAGAATTAGATTCAGGGGGCTCAAAAACCCAGACCCAGTCCTGGATTGACTTCGTGGACTTCTCAGTAAAGACACTGGATGGGTGGTTAGCTGGACATGGTGTGCAGGATTTTACTGGATTGTACAATTTGTTCATGAAGGAACATATATTAAGTAACTGCACAAATGAAAAGCTGCATCAGCATTTGGTAGACCTAGGTTTAATTTCTCCCCAAGAATTGGGAAAGAAGGCAGACCACTGGGTCAAGACTAGGGTGACAAGGACAACCACTGGGGGTGACCAAAAGAAGGTGGTCACCAAACCTCCCCAGGGGAAAGGTGGTGAGAATCCCCAAGATAAGAAGTCTGAGTCTTCCAAAGGGCCCCAAAAACCTGTTCTGGGGGGTGGGTCCCAAACTACTCCCTATGTGCCTCAACCCTATAGGGGGAAGAACTTTGATCCCTTAAAGGCCTGGTGTAATAACTGTAAGAAGTTAGGACACCTAACTATAGATAAATCTTGCCCCCACAACAAAGCCCCTAAGGCACCCAGTACAGCTACTCCTGGGGCAGCCAGTCTACAGATGGGATCAGAAGAGTGCCCTGAGCAAATCTGGGGACACACTCAGGCGAGTCTCGTCTCACTAGGGGAAGTGGAGTTTGCCACTGTAGCTGTGTGGCCACCCAACTTGAAGAAATATTTACAATACCCCTGGGTGAATGGAACTAGGGTAGAAGCTCTGAGGGATACAGGTGCCAGTGTCACTATGGTGAGGGACACACTGGTTTCCCCTGAGCAATACTTGATTGGGAAAACCTACCCGGTCACCAATGCTGACAGTGTCACCACTAGTCATCCCATGGCCATGGTGACATTAGGCTGGGGGGGTTACTGGCCTGAAGCAGGTAGTGGTCTCTCAGAAGTTACCAGCTGCATGTCTGCTAGGCAATGATCTGGAAACCTCAGCCTGGGCAGAGGTTGAGCTAAAGGCCCATGCAGCCATGCTGGGCATCCCTGAATTGGTGTGTGTAAAAACAAGAGCACAGAGCAAAAGGCAGGGTGAAGAAATAGTGTTGGAGCCTGAAATGATGGCCCAACCTACCAAGAGAAAAGGAAAGAAGACTGGGGGACCAGCTTCTACACAGCCACAAGAGCAGGACCCCTCTCCTCAGGGAGAGAACCTGGACACCCCCGAGGGAACTGAGCCCCTGGAGCTTGACCCTTACCAGGTTGAACTCTTGGGCCCAGGGGGACCCTCTAGGGAAGAGCTGTGCCAAGGACAGCAAGACTGTCCCACTCTTGACAGCCTGAGGCAGCAAGCTGTTTCAGAAGCCAAGGGAGATGTCAGTAGTACCCACAGAGTCTATTGGGAAGAGGGACTACTGTACACTGAGGCAAAAGACCCCAATCCTGGAGCCACCAGGAGAGTGGTAGTGCCCCAGAAGTACAGGGAGTTCCTCCTAACTTTGGCTCATGACATCCCCCTAGCTGGACATCTGGGCCAAACCAAAACTTGGGAAAGGCTAGTTAGCCACTTTTACTGGCCCCAGATGCACCAAAAGGTGAAGGAGTTTGTCAGCTCCTGTGTTACCTGTCAAGCCAGTGGCAAGACAGGTGGCCATCCAAAGGCCCCCTGATACCACTACCTGTGGTGGGGGTTCCCTTTGAAAGGGTAGGTGTGGACATAGTGGGTCCACTGGAACCTCCCACAGCCTCAGGGAACAAGTTCATACTGGTGGTAGTGGATCATGCCACTAGGTATCCTGAGGCTATTCCCCTTAGGACTACTACAGCTCCTGCAGTAGCCAAGGCCCTCATTGGTGTCTTCACCAGGGTAGGGTTTCCTAAGGAGGTGGTTTCAGACAGAGGTTCCAACTTCATGTCTGCTTACCTGACCCACATGTGGAAGGAGTGCGGGGTGCAGTACAAGTTTACTACACCCTACCATCCACAAACCAATGGCCTTGTTGAGAGATTCAACAAGACATTGAAAGGCATGATCATGGGACTCCCTGAAAAACTCAAAAGGAGATGGGATGTCCTACTACCATGCCTGCTTTTCGCTTACAGAGAAGTGCCACAGAAGGGAGTAGGTTTCTCACCCTTTGAACTTCTGTTTGGCCATCCTGTGAGGGGACCACTCTGTCTTGTGAAGGAGGGCTGGGAGAGACCTCTCCAAGAACCCAAACAAGACATTGTGGACTATGTGCTTGGCCTAAGGTCCAGAATGGCTGAGTACATGGAAAAGGCATCCAAGAATCTTGAGGCCAGCCAGGAGCTTCAGAAGCACTGGTATGACCAAAAAGCTGCACTGGTTGAATTTCAACCTGGGCAACAGGTATGGGTTTTGGAGCCAGTGGCACCAAGGGCACTCCAGGACAGATGGAGTGGCCCTTACCCTATCCTAGAGAAAAAGAGTGAGGTCACCTACTTGGTTGACCTGGGCACAAGCAGGACACCCAAAAGGGTTATCCATGTGAACCGCCTAAAACTCTACAATGACAGGGCTGACATCACCATGCTGATGGTGACAGATGAGGAACAGGAAGCTGAAAGTGAACCTCTCCCTGATCTCCTCTCCCACAGCCCAAAAGATGGGTCAGCAGATGGAGTTGTCTTTTCAGACACCCTCACTGCCCAACAGCAGACTGACTGCAAGCAAGTCTTGCAGCAGTATGCTGGGCTCTTTTCCTTGACCCCTGGTCTGACAAACTGGTGTACCCATGATGTGGACACTGGTGACAGTGCACCTGTCAAAAACAAGATCTATCGTCAGTCAGACCAAGTTAAGGAAAGCATCAGAGCTGAAGTCAGCAAGATGCTGGAGCTGGGGGTTATTGAGCCCTCTGAGAGCCCTTGGGCTAGCCCAGTGGTTCTGGTCCCCAAACCCCATCAACAGGGTGAAAAGAGAGAGATGAGGTTTTGTGTGGACTATAGAGGTCTCAACTCTGTCACCAAGACAGATGCACACCCTATCCCAAGAGCTGATGAACTGATAGACAGATTGGGTGCAGCCAAATACCTGAGTACCTTTGACTTAACTGCAGGGTACTGGCAGATTGGCATGGCCCCAGGAGCCAAAGAGAAAACAGCATTCTCTACACCTGATGGGCATTTTCAGTTCACTGTTATGCCCTTTGGTTTAAAGAATGCCCCTGCCACCTTCCAGAGGTTGGTGAATCAAGTCCTTGCTGGGTTGGAGTCCTTTAGTGCAGCCTATCTTGATGATATTGCTGTCTTCAGTTCCACCTGGCAGGATCACCTGATCCACCTTGGGAAGGTGTTAAAGGCTCTGCAAACTGCAGGCCTATCTATCAAGGCATCCAAATGCCAGATAGGGCAGGGCACTGTGGTGTACTTGGGCCACCTGGTTGGTGGAGGCCAGGTACAACCCTTACAGCCCAAGATCCAGGCCATCCTGGACTGGGCAGCTCCAACAACTCAGACCCAAGTCAGGGCATTCCTTGGCTTGACTGGGTACTACAGGAGGTTTGTGAAGGGATATGGGTCCATTGTGACTCCCCTCACAGAACTCACCTCCAAGAAGATGCCAAAGAAAGTAAACTGGACTGCCTGTTGCCAAAAGGCTTTTGACACTCTAAAAGAAGCAATGTGCTCAGCACCAATTCTAAAAGCACCAGATTATGCCAAGCAGTTCATTGTGCAAACTGATGCCTCTGAGCTGGGGATAGGAGCGGTCCTATCCCAGACCAATGATGAAGGCCAAGACCAACCTGTTGCTTTTATAAGCAGAAGGCTTCTCCCCAGGGAGCAGCGTTGGAGTGCCATTGAGAGGGAGGCCTTTGCTGTGGTTTGGTCCCTGAAGAAGCTGAGGCCCTACCTGTTTGGGACTCACTTCCTTGTTCAAACTGACCACAGACCTCTCAGGTGGCTAATGCAAATGAAAGGAGAAAATCCAAAACTGTTGAGGTGGTCCATCTCCCTACAGGGAATGGACTTTGAAGTGGAACACAGACCTGGCACTGCCCATGCCAATGCAGATGGCCTTTCCAGGTTCTTCCACTTAGACAATGAAGACTCCCTAGGGCAAGGTTAGTCTCATCATCTTTCATTTGGGGGGGGGTTGTGTGAGAAAGTGCCATCTTTCTTGCATGGTATGCCCCCACTTTTTGCTGAGATGCTGATGTGCTTTGACTGAGTGTGCCCTGGGCTCCTGCCAACCAGGTACCCAGGGCCTGTGTTCCTTCCCTAAAACTGCATTGATACCTACACCCAATTGGCATCCCTGGCCACAGGTCAGCCCCTGGTAAATGGTACCATGGGTACCCAGGGCACTGTGACCAGGGAAGGCCCCTAAGGGCTGCAGCACTTGTTGTGCCACCCTTAGGGACCCTGTACCTTTACACACACACACTGCCTTTGCAGGCTGCGTGTCTTGGTGCAGAACAAAAGCGAAGAGTCGACATGGCACACATCCCTGTGTGCCATGCCTACAAGCCACTGCCCTGGCCTAGGTCAGCCACCCCTCTAGCTGGGTGCACTATGCCAGTGGTGAGGGCATAGAGGCATGAGCCCTGTGCCCCTACAGTGCCCAAGTCCATTCTTGGGCATTGTAAGTGCAGTGCTGCCATTAAGAGTATATGGTGCTGGGAGTCTGTCATTACGAACTCCACAGCACCATAATGGCCCCACTGAAAACTAAGAAGTTTAGTATCAAACTTCTTAGCCCATTAAACCCCCACTGATGCCAGTGTGGGATTTAATGTAAAACGCACTCCAGAGGGCATCTTAGAGATGCCCCCTGAAACCAACCCGACCTCCAGTGTCCGGACTGAGTGGCTGCCCAGGCTGCCACCACCAGACATGTTTCTGACCCCTGGGTCGAGAGCCTCTGCTCTCAGGGGCCTGAAAGAATGCGCATCCTGGGGCGAGGTGCCAAAGCCTCCTCCCCCAGGATGGGCAGGGGGAGCTTCAAAGGCCTGCCGCCTTTTGAGCTTCCCCAGACCACTTGCTGCTTCCAGCAAACTGGTCCCCACTGGTTCTACCCCCACTTCTGGCGGGAGAACCGGCGGGAAAACCAGAGGCAGGAAATGGGTTGTGCCCACCTCTGCCAACTCCACCCCTAAGGTGGGGGAGACGAGGTGAAGCCCAAACTCGAGTCCCCGCCATCTTGAGGATGGGGGGACCCAGCCAACCAGGGACAGGCTCCTGCCCCCTCCCACTAGAGAGGAGCAGAATAGGGGGTGTACCCACCCCAGGGAAGGGACCCATTGGCCCCTGCCCTTACCTACCTGTAACCACCCCTAAATTTAGTATTTAGGGGCTCCCTGAACCTTCCTTCCTCAGTTCCCGAATCCAAAAACAAGAAGAGAAGACGAAGCAAGAAGACCAGCCGGGCAGCTGCTAACAAGGAGGCGACGACAACTGACTTGGCCCCAGCCCTACCGGCCTGTCGACCTCTGAACCTGCTCCTGCGGAACCCCGGCCTCAGCAACCTCAAAAACCCCGGAGGACCTGACTTCTGTGCCACAGCCTTCAACCCAGGGACTCCCACGAGCAGTGGTACTGCTCAAAAGAACAAACTCCAAAAGACCCAGCCCTGGCACGGAACCGCGAAACCTGCACCCTCTGCACCCGCCGAGCCCGGCCTGTGCCCGAGTGAACCAAGACTTTGAGGACGTCCCCCGGCGATTCTGACCTGGAATCCAGTGCCCAAGGACCCTCCTCGACGACCCAGACGACGCCTGCAGCCTCAGGACAAGGGACCCCTCCAACCGCGACCAGCAGGGGGTAAGATTTCCCGACCTCAAAAGACACCCCTGCACCCGGCGCCCCACGGCCCCCTGTGCCCAACTCCTGGGTGTCTACCTATCCTCCAAGATCCCAACTTACCTCCCAAAGTGTTGGTCGCCCCTGAAGAATCACCGTCCCCGAGCCTGCAGCCTTTTTTCACCGTCCAAGATCGCCATTGGTTAACATTGAGCGCCCGACGGCTCAAAAGCACCCTGCACCCAGCCGCCCGAGTGCCCCTGGAAGTGCAACCTCTACCCTAACCTACTTCCCCATTTGCCCTGGGCAAGTGACCAGGAGCCCAGCTCCCACAGCCGCGTGGCCTGCTTGCCAGCAGCCACCAACCCGAGGCCCCCTGCCTGCCATAGGATAACATTGGGCCTACTCACTCTGCACCCGGCCGCCCCTGTGCCGCTGAGGGTGTAACAACTGTACTTACCTGATACTGGGGGACCCCTGAGTCTATGCCCAGAACCTTAACTCTGCCAGTCGAGTACTTACCCAAAGACCGATAACTCACTTTCCTTCCATAGGGTAACACTGACTGGCTCGCACCTGGAATTTCTTCTAAGTGTGGAGTTTTGGAACTTTAAAATATTCACCTAAAATCAACCGAGTCACGAAAACGAAAATACTCACCTGGCATTAGAAGAGGCCCCAGTGCTGGACCGGGGTGCCCAACACTGGCCCTAAAAAGTAATCCCAACGTTACTTACCGCTAACTCCATTTTCTTCCATAGGGATCCATTGACTGGTTTTCTGTGAAATTTCTTCTAAGTGTCTACTTTTGAAATACTAAAATATTGTTTAAAAATCACAACAGTAACGAATTCCGAACTACTCACCTGCTATCAGGAGAGACGTCAGTACTGCCTCTTTTAGGCTAGTACCAACCATGAAAAGTAATTTTTACCGTACTTACCAGTAACTCGAAATTCCTCTCATAGGATACCATTGCCTGCTTTTGTTGAAAAAGTTTCTAAGTGTCGATTTCTGCATTTTACAAATATTCTTTAAAAATCGTGCCAATGATACAAACGTAATTACTTACCTGTTTTAGCTAGATACCCCAGTGCTGAACCCGAGAACCCAGCACTGGATTACAAAAGTAACGTAAACCTGCTTTGCTTGCAAACTGCATTTCCTTCCATAGGATAACATTGGTAATTTTACCCAGAAAAGTTTCTAAGTGTCGACTTTTGAAATACAGTAATATTCCTCAAAAATCACTACAATAACCAAAACGCTTTTTCTTACCTGTTTCCAGGAAGTGTCCCAGGACTGAATCCAGGATCCAGTCCTGTGGTTAGAAACGTAACCTACAAAGTCATTAATTGTAATTAATCACAATTTTCCATTAAGCTCAATGTTGCATTGTATTTGACCCTGTGTTGCCTCTTGCACCAACTGTGATTATTACCACCAACAAGTCTATTGCCTATTTTGTAAGGTGGCTAACCAGAACATCTCATACTGAGAAAGTATATTTTGACCCTATTGTTGGTTCTAAAATAAAACAAGCATATATTTTTTTATATACAAACCATTGGCCTAGAGTTCAGTTCTTGAGTGTGTGGCTTCATTTGCTGACTGAGTGTGTACAACAAATGCTTTACACTGTCCTCTGATACTGCCTTACTGCTCGACCAAGCTACCACTTTAGAGAGTAAGGTTATATCTAACTTTAGCCTCTGCCAAACCTCTGGGGACTGGGGACTCTGTGCACACTGAACCTTACTTTGGTGCAGTATATACAGAGCCACTTTCCTACAGGGGGGCAGTGAATCAGGGGGAATCTAACAGTTCAGGGAGCATCGCCGCCCAAGCCTGCAGTTCATCGGCAAGTCTGTTGTCTATATGTGTTTTACGCATGTGACATTCCTCTGCATTCGTCCATTCCACCATATCTCTCAGTCTTTCCTTAGTCGTCGGAGCTACCGGGGACATCCACCTAATGGCAATACTGCATTTGGCCAGTATGAGCCCCAGCAAGAGGAACCTCCTACTCAGTTTTTTTTTTTTGCACAGGAATACGACCTTACAGACATTGTCCTACCTCTCTCGTCGTGGACCACCCGTGGCCTCATTCAGGGATTTTAGCACTGTCTCCCGATACTAGTCCAATCTGGGACAGCCTAATATCATATGTATATAGTCTGCATCTAGTACAGCGCAACGGGGCAAGAAGAGGGACGTGCAGGGTGTAGGAAGGTGGAATCTGACTGCATGGTTGCCCCCACTTTCTTCCTGGTGTTTTGCTGGTTTTCGGCTTAGTTTTGCTGGTATCCTGCAATTCAGGACCCTAGTCTATCTGCTTTCCCCTTTAAATTGATTGCATGTACTTTAGGTACACTCCAGATTGGATTCTGGGGTACCCTTTTGAGTCCCTAGTATATGGTATACTATGTACCCAGGGCATAGGTACCCCCAGAGGCCTCCCAGGGGCTGCAGCATGTATTATGCCACCCCTGAGAGGCCATCCAAAATGACACAACAGGTCTGCTACAGCAGCCTGTGTAAGGTGGTGTATGCACCCCTCACTAAGATATAGGTTCCCTATATCTCTCCATATCACTGCACATGTAAACCTATCAGTCACCCCTATGGCAGGCCTTAACAATCCTGAAGGCAGGGTGCTGGGTTTCATGTGAGAGGGTGCCCATGCATGAGCAGAGCCCCTCTGCAGCTTTCGGGATCTTCATTCCGGGGTTGTTTGTGATGCAGCCCAACCATATACTCTTAAGTGCATTATAACCTCGCGGTAAATGCTAACTTGAGAATGGCTGCATGGAAACATGTCGTGTTTGGTGTCAAACACCTTGGAATCATAGCTCCACCCCAGTAACTGGGGTGGGAGGTATGATTCCACCCTACTAGAGGGAGAAACATGGCACCACCGGTACACCCGGTACCAGCTTAACAGAACCCTGGCATCACAAAATGGATGCTGCAGCCACAGACACGAGTCTTCCCTCCTGCTGCTGGACAAAACTCCGGCAGGGGAGGCCTGGACAATAGGTTTCCTGTCACAGGGAGGTGTGACCACCTCCCAGACAGGCTTTAGTGTATTGGGGCTGGGTGGGTGCACTCAAGAGTGCTTTGAAGTCTGCACTGGGGGCACATTTGGTGTCCCTGTGCATAGTCCAGCTCAAACCGGTTGCAGGGGCTACCAGCCCCTGCTCTGGCGCGAAACTGGACAAAGGAAATGGGTGTAGCCACCCCTCTTTCCTGACCCTCCCATAGGTGGGTCCCCAGAGTTTGTCCCACCCCTTCCTTGGGCATAAAATAGGAACCCCTGGCTACAGGACTTTAGATTACACCTCGACTAAACTCTGACACAGAAACCAAGTACTTCGACGATCTACACTATGCTGAATGACTGAAGAATCTCCCTTGGAGTAAAGGAGTTATTCCCCTACAAGGCAGGCACCTTTAACGCAACTGACCGGTTGGCATCTCCGCAGCTCCTGAGGACTCCGAAGAATATTGCCACACAGGAGGTGGGTTCCCAAGGTCTCTGAGGTCGATCTGTGTCCACAGCAAGTCTGAGGCCCGTATCCCTCTTGGTGACCGTGCAACCCGAACCCCTGGGCACCGCGTCCATTTGCAGAAGCATCAGCTTTCCGTCGACCCCTGAGGCTGAGCTTTGGGTTACTTGTAGCCCTGACCCCGAGTAGTAATTACACTGAAGATTGCTGGCCTACACTCAACGAGTGTTCCGTGGGCCGCCATTTTGTGATTCCTCTTGAGGTCCCTTCGCGATCCCTGGTCTGTTGACCTGTGGGTCCCCAAGAAGGCAACTCTAACTTTAATTGGGCTTCCATGGTTGCTCCAGACGTGCCCTGACTCTCCATTGCTTGGGGAGTCCCCAGGACCTTGCCGGTCCTCACAGAAGCATCTTTACTCTTCCTGCATGGGTTGCTGTTGCCAAGGCTTGTTGTGTTCAATCCGAGCACCGACACCCCAGCACTCGACATCCTTTGTGGGACAGCTCGAATCCGGATCCTGGTTGTCCTCGACGTCTCCTGGACCCCGTGGCTGCAGAGTCAAGCTTCACCTCTTCGCACCTGAAGCACCCGACATCGGTGGGCATTCAATTGCTCCGCTCCTGGTCACTGACTAGTGACCCAGACTCTGTCCCCTCTGCTTTCAGGTTCTTCACATCTTCGATCCAGACTTGGATCATCCCGGACACTTTTCTTCTTCACGACAGCAGCACTTTGCAGCAGATCTCCATTGAAAACAACGACGATTCCCGACACCCTTTGACACCTATGCACCCGGCTTCCCTGGGTGAGGTAACTCAAGTACTCTGGTGCTCCCGTGGGTGTTGGCCCTAGAACCCCTTAAGTCTAAAGGGGTTTGCTCAAAGTCCTCTCCTAAGTGTCCTTTATCTTTAAAATTCCAACCGCAATTTTCCGCATAGAATCCTACGGCGCTCGCGGCTGTGTTCCCACACTGCACACGTCCCCCGTGGGTCTCCTGTGTCACTACCTTGGGTGGTTCCTTGGGGTCCCAGCGATTCTACGTGCTCTAGGCACTGTGTCTAGTCAAGTCGTGGTTCTTATACCACTTTCTTAATATATGGTTTGGTCCCCCCTGGGGCCCATTGTATATTGTGCTATTTGCTGTCGTTTGAATACTGTGATATTGTGTATCTTGGACTCTAATCTCATAAGAGATTAGTAGTGAGTGTTTAGAAATAAATACATATATTTTATAAATACCTGGTGTGGTTCTCCTTTCATTTGGTCATTCAAGAGGTTATAATCTGGTAAACCAAGCTGCTTTACACTCCTTCAAGACTTAGCCTGAAGGCTGCTCTCCATAGCTACCACTAGGATAGCTTTCAATAAAGGTTGTCTTTAAACCTATCGTCAATAAGGGTCGTTTGGACTGGTGCAAGGTGCCCACTATAACTAGTGGACAGCATATGCCAGGCCAACTTCTCACACAGGGTATATTGCATGTAAAGTGGTAGGGTTGAGGTAAACCTGGTGCATTCTATTGAATTGGATTAACTTAAATCTTGCACTTGAAGACGTGGTCTTCACCCCATCGTAGATTCCCTCGAGCACTTCATGTCATTTGGCATGTATTGGGAGTTCTGCCCACAGTTGATCATCCCTCAAGGCCCGGTATATGTGTGATATTAACCGGCGACCCCCCTGCCGGACTTGGCAGAGTTACCAACTTCTGGGATTCTCCGGGGGGCATCTGGGAATGAGGGCCAAATTTCACAGGCTGTCACCGCTATTTTTGCATATTGGAGGTATTGACCGTACCGTAGGCTGAATGTCTCCATGGCATCGGCTAGGGTAATAAAGCGCTCATCAGGGTACAGGTCCGGCAAAGTGTCACAGCCCCCCCTCGTGCCACCTGTCCACGTACTTTGAATGTGCTAGAAGAGAGAATGGGCGAAGTGCCCAAACGGTCATATCAAAACTAAATGGGGCCCTACTCAACACCAACTGCATCGCCCGTTCCCAGGTCCTGGAAACCTAACGATACAGGGCATAGTAGTTGGAACCCTCGCGCCCATCATTAATAGTTCCGGCAACGGAGTGTCACCACAGGTGCCCCTCAGCGATGTGGATTCCCAATTTGCATGATCATCCACCCAGTGCACCGCGTGTTGCAGTTGGGCTGCAAAATAGTAGAGCTCCAGGTTCAGAAATTCAAGACCTCCCCCGCTCCACGTGCGCGTAAGAGTAGACAGGCTAACACGTTTTCTCCCCGCAGCCCACAGGAGTTCAACTATCAGCTTATCTAGTTCTACGAAGTACTTTCTAGGCATCTCAAAGAGGGCCCCCTGGAATATGTAAAGGCATCGGGCAGGATTATCATTGTACTAATGCCAGCGTCCCCATTAGGGACAGACGTTGCATGTTGCAAAATGTTATTGATGGTTTTAAGCCTTCAGTACTCTCCCTATATTGGCAGCCTCTAACTCCGGCACCCAGAGTGTACGCCTAATCCCCGATAGCTGACACACCTCGGCTCCAGGGGAGATCCAGTCTAGGAAGATCCGTAGCCGCCCTCCGGTTCTTTGGAAGTGTTGTACTTGAAACTCATTGTCTTATTCCTACCAAACTTACACACATTGCAGCCATTACATGTAAGAAAAGCAGCTGTTTAGATGGTACTCCAGTGGCATGTTCTTGTAGAGGGGCATGTAACTAGGACACAGCAGGTCCTTCAATGTCCTCCCCCTCCTAAAGATCACTCAGTGGTTTCTAGAAGTATCATTTTTGAACCCAGGAACTTGTAAGAACAAGTGCCAGTGTTTCTTAGGAATCTCATAGATTTTGTTCCTGTGTGTGGTGTAAAGGCTGCCCCTCCTTGCTCTAAGTTCCTACGACCCTCCTTCTTTTTCAGAGTATCCTTCCTAGCGACCCTCTGTATTTTCCTTTCAGCTTTTTCCAACGTTCTCACGTCATAACCCCTATGTTTGTAACTTTATGTTAACTTTGTTTATCTGCATTGCATTAGTGTCAATTAGCGGCCGATACTAAGTCACGTGTGCACTAAATTTACTACTAGTGAACAGTGTGGGGGTTTGATGTGGCCCACCTGGCGCAGCTCAAAGTGTTTGTAATAAATACAGATGCCTCTCAATTCTGAATTTATCTTGTCAGATTTGCTGGGCTTCAAAGGCAGAGGCCAAGTGTCAGGCTGTAGCTTCTGACAAATTGCTGCTGATGTGTTTGTAACTTGATGTTTACAAACTCCTCTCAGTTTGCAGTCAGAGAAAGAAAAGTAAAGTGAATCATGTAAAACTCTTGCTGGGGTACAGGGAGTGTGAAAGGAAAGCCTCTAGGATGTCATTTTTTGCAACGCACAACAAAATGAAAATACCTGAAAATGAACTGTAAAAAATTGGCCCTTAGTTCTAAAAAGTTAGTGAAGCACTGCTCTACATATAGAAGTCTCTGGCTGATTTCTCTCTTAGATTTTACTCTGTCTTTTGATCCCTCTCTTCCGCGCTCTCGTTTGTCTCTTTCTCTAGACATACACGTCTCTCTCTTTGATTTCAGTTTTTTGCCACATGTAGCAGAACCCTGGACATGATCACATCACAAAATGTGATCTCCCACGAGCTTTGACCTCCTGACAGCGTCACAGGAAGTGATATCACATGACCTTTGACCTCCTGACCTGTTTCACTGCAAGTGACGTCACCTGACCTTTCCCCTCCTGGTTACATCACAGGAAGGTATGTCACGCGAGTGTTGGTCGACTGACAGAGGTTTCCTATTTTCTGTGAACAATCCTTATTGACATGTCGAGGCTGCAGCTTGTTAATAAACAGCGGCCGCGAGCCCAGGCCGAGAACACTGCGAAGAGCCAAGGAATTTCAACTTTAAACTTTCGAAACCTTCATTTTCAGGGAGTTTGGACAAGCGCGAGAGCTCATAAAACGCGCTCAGTGGAATCCAGGCATCGGGCAGGGCTGTTCGTCGATGCACCCGTCACTCAGAGGACATAATCCTGATTTAAAGTCCGTTTTATTGGGCCCCCGTGTGAGGGGCGGAGGCCTGGAGCCCCGAGCTCCATTATATTTCAGGGCGGCGATGACACAGCTTTTGGCGGGAAGCCGAGGCTCTCTGGGAAGCCACTCACGCAAATTCCGGCGCTGAAAGCGATATGACGGGGAATATTAATAAAAAGAGAGTGCAGGGCACTGGCCAGGCTCAGAAAGAATCCCAAATATGTTCATAAACAGGGGGGAGTTGGCGCGAGATGCATTTATTGCTAGGGATGGGCTTGTGTAGAAGCATGACTTGTGGGACGGATACTGAAAAACCTCAACTTTTATCGCGGATAATCACAAATACTGACTGGGGGGGCCCCATCCGATGTGTGACCCTGGAGGAGACTCAACGCTGCTGACCACAGACATTGGAATGAATGACAGGGACGTTCATGGTTCGTGACCCGGTGTTCCGGACGTCATTCCCTCATCGATAACCCACTCCAAACACCAGAGTTCATAGTGCTTGAAGGCGGAGGAGCGTCGCCCCATTGAGCAGTGGAAAATAAAAATAACATTATAATAACAAGAAGTTATCATTTTATTTTTCTTTGCGGGACTCCAGCCAGTTCGGGCGGGGCGGGGCTAGGCTCGCTGCCGTCAGAGGGAGCAGGAGTGGTTTGCACTCCCTCCCTAAGTGCACATTACGGCTGGGCCGGCCCTCTGGGGCCGGCCAAACATTAATGCGCACTTGGCATGTTCTCCACGGGGCTGTGTTGCCCAGCCCAGTGGAGAACATGCCCAGCCTCCCAAGTACGGCCGCTCAGACCAATCACAACGCTGCTCATGCAGCATCGTGATTGGCTGGGAGAGTCCAGGAGCCTGGGTGCTACCGGTGCAGCAGAGAAGAAGAAAGAGGAGAGACGTGCGGCAGCGAAGAAGAAGGTAAGATTTTATTTTCATTTCTCTCCCCCCCCGTCCTCCCGCGCACCACTCCCGTTCCGAGGCAGCCGCCACTGCGTGTCCTAATGGTCTGGGTGTCTTCCTTCATCGATAACTCGCTACAAAATTGGAGTTCATAGTGCATGTCACAGTATTTCAGACACCATTTCTTCATCGATAACTTACTCCAAACATTGGAGTTCATAGTGCTTGTCCCTGTAATCCAGACACCTTTCCCTCATGGATAACTCACTCCAAACATTGGAGTTCATAGTGCATGTCCTAGTGGTCTGGGCATCATTCCTTCATCAATAACTCACTCCACACAACGGAGTTCATAGTACGTGTCCCAGTGGTCTGGACACCATTCCTTCATCGATAACTCACTGCAAACATCGGAGTTTCTAGTGTGTGTCCCAGTGCCGCGGACTCCAGTCTTCCATAGATAACTTACTCCAAACATCGGGGTTCATAGTGCGTGCCCCACTTGTTCGGGCACCATTCCTTCAGCAATAACTCACTCCAAACATCAGAGTTCATAGTGCGTGCCCCAGTGGTCTGGACATCATTCCTTCATGGATAACTCACTTCAAACATCGGAGTTCATAGTGCGTGTCCCAGTGGTCTGGACCCCATTCCTTCATCGATAACTAACTCCAAACGTTAGAGTTCATGGTGCGTGTCCCAGTGGTCTGGACACCATTCCTTCATCGATAACTCACTTCAAACGTCGGAGTTTCTAGTGTGTGTCCCAGTGTCCCGGACTCCAGTCCTCCATAGATAACTTACTCCAAACATCGGGGTTCATAGTGCGTGCCCCACTGGTCCGGGCACCATTCCTTCATCGATAACTAACTCCAAACGTTAGAGTTCATAGTGCGTGTCCCAGTGGTCTGGACATCATTCCTTCATGGATAACTCACTTCAAACATCAGAGCTCATAGTGCGTGTCCCAGTGGTCTGGACATCATTCCTTCATCGATAACGAACTCCAAACGTTAGAGTTCATAGTACGTGTCCCAGTGGTCTGGACACCATTCCTTCATCGATAACTCACTTCAAACATCGGAGTTCATAGTGCGTGTCCCAGTGCCCCGGACTCCAGTCCTCCATAGATAACTTACTCCAACCATCAGAGCTCATAGTGCGTGCCCCACTGGTCCGGGCACCATTCCTTCAGCGATAACTCACTCCAAAAATCAGAGCTCAGAGTGCGTGTCCCAGTGGTCTGGACATCATTCCTTCATGGATAACTCACTTCAAACATCGAAGTTCATAGTGCGTGTCCCAGTGGTCTGGACATCATTCCTTCATCGATAACTCACTTCAAACATCGGAGTTCATAGTGCGTGTCCCAGTGTCCCGGACTCCAGTCCTCCATAGATAACTTACTCCAAACATCGGAGTTCATAGTGCGTGCCCCACTGGTCCGGGCACCATTCCTTCAGCGATAACTCACTCCAAAAATCAGAGCTCATAGTGCGTGTCCCAGTTGTCTGAACGCCATTCCTTCAATGATAGCTCACTTCAAATATCGGAGTTCATAGCGTGTGTACGAATGGTCTGGGTGGCATTCCCTCTTCAATAACTCAGTCCGAAAGATCTGATTTCACAGTGCATGTGACAATGGTCCATATGCCATTCTGCCACGGTTAATGACTCCTAAACATGGGTGTTCACTGTGCATCTTCCAAAGGTCAGTACACTATTCCCTCATGGATGAAGACTCCGAACCTTGGCAGTTCATAATGCATGTCTATGGGACAGAAGTTACTAGGCTCAGACTGTATCAGAGCCATTTACCACTGGTGTCCCGGGGCTTTGCCATAATGTTGGATCAGTGCTTAATACCAGGTCTTCCTCCCCACAAACACTACTAGATGAGCAAAAGCTCCAGCGGACAGAACTTTTCCAAGCAAAAAATCTCAACATTCCAGTTTCCCATCCCGCCAGTATGGCTGACTTCTTCTTCCTCCTAATCTACATAAAAGGTAAGTCCACCTTTTCACTTCCAGTTTCTCTTACAGGCCTTGAAATATGAATGGAGCTGAACCCCAACTCAGTTGGGAGTGAAGGAAACTTTGATTGGCGAGAAAGCCCTGGACTCGAAGTAATGAAGATTACCGGTAAGTAACCGGAGCATTACACTTCCGTTTTGTATTGAGTCCTGTTCACTCGTGGCTTCACCATTCTCTTATCACTTTGGATCCTAACACAGGGGAGCACGGCCATGCTCGTCTATATAAGGCACCCTCTTGGTTCTCACCTTTGTTTCTCAGTACTGATTTGATGGGTCGCACAAAATTATGATATATTTTTACTTTAGAAACAAATATGTAAAGTATGGTTTATACATGTTTTCCTTTTGTTATACTGCAGCCTTGATCCTTGATAAAGTTCGACAGGATCAGCGTCTGGGTGACAAGCAGTGCTCTACAAATCCACCTTGCATTACATTACAAGCACATGTCGGCTGCCCTGATCATCTTATGTAATCAACTGTTTTTCCAAAACGACTACATAAGTGTGACCACCTGTGATTAAGAAACAAAATTGAAATTGATGCACTGAAATACATGCCTTTCATAGACTTCATGATTACTTTTGCAACTGATTCTATGTGTGCTCCTCTGTTGTATTCCTCTTAGGGTGTCCGTATATAGGTTTTCCTGCATCATGTCCTTATAGAGGCGCAATTCGCCCTGCCCTTATATAGGCATAAAATCCCAGTCCTTATTTAGGCATTAAACCATGCGCTCCAAATACAGGCATGGTCTCCGACATCCGTCCACCCTAACATCACAACGAGTTCTTGAAGAACAGACCCTTAGGCTTCGGGAGTTTCCCTAGCACAGGACTATTGATTTCTTCAAGGACTCATCTATTATGCATGAACCGTTAGACCTTAGGGGTTCATTCATGACGTCTTCCGCTGTCCGATTCACGTCAATGCTAACATTCTGAGGTACCTCTCAGGTATAAATATACCTTCCCTTGTAAACTAGAGGAGACCTCGACTTCAGAGGAGCCCGTTTCCCGGCCTGACGCACTGAGAAGATGCTGTCATCCCTGCACGCAGAGAGTCCAGCTTCCAGTGATCTGACTTCCCTTGCGGGGTGTTGGAGTTCGAGTCTGGCAAGAGATTCCCACCTCTCTCATTCTTAAGGTATGGAGCTGACTAGAACCTAGAGGGACTCTTGGCATACTAGGCATACTAGGCATAACATACTCTTAGTATACCATAGTAAGGAATACTCCACCTACTTCATACCTCTCCCTACACCTAGGTTAGGTACATTGGGGTAGAACTAGCTTAGAAACGCATCGTATGAGTACTCGCATTTTTTAGTCTGTTATTTATGTAAATTAATATCTACTAAAGATCATGCTAGCGCAGTATTATTTATTTCTACTGCTTACGCTGTACATTATTTATCTTGCATACTGTCTTGTGATCGTAACAGCACATATTACTTACACGAGAAACAAGACTGTTCAATAAACCTTTTATTGAAACGCCCGTCTATTCTTTCTGTGTAACTTTGAGGAAAACTAAGCATGCACGATTGAGCTGAGTGAAACGGTTATCTATTGTTTCCACGACTCTGGGACACGTTCTGATTCTAAAGGGAAACAAAGTGGTCATGTTTTGCGGCTGCCAGAAACTACTCCCTTCTTGTTTGTCAAGGAGTTTCTAGTGGCCTCTGAGCTAGCTGGCAAAAGTAATTAAGTTTAATATACTCGATAGGGACATACCGACCTCAGTCCTATGTCAAGCCTATAGGGTATATTATTCCAATGCGCAGAGCCTATTAGGGAAATAGGAGCTACACTACATGGCGCCCAACGGTTTGGTAAGGCGGTAATTTAACGGTAGATACTGAGTAACTCAGCCGTGCCTTTTCTCTCAGAGACCCCTACCCATATACTCCAAAAGACGTCTGGAGTGGGCAGGGTTAAGTATCCGCCACGGCTACATAGGGAAACACCCTATATATTAGCTGTTTGGTTTGCTCAACGTTGCAGGATACAGTGTTCCAAAATATTGTGCACCTTATCTTTGTTTCCTTGAAACTTGTTCTACATTTTTCAAAAAACAAATGTCCATACACGGGGACGATGCCACGGGAAACGGTGGAGCTGCGGCTGATCCAGCCCTAGAAACAGCTTTTAACATTACAGGTTTAATTGAAACCGAGGAGGGTGTTATAAACATCCCTCCAAACTTAAGAAGAGCCATCACTCTAAAACTCATAAAACACGGCCTACCACCAAGAGGCGGTAGAGCACTTTTCGTGATCGAGGAACACGAATCCTTTCAGACAGAGGTATTCTATTCATGGGTAATATTTCCTGAATCAAATCCAGTAACACACTTGTTTCACTTCTACAAAGAAGATGATCCACCAGAGGAATATATTCCTTTCGAGGATATTGAAATTCCATTAACATACCAGGAGCATCAGCTCTTGTTTAAAGGCGCCCTCAAACATCACAAAAACATTACCAGGCTCGGTCCACTAGGTAGACCAGGAGCAACATGGCCGATTATAGCCGGCTACACACCTCATCCTGACGTTGAAGAGATGTCAGACGAGGAATTACTTACTCAACTTACAGAGTTAATAAAAATCTACAGACAATTGGTCCAATATGTCATGCGGACTTTCACAGTCCAACCACCATTAACAGTTCCAAATCAAACTCCTCAATCGGGGAATACACTAAAAATTACACCACAGACTCTATACGCAGTCATGGGTAAAATGCCCACAAAACGTGAGCAAATTCCATTCTGGATAGCTCAAAAAATTACTCAAATCGAAGCAGTATTTCCAAATGCTAGCCCGTATGAGAAACACAGAATACTAACAATCAGTTTACCAATGGGGATCACACCACAACTGGAAGACTGTACCACTTGGGGCTCAGTCTTTGCTGCCATCTATACTAAAACACATGGTATTCCATCAATTGCGGTAATACCAGATGTCCTGAAACAAATTCAAAACGAATACGGGGCAGAGCCTGCTCTGAATTTAGATATGAAATTACTGAAAAATTTCGACCAGGTCTCAACAATAATATTATCTAATATTAAAGGGGAGGCAGCAGCAGTGGCGATCCGCCAACGATTAAGGAATTCGATGTTACAGAACATCAAACTGAGCTACCCAGAATAATTGAACAATCATATGCAGAATTAGGCAGAGATAGTTTGGGTGGAAGACCAGTGAAACCAAAATTATCTGAAAGTCCTGAGAAGGACTCTATTAAACAAACTCCTACATCTTCTAAAAAGAAGTGGGAAACTAATAAACAAAACTCAAACGAGAAACGTTCTTAATCCCGAGGTAGGTCTCCTCAAAAGGAGCCCTCTGAAAGGAGGTATAACCTCAGGAATAGGGATAATTTGAGAAAACCTGACAGGTATCAAGATACTGATACACGTTCCTCTCGTACCTTTCAGATCTCGTCACGGACTTCGGAAAGAAGAGGACGATCAGAAAATAGAGAAGAACACGTGAAATCCAAAGAAGATAAACACGCTCCAAAAAATAAAACAAAACCTAAATTCTCCAAAAAGAAAGTAGCAGGTCTAAAGATCAGACATGCCGAGAATACTGAGAACACAACTCAAGAACGGAGAATGGGCCCAGACAATGCTGGACAGTGCAGCAGAAGTCACAATAGTTCGCCAGAACCTGAAGGAACTTCTGGAGATAGTGGACTTGAATGAGTACATTACAGTTGAGACTGTAGACACCAGGGTTAGTACTCCACAAAGGTTATATGAAATAACACTCCGAATGGAGGGAGACATACCTAGACAGGTGAAAGCACTCTTTTGGGAAAAACTTTCAAGGGGCTAAGACATACTTCTAGCAGAAAAAAACTGGCCACCACAATTTGTCAGGGAGTGCCCACATGGCGAGGACATTATTATGCCTGCCTTCTCTAACCATATTCCAATTCATCTAAAATATACTTATGTCAGGAAATGGGCAGTAGCCCAGGCCCCAGCATTATATAAAAATCATGTAGGATGGGATGAGGACTCACCTCACCATAAAATACATCTGAAACATGAACCAACTGCACAAAGGCAGTATCCAATAAAGCAAGAAGCTAAGAAACAGGTCAGGGAGATCTTAGATCAACTTGAATACCAAGGGGTGATTGAAACATGCACCTCCTCAATGAACAATCCTTTGTTTCCTGTCTCCAAACCAGACAGCACCTATCATCTAGTTTTGGATTACAGACACTTAAACACTTGTTGTAAAACATTTGCAGTGCAAAAGCACATAGCACAGCATTAATGAATAACATTGTGCGTAAAAAATATAAAACCACATTAGACATCTCAAATGGTTTCTTTTGTCAAAACATAGCACCTGAAAGCAGGTACTTAACAGCATTCTCCATAATGGGGACCCAGCGTCAATTTTGTCGACTCCCACAAGGGTTCAAGAACAGCCCGGGGTTATTCTCAGCAAGAGTAACAGAGTTACTACAAATCTATGACAATGAGGCATTGTCCTATGTCGATGACATCTATCTGACGGACGATGACCTGGACAAACACTTGAACAGGGTAAGCACCATTATACTGGGCTTCGCCTCTGAGGGCTACAAGTTCAACTTTAAAAAGTCCCGAATTGCCCATCTCAATGTCCTATTTCTAGGATATGAGCTTTCAAGTGAAGGCAAGAGCTTGGCAGCTAACTTTTTAGAAAAGTGTGCGCTGCTCCAACCTCCAAAAACGCTAAAAACTTACAATCCATCCTGGATTTCCTAAATTTTGGAAGAACATACATTCTAAATTACGCAGAAAGGGTTAAACCTCTCTACGCATTAATCAAACCTGATTTTTCAATCAAAAATTGGACACAAGAACACACAGAAATCTTGCGTTCACTACAGGCTAACAGGTTAGCAAGAAATCACTGTAGGAGAGTAGGATCTGCTTCACATGGGTACCCCCACTTTTTGCTGATGCTTCACTGTTTTTCGACTTTAGTCTGGCTGGTGCTCTGCTAATCAGAACCCCAGCCTAGCTGCTTCCTCTCTAAAATGGTTTCCATGTACCTTAGGTACATCTCTGATTGGAATCTGGAGTGCCCTTATAAGTCCCTAGTATATGGTATACTATGTACCCAGGGCATAGGTACCCCAGAGGCCTGCCAGGGGCTGAAGCATGTATTATGCCACCCCTGGAAGGCCAGCCAAAATGACACCTCAGGCCTGCTACTGCAGCCTGGGTAAGGTGGTGCATGCACCCCTTAGTGTGATATAGGTTACCTATTTCACTACATATATACACACATATAAACCTATAAGTCACTCCTATGGCAGGCCTTATCAATCCTGAAGGCAGAGTGCTTGGTTCTTATGTGAGAGGGTGCCCCTGCATGAGTAGAGCCCCTCTGCATCGTTCGGAGACCCTTCTCTGATGCTGTTTGTAGTGCAGCCTGACCATATACTCTTAAGTGCATTATATCCTCGCGGTAAATGCTAACTTTGGGATGGCTGCACGGAAACATGTCGTGTTTGGTGTCGAACATCTTGGAATACTACCCCCCGCCAGTTCTGGCAGCGGGGGTAGCATTCCACCCTTCTAGAGGGAGAGACATGTACACACCGGCCTACCCGGTAACTTCTTTACAGAGCCCTGGCATCACAAAATGGATGCCACTGCCACAGACACGGGTCTGGCCTCCTGCTGCTGACTGAAACTCTGGCAGGGGAGGCCTGGACAATAGGTTTCCTGTCCAAGGGAGGTGTAACCACCTCCCCAGACAGGATAATGTGTATTGGGGCTGGGCGGGAGCACTCTCTGGTGCTTTGAAGTCCTGCACTGGGGGCACATTTGGTGTCCCTGTGCATACCCCAGCTCAAACCGGTTCAGCGGCTTCCAGCCCCTGCTCTGGCGCGAAACTGGACAAAGGGAATGGGTGTAACCACCCCTCTTCCCTGACCCTCCCATAGGTGGGTCCCCAGAGTATGTCCAACCCCCTAACTTAGTATAAGTATGGGACCCCAGTCCTTAGGACTTTAGATTACCCTGGACGAAACTCTGACACTGAATCCTGGACCTTCGACGCTCTACTTTAAGATTAGAGGACTGAAGAATCTCCCTTGGGGTCAAGGAGTGACTCCCCTGCTTGGCAGGCACCTAAGAAGCAATTGTCCGGTCTGCATCACTGAAGCTCCCACCGGACGCCGAAGTCTTTGCATCACCAGAGGGGGATTTCCAGACTTCCCCGAGGCTGCCCTGAGTCCCCAGCAAAGCTGAGGCCCGTGGCTATCGTGGGTAACGTGGAACCGTGACCCCTGGGCACCGAGAACTTTTGCAAGTGCATCCTCTTCCTGGTCTCCCACGAAGTTGTGCTTTGGGCTCCGAGTAGCCCTCGCCTCCAGCACCTACTGCACCGAAGATCACTGGCCTCCACTCCACGAGTGTCCCGTAAGCCAGCTCCAAGTGCGTCCACTCGAGGCTCCTTCGCGGTCGCTAGTCCATTGGCTAGTGGGCCCTCCCGAAGGCCAATCTTCTTCTGCTTGGGCTCCCTGGTTGCTCCAGACGTGCCCTGACTTACCCTCGCTGGGTGAGTCCCCCAGACCTTGCTGGTCTGCATCACCGTCCTTTCTTCATTTCCACGAGACTTGCCGTTGCCAAGGCTTGTTGGGTCCAATCCGGTCGCCGACACCTCAGCAAGCGACAGACATCGTGGGACAGCTCGAATCCAGCTCCTGGTTGTCGTCGATGCCTCCTGGACCTCGTGGCTGAAGAGTCAAGATGACCGTCAACCTACCTGAAGCACTCGACATCGGTGGGCATCTGCTCATCACCTTCCTGGTCACTGGCTAGTGACCCAGACTCTGTCCCCTCTGCTTTCAGGTTCTTCAGATCTTCGATCCACCCTTGGATCCACCCGAACACTTTCGACTTGGTCGCCAGCAGCACTTTGCAGCAGATCGCCATTGAAAACGACGACGAAACCCGACCCCGAATGACACCTATGCACCCGGCTTCCTGGGTGAGGTAACTCGAGTACTCCAGTGCTCCCGTGGGTATAGACTCTAGAACAACCTAGGTCTAAAGGGGTTTGCTCCAAGTCCTTCTCTAAGTGTCCTTTTTCTTCAAAACTCCAACCGCGACATTCCCCATAGAAGTCAATGGCGGCTCGCGGCTGTGTTCTCACACTGCACGCGTCCCCCGTGGGTCCCCTGTGTCACTACCTTGGGTGGTTCCTTGGGGTCCAAGCACTTCTACAGGCTCTAGGCCTTGTGTCTAGCTCAGTCGTGGTTCTTATACCACTTTATTGGTACATGGTTTGGTACGCCCTAGGGCTCAAACGTGTATTTGTGCTATTACTGTTGATAACTGACTTGTAACTTATGTACTTTGAACTCTAGCCTCATAAAGAGACTAGAGGGGTGTGTTTAAGACTAAATACATATATTTTATATATATACCTGGTGTGGTCCTCTTTCATTTGGTCACTCAAGAGATTATAGACTGGTAAAACAAGCTGCTTTACATTCCTTCATGACTTAGCCTGAAGGCTGCTCTCCATAGCTACCACTAGGATAGCTTTCAATAAAGGTTGTCTTTAACCTATCTCCAATAAGGGGTTGTTTGGACTGGTGCAAGGTGCCCACTATAATTAGTGGACAGCATATACCAGGCCAACTTCTCACAATCACTTACAAACACGCGTAAGTCAACGCAACCTGGTGATCCGAATAATTTCGGGTCAATGCGGATTCACCTACTTAACCTTCAATGAGGGTGAGAAAATACCAATCGCATACAAATCTCATTTGTACACACAAGCGGAAATGCGCTTCACTTCAACTGAAACAATTCTGACAGCAGTTCAAACCGCTGTAGCAAAAGAAAGAGCCCTAGCCCAAGGGAAACGCATTATTGTCGTGACCCCAGTACCGGCTTTAGAAGCGGTCACAAAAGCAAGCATTCGAAAATGCTAAAGCATTACATCCAAGATGGATACAGTGGGTTAAATCTCTTGCTGCAACAGATGTTGAATATGTTTTTGATCCTGATTTAAAAACACAAGCATTCCTGCAATATGAACAAGAATGTCCTCTGCCCACTGAAATTCTGCCTCTCGATCAGTACGAATTCATAATTTACACTGACGGATCCGCACAACCCGCAACAGGGGGCAAGCAAGCTTACAGTGCAGTGTGTGCAATCGTTAAAGGTCGCATGGGAGATGGTATCTTCAGACCTATGGTCACAAAAACTCAATCTCTAGGAGATTGTACAGCTCAGCGAGCTGAACTACAAGCATTCAAACTGGCACTTGAATAGTGTGCGATTCCTTTTACTGTGTTCAGTCGTATAATGAATATATACAAAACTGGCTTGAAAATGGATTCAAAGATGCGAAAGGTGGCACAATAAAGCATAAAACGCTTTGGGAACATGTAGTTCAGTTAAAAAACAAACTACCAAGGGCTCACATGATTCACACACTGAGTCATCAACGTGATGGCGTTCACGTTGCAGGGAATTCATTGGCTGACGAAGCCGCAAAGGGGGCTGTTCAGACGGCTTCCGTAGCTGCGTTCACTCGTTCAAAAACAAAAATAGACAGTGAGATAATGTTGGCTGTCAATGCTACAAGCAAAGGCAGTGGTGCAGCGTTACCAAAAAGTTTCCACTCAAGTACTCTTATGTAATTGATGCGAACAACGTTCCTTTTGCTCGAATCCCTGGAGTGGGGGATAGGGTAATTCCAAACATGGAACGTAGAGCAGCTTTGATTTATGAAGCACATTTGGGGGAGGGTCTGTCACATCAAGGGATCTCTAAAACAATCTTGACATTAAAAGAGATGTACTGGTGGCCTGGAATGAATACACAGATTCACATCTTCATCAATGACTGCATAGACTGTAAGGTACAGCGTGATGCAGAACGCCACCAGACACCATGCTACGAATGTAGCTGCCCAGAACAGACACCACTGTTAGACAGCATTAGACTATCTAAGCGCATGTGTCCTTCTGGACAAATGCAATCCCACAAATACTGAATTTAGGTTCCTATGGATATGGCCTCAGCGCTCGGCTGACGCTCGAACTGTTATAAAAGATTTGCGAGTCTTTATCGGCACATAAACAATAGGCATGCTACATTCTGACCAGGGCCCTGCGTTTAGCTCTCGGGCTTACAAAGAAGCCATGGCCAGTCTGGGCGTTGCATTGCGGTACTCCTCTCCATTCCATCCTGGGGAAATTCGGTTGTGGAAAGGAAAAACCGGGACATAAAGCAGTCTATAACAGCTAGGGTATTAGGTTCGGGTGATGGGTGGGTCAAACATCTTTATGGGGTCCAACGCTCATTAAATAACTTGCCAAGAAGTTCTCTAGGGGGGGTCACTCCATATGAGGTCCTATTTGGGACAAGAATGTGGGTACCAGACCTCGATCACGTAGGCACAATGTTGGAAAATAAACCGTTTGATATCAAAGATCGTTTGGCTGTTTTACAGGAACTCAATGAACTAAGATCGAAAAAAAGCAAAGTATTCCTGCAGCCAACTACCACTGGGGAAAAACCGGCGGTCCCAGCAAGGCCTGTCTGGATTCCAAAAGTTGGGGATCTAGTCAGAGAAAAGATTGCGGACAAGATGGAATTTGGACCTTCTTACAGACAACCAGTACCTGTCCTAGCAGTTCAAGGAACAAGAACAGTACTTCTGCCGCCCCTTGCTGGAAAAAAGGAGAAAAGATTTGTGTCCATCGACCTCATCAAACCACAGTATGTGGCCAATACTAAATAGTAGGCCTCGTGGACTCCGACCTAGTAGCAGACACACTCCTCTCGCTACTATCCAAGAGGTTCAGACTGAAAGACTGATAACCATCGAGACTTCAGCAGTAACAGATGAAGGACTAAGCAACAATGCAATGGAACTCATCCCTCTTGAAAATCAAGTAACAGTTCGTCCAAATACACCTGTCTACACCAATGTAGCAAGTGATCAACTGGTTCCAGCGATTTCTACAAATCCTGATGCAATTTCAACAATTGACAGAACTGCTTCTGGCTATTTCATTAACTTTGATACGTTCTCAGAAGATCCGAGTGAACCTGAAACGACGCCAGCATCATTAACATTCAAGCAGCAAGTACAAGACTTTCTTCACTTTCTGAAAAAACTTATCTGGTTTCACCATGGATTGAACTCTGGATTATTTCTGGAATATTTGTTTTCCTGCTTTGGCTAGCTTTGGTTATGACTATGACCGTGCTTATAAATGGCAGATACATCCATGTGAACACTGAAAGAAAAGATGTGAACTTACTTTTGAAACCTCATAAATCTTCCCATCGTGAAGCAAGAGACTTGTCAACAGTGAACATCACAGCCGTTCCTATACAGGATGGTATAGTGTGGGACAAAACAGATTTTGATATCTTCGGCCCAACAGAACAATTGAACATTCCACATTTGTTTAAAATTTCACTAAGTGATCTCATTTCGTCTAGTACCTATTCTGATGATTGGGACTTTGAGACTGTTAACGACATAATGTTTGACCTAGAAAAATCTGCTGCATTTTCTAAAAGTGAATATTTAGAGGGTTCATCAGACTATGAACAGCTGTATTGCTATAACCACTATGGTCATCATTATTTGCATAAATCTGCATACCCTAGAAATGTGTTTATGTTTAACCTATGGGAGCATTGTCCTACACCTCCAAAAAGTAGTTCAAAAACATTTGTTAATAAATTTCCATATTTTTCAGGTTACAATACATCTGATCCAGAAACGTTTTACTATAGAAATGTAAACAAGACAGGACTGAAAATTATGTTAACAAATACAAAACAGATTTATTCTGCAGCATTTATTGCCCAAATGTCTATACAGGGTTTCGACTTTTGGAAAGACACAATAGACACAAAAACTGTCTGGGGTACTAAAGAATGGCAAGTGCAGGGGATAGAAGCTTTATTTAGAGCCTGCATCATCCCTGAACAAATAATGTTTTTGAATGAAACTGTCCAACAAACGTCTTGTCTTGGTCTAGCCAAGATCAAAGAGATGAAAACACCTTTCTGTACCAACACCTGCAAGTGATAACAATACACAGGCAGCGGTTACAGTTGACAAAATACTACAACTCAACAGATCTAATCCTGATTGGAGAAAATGGTTGATCTGGCCCACAGACACGAACAACTGTCAGGAAAGATTCCTGAATAAATCTCAGGGCTTTACTATTCATAGGCCAGACCCAAGATACGTCCAAAGACAGCATCCGGGGGTAGTAACAACATACAGTGTAGGTAAATTATGCCTCGATTGGCTGCAGAAATCTACACTACAGGATGTGAAACAACACTTATCCTTACTTAAAGAAGACGCAGACCTTAGGGAATTCTTGCTTGGACCAAGAAAACCGCGTCAAAAACGTTTCATATATGCCGGCATTTATGCTGCCTATTATGAAACATGGAAAGTGTCACAGATGGAGGCCGCAGAACGAATACGTGAACTTGATCGTATTAATTTAGAGAAAACACTCTCTGTGGTCGACAATGGGTTAACAACTTTGTCCTCCAGAATATATTCATTGGATGGCATTGTATCCTCTGCTATCGACATACTTGAACAAGATTTGGCGATGTTACAACAAGGCCAATCGCAATTACGTTCTATTGTGTTATTAAGCTGGACGCTGCAATCTTTGCGTGCGGGCTGTGTGCCTTGGCGTTTTATCAACACGTCAATTCTGTTTGCAGAATACAATCTAACTGATAAACAGATCGAACTGGCACAAAGAAGAGCAAAGTATACAGTGCTGGGCATTGAAAAACTGGAAAAGTTACCATTCACAGTGGCAGAAAAACCAGCTACAGAATGGCTTATTCATGGCAAAATCACACTACCTGTGACTACTTTTCAGTTTCAGTATTGCCTCAAACAAATGCAAGCAGGCAAATATGAAAGGTTGGGTAAGGAATACATTAAGACATCTTGGAATTTACCATACACATATAGATGTTGGAGTGGGGATCGTGAAGTGTTTCTGAGCGGTACACACTGTGAAAATGCACTAAGCGGTTCACTGATTTGTCAGGACATTTCTTTACACGGGGCTTGTAATGGGTCTGTGGCAAATTTGTCCTGCCACCAGCAGGGTACACCAGCTGCTGTGATTAATCCAACGTTTGGCCAACTTTCTAATGGGAGTTACCTCATGTTGAATGATCAGAGTTGCTGCGGCATGTTGCCAGGCATCCCATATCTAGTAACGGTGAACTCCAGGGTCACTTGCTGTATGCAAGTATTGTTTTCCCCAATAGACACAGTCAGGGAGTCGCCTTTGTGGCCTTCGCTGAACGTCTCTTTTATAAGATTTGATACTTTAAGCAGAATGAAAGCCATTTTTTTTTCAACAAACAGTGCCTTTGACCTCGGCCAAAGAAACCTATGATCTACAAGTCGCAAGGACTTCGGCAGAGATACAGACTTTAATACGTACAAATTGCCCTATACATTTCGTGGAAATGATAGGACGTATCTTTAACATGTCTGATACAAGCGGAATTGTACATGTATTTAAGAGCATCTGTTCCGGCCTGTTAACACCTTTCCAGGCAATACTCGGAATAATCCCGAACTTTGCACATTCGGTGTTTGGTGGCATACCATTAATTCTAGCACTTGTTGCCGGAATTCTATTTCTCTTCCTGCTATTACGCTATGGCCAGCCTATTCGCAGACATCACTCCGAGCGAAGTGGAGAAAGCTCTCCTTGAACGAAAGTGCCGTGAGCGAATAGTACAGCTTTTGGGCATGAATCGTCTACGGGAACTTAATACCACGTGGTTCCTGTCGTTCAGACCAATCTGGCAAGATTGCATCTTACCTGTTCTACGATGCCTGCTATGCGGTGAAGAATGCGTGTTGGACACCTGTCTAACATTTCCATCAGCTACGCCAACGGATATCGATACTCTGCTGGACCCGATAACGGCCCATGCTCTGTGTTGTCCCCAGAGGCTTCCAATCCTGATGATGGCATTCATTGAGATCTCACAGACGCTTCCGGCTGCTGCTGAGGTACGAGATGGATCTACAGGCACACAGGTAACAACGGACGCGAACATTGCTGCGGCATCCTATGCTGAAAGCGATGCTTCACATCTCTGTGCAATTAATCTACTACACGAGGTGTTCCGAATGTCACCAACTACAGTGGATGATATTTTGTCTACAGAAATAGATGATCTCATGTTTACACCAGACCCGTACACTGACTCTGATTCAGCCCACAGTGTTCCAGAGATGCAGTAACAATTTGGCCTTCATATTTCAAAAACTTGGAACTCTTCCCAAATTGAACTTTTTTCCGTTTTTCAAACCAAATGGCACAACAATCTGCTTGAAGTAGAACTATTCTTATAGTACGGACTTCGCGGTACTTCCACAGACACTTAGTCATCTTGTTTGTCTAAAAATTCATTAATTTCCATGAAATGAAATGACTTTGATTTTGAACAACTTATCGATCATTTTTTGTCACATGTAATTATTACTGCTTATTTCATTCCAATTGCATTTTATTTTCAAATATATGCCTGAAATGAGAAGCAATGCTTAAAATGTACACTACTTTTTGCATTCTAATAGGTTTTTTAAATGCTTTTAAGAGATATTTTAGCAATATGCGGTACTCTATTTTATGTTTAGCATTTTAAATGTTTAGCATTTATATTATTATCGTACACAGGAAAGTGGAGTGGGTGTTGTATTCCTCTTAGAGTGTCCGTATATAGGTTTTCCTGTATCATGTCCTTATATAGGCGCAATTCGCCCTGCCCTTATATAGGCATAAAATCCCAGTCCTTATTTAGGCATTAAACCATGCGCTCCAAATACAGGCATGGTCTCCGACATCCGTCCACCCTAACGTCACAACGAGTTCTTGAAGAACAGACCCTTAGGCTTCGGGAGTTTCCCTAGCACAGGACTATTGATTTCTTCAAGGACTCATCTATTATGCATGAACCGTTAGACCTTAGGGGTTCATTCATGACGTCTTCCGCTGTCCGATTCACGTCAATGCTAACATTCTGAGGTACCTCTCAGGTATAAATATACCTTCCCTAGCCCTTGTAAACTAGAGGAGACCTCGACTTCAGAGGAGCCCGTTTCCCGGCCTGACGCACTGAGAAGACGCTGTCATCCCTGCACGCAGAGAGTCCAGCTTCCAGTGATCTGACTTCCCTTGCGGGGTGTTGGAGTTCGAGTCTGGCAAGAGATTCCCACCTCTCTCATTCTTAAGGTATGGAGCCGACTAGAACCTAGAGGGACTCTTGGCATACTAGGCATACTAGGCATACTTGGCATAACATACTCTTAGTATACCATAGTAAGGAATACTCCACCTACTTCATACCTCTCCCTACACCTAGGTTAGGTACATTGGGGTAGAACTAGCTTAGAAACGCATCGTATGAGTACTCGCATTTTTTAGTCTTTTATTTATGTAAATGAATATCTACTAAAGATCATGCTAGCGCAGTATTATTTATTTCTACTGCTTACGCTGTACATTATTTATCTTGCATACTGTCTTGTGATCGTAACAGCACATATTACTTACACGAGAAACAAGACTGTTAAATAAACCTTTTATTGAAACGCCCGTCTATTCTTTCTGTGTAACTTTGAGGAAAACTAAGTATGCACGATTAAGCTGAGTGAAATGGTTATCTATTGTTTGCACGACTCTGGGACACGTTCTGATTCTAAAGGGAAACAAAGTGGTCATGTTTTGCGGCTGCCAGAAACTACTCCCTTCTTGTTTGTCAAGGAGTTTCTAGTGGCCTCTGAGCTAGCTGACACAAGTAATTAAGTTTAATATACTCGATAGGGACATACCGACCTCAGTCCTATGTCAAGCCTATAGGGTATATTATTCCAATGCGCAGAGCCTATTCGGGAAATAGGAGCTACACTACACCTAGACATTGTGGGCCTTCATTTTTACTTTCCCCGAGCCCTGATATGATATGACCAAAATTCATAAAAGCGAAACAAATGCCCTTCGGCGTCTAGGCGCTGTAGTCTTGCTATGCCGCTCGGTAAGAACTGGTACTAGAAGCTCCCAGTGATACTATGACGTCCTGTAGGTGAAACAGGTTTTTAAGGCCGTCTTGAAGGGGGAATGCAGCTTCCGGCAAGTGAGATGACGGGGAAGAGTATTCCAAAGCATTGCCGCTGCAACTGAGAGAGCTCCACCTCCCCATCTCTTCTTCCGAACTCTGGGAACCCTCACCCAGTTATGATGTGCTGAGCGAAGATTTCTAGGAGGAACATACCATTGGAACATGGCTTTAATTCCAGCTGGACGTACCGCGTAGTGAGGCTTATGTACAATACAGAGGGGTACATGCATCAAGAAATGCTTTTGCGAGTCCTTAATTGCGATTATTAAGGAATCGCAATTAGGGACTCTCAAAAGCCTATGCATGTAGAAATCGCTATTAAAATAGCGATTTCTAAACATTCCTTAATTGCGACTCGCAAATTGCGAGTCGCAATTAAGGAATGGCTTCCATTCATTCATATGGGCCTACAGGCCCTACAGGCCCATAGGAAAGAATGGCAAATTGCGGCAATTTCAAGGGTGCAAAGGTGTCAAAATGACACCCTGTTGCTCCCCTGAAATTGTGATGTGCACCCATGTTGCGCACACACATGCCCCAAGGGCATGTGTGTGTGTAACCTGAAACCTTGAAAAAAGCACTTTAGTGCATTTTTCAAGTTTTTTGCAAAATACAGACCAGAGTAATTTCTCTGTATTTTGCGGCCCGAAATAGCGAATTCGCTATTTCTCAGTGCTTCTAGCATTGCATTTAAGGAATCGCAAATTGCGATTCCTTAAATGCAATTGCAATTTAAGAAATCGCCCAGGGGGGTGAGTACCGCAGGGGTTTAGAGTGCGCAATATAAAAAAATTAAAACGTACCTTGCCGCCGGTCTTGCGTCTCTGCTCCCTCTTGCTCTCCTCATCTTCGAACAGGAAACACGGCCTGGCCCCAATGACCAATTGCAGCGTTGTGATTGGTAAGCACCCAGGCTCCCCTGATCAATCACAATGCTGCAATGAGCGTTGTGATTGGTCTGAGCGCCGTGACACGATACTTAGCCAGGGGCTGGAGGGGTGGGCATGTTCTCCAACCAGGCTGTAATGCAGCCTGCATGGAGAACAGGGAAAGTGCGCATGACTTGTTAGGGCGGCCCGAGAGGGCCGACCAAACAGTCATTGTGCACTTAGGAGTGGGCAAACTAATCCTCCCCTGCCCTGCACCGAGAGCAGAGCAGCCCCTGCCACCAGCCCGCCCGCCTGCAAAGCAGCAAGAAGGATAAAATGATAATAACGCAAAGTTATTATCATTTTATGTATTGTGCTTTGCACTGCTCAAAAACAGTGGGGCGCTGCTTCTCCGCCATAGCGGAGTAGCCGCCACTGGAAAGTTCTCTCCATAGGAGCTTTCGCTCATTATTAATGACTGCAGCGAGAAAGACAGGTGAGGAGGTAATGCGGACCGAAGTTATCAGAAAATGGGTAATAAAGTTCAAAGTTGTTCCAGAAATGGGCTCCTAAAATATGCCATGCCAGGGGCCCCCAAATCCTTAGGATGCCACTGGGTAACTGCTGTTACTGGCCCCATCAGAATTAAGAGGTCACTCGTAATCAGCACCTATGTGCTTTGTCAGTTTGGTTTCACTTAGAGCGAGGAAACTGACTGGTATGGGAGAGCGAGTGAGACAACTGTGGGGGATAACCTTACTTGGCAGCTGAGTCCTGGTACTCAGCCCACTGAAGATGATACGTTTGGTGCATTCCATGTTTTACCAAGTGCACAGCATAAGTCAAAGCACTTCGAGGTCCTTTATTCAATGCTAGTAATTGGCAGGAAACCTCAGGCGCCATGGTCTTGGGATGGCTGTTGAATGGCATCCTTCTGGAAACCACACTCTCTGCTCTTCAGTGCAGATGGCACACGCCAACTCAAGGCCAATAAAGTATACCAGAAGGAAAAAGGTATAAATGTCACAAAAAGTCCAGGTTTTCGCTCGTTCAACAGGGCCACTTGTCACAGTGATGTGACCTGAATGGATTAACCCTTGTTTTCTTTAATAAAATTCACTTTAGAAGCTTTGCAACGAAGTCGCAGAGTGTTAGGTTCTGAAGTTTGCACAAACTGCATACCACTAAGTAACACTCAGCCCAGCAGCCCTTCCAAGGCTTGTGAGTGAGGCGAGCAGGGTACGGTCATAAGAAGTCTTGGCAGCGCCCGGACATCTCTGCTTCATCAGCAGCCCGTCTGTGGATGCTCCAGGGATGGTGGCCTGTGCGGGTCTGGTAAGGGGGCGTCCATCGCATCAGCACCCCGTCTGTGGATGCTCCAGGGCTGGTGGCCTGTGCGGGGCTGGTAAGGGGGCGTCCCTCGCATCAGCACCCCCTCGGTGGATGCCCCAGGGCTGGTGGCCTGTGGGGGGCTGGTAAGGGGGCGTCCCTCGCATCAGCACCCCCTCGGTGGATGCCCCAGGGCTGGTGGCCTGTGGGGGGCTGGTAAGGGGGCGTCCCTCGCATCAGCACCCACTTTGTGGATGCTCCAGGGCTGGTGGCCTTTGCGGGGCTGGTAAGGGGGCGTCCCTCGCATCAGCAGCCTGTCTGTGGATGCCCCAGGGCTGGTGGCCTGTGCAGGGCTGGTAAGGGGGCGTCCCTTGCATCAGCAGCCCCTCTGTGGATGCCCCAGGGCTGGTGGCCTGTGGGGGGCTGGTAAGGGGGCATCCCTCGCATCAGCAGCCCCTCTGTGGATGCTCCAGGGCTGGTGGCCGGTGGGGGGCTGGTAAGGGGGTGTCCCTTGCATCAGCACCCCCTCTGTGGATGCCCCAGGGCTGGTGGCCTGCGCGGGGCTGGTATGGGGGCGTTCCTCACATCAGCACCCCCTCTGTGAATGCCCCAGGGCTGGAGGCCTGCGCGGGGCTGGTAAGGGGGCGTCCCTCACATCAGCACCCCGTCTGTGGATGCCCCAGGGCTGGTGGCCTGCGCAGCTGGTAAGGGGGCATCCCTCACATCAGCACCCCCTCTGTGGATGCCCCAGGGCTGGTGGCCTGTGCGGGGCTGGTAAGGGGGCGTCCCTCACATCAGCACCCCGTCTGTGGATGCCCCAGGGCTGGTGGCCTGTGCGGGGCTGGTAAGGGGGCGTCCCTCGCATCAGCAACCCCTCTGTGGATGCTCTAGGGCTGGTGGCCTGCGCGGGGCTGGTAAGGGGGCGTCCCTCACATCAGCACCCCGTCTGTGGATGCTGCAGGGCTGGTCGCCTGCGCGGGGCTGGTAAGGGGGCGTCCCTCACAGCCAAGGCCGGACTGGGAAGCAGAAGCAGCCCTGGCAAAAGTGTCCAAAACAGCCCTGCTGCCCTCCTCCTATCTCATCTCTCCTGCTCTCTCTTTTTTCTGCCCCCCACACCCACCCCCCAGTACTGTTGTCATTTCCTGGGGAAGCTGCAGAAAGTGGCAGAAGCACCACCAGCGCACTTTGCCCCCAGAAAAATGTCCTTCAAAGGCTACAGACCACGGGCAAATGCCTGGGAGAAAAAACTGGCATTCCTGGCTGGATGCCATCCTGCCCTGCCTTCCATGAGGCTTTCAGAAACCAAGGGTGTTATGCTTGCTTTTGCATATTATTTCTGTTAATTTTACAATTAAATACAAACTATCTGATGAAAACATCCACAATATAGAAACGTTATCTTTCCTCTTCCTGTCATATCACATTTATATAAGGGATAAAGTACCCACTGTCATACATTATAAGGATGTTGTAAGTCACTGAGGAGTTCCATAACCATATAGAGAAACGAGGCTGAAGACCGGGTTCCTTTATAAGGTTATGGAACTCTAAAATGATTCGCAATATCCTTATCATGTACACCAGGGTGTACTTTATCCCATATAATACATGGTCACACCATCACCCTTCCCACAAACCACTTAAAAACTTGGAGCATATTTGCAAACTTGAAGAATAAAAACCTCTAGTGCAAAATAAAACACATCAAAAACCTGTTAGATATTTTTTGCAAACAGATATGAGAAACAGTTCAATGCAAGTCAGTTTTGTTTTCTAAATGCAGTAGTTCAGAATGTGTAGAAACATGAAGATTCTGTCACACCACGCACCTTTCACTTTTTTGTGAGCACCTCAACTATACTTCTAAAGTTTTTTGATATAATAATAATAAATGCTTTATTATGTCAATTTCCATCTTGTGTCCCGTCGTACAATTTTAAACTACCTACCGTTGCTCCATTTTGGCATTTATTCCCCAACATGCCCTATGCCGTAGGCAAATAGCAATACAAGAAATGATTAATACTTTATTTAATTGTGGTTGTTATGCTAAAAGGACCAGTTGGTCACCTATGAACCACTGTCTCTTCCTGACATTTTTCTTTATAATGAACATAGATATTTACCAAAATCTTCTGATAATATGACAGACAGAGACTGGGGTGAAAGGAAGGAAAAATAAAAGGAAAAAAGGGAGTTAAAAGTACATCTTCTTAAATTACTCAGCATACCCCTCACCAAAGCAGTCCATGCTGTTTTCAGCATTTGTTGTGGTGACGAGCATCACCCCCTCCTGTACCGAGACAGGGTCGGATTGGTAAGGTGGGCACTCGGGCAATGGGCGATGGGCTGGTATCGGAGGTGCAGCTGTGGGCTGCTTTTTTGGCCAGCGTAATGCCCGATGTAGGCAGATGGGCCTCTATTACCTCCCTTTTACCAATGGGGCAGAGGTGTTATTCCCAGTCTCGCTGGGCTGGCCCATTAATGTATGCAGAGTGTGCAAGTGCAGGGGTCATGGGCAGAAGAGGCCTCGCTTATACTCAGGTGTGGTTCACAACTGTGAACTAATCCTTCCACAAAGAGTCCTGGTAACATTTGCATTTCTTTTTATCTTATTGAAGTTAAGAAAACATTCCTCTTTTAGAGAACACCCCTCCTTCTTTTTATAACACTTGAAACACTGAAGCAGAGTGTTGTGAAAAGGCGCGATCCGCAAATGCGGGCCTCTGTTTTTGGGGGTTCCCGGGCCTATTTTTGATCCCAACCCCACCCTGTTCCGAGACCCCTCATACAGCGTTATTTTACCATAACCGGGAGTCCAGCAGAAGTCATGCTGAATGTGGTAGCAGTCACCAAAAGGCAAGCGTCGTGCAGCTACGCAGCACTACACCCAGGTGTGGTGCAGCGCTGCGAAGCCCACACCACTGACACACGAGGCACTCGAATGTCTACAGTTAGTTTGCTTCAGATAAGTTTCACTCGTCCCTCGCATCTCAAAATCCCACATTCCACGTGGATGGGACAACACCGGGCGCAGCGCCTGCAGCCTGTTTGTAATCCTTTCTTGAACATTTCTCCCTGCAGAGGGAAGGGCTGCGAGAGCTGAGGCCAGGGTGGGCCCCGCCAGCTGTGTATGATGTGGTCCTGGCCTGGGGAGGTTATGTATGGTTCTCTTGTTCTGTTCTGGAGGGAGGGAGAGGTGCTGTGTCTTCTGGTTCTGTTGTGTTCTGTTCTGGAGGGAGAGGTGCTGTGTCTTCTTGTTCTTTTTGGTTCTGGAGGGAGGGAGAGGTGCTGTGTCTTGTTCTTTTTGGTTCTGGAGGGAGGGAGAGGTGCTGTGTCTTCTTGTTCTTTTTTGTTCTGGAGGGAGGGAGAGGTGCTGTGTCTTCTTGTTCTTTTTTGTTCTGGAGGGAGGGAGAGGTGCTGTGTCTTCTTGTTCTTTTTGGTTCTGGAGGGAGGGAGAGGTGCTGTGTCTTGTTCTTTTTTGTTCTGGAGGGAGGGAGAGGTGCTGTGTCTTCTTGTTCTTTTTGGTTCTGGAGGGAGGGAGAGGTGCTGTGTCTTCTTGTTCTTTTTTGTTCTGGAGGGAGGGAGAGGTGCTGTGTCTTCTTGTTCTTTTTTGTTCTGGAGGGAGGGAGAGGTGCTGTGTCTTCTTGTTCTGTTGTACTCTCAAGAAAGGAGAACTGCTGTGTACTGTGTTGTTGTGTTTTGTTAAAGAGGGAGAGCTGTTGTGTATTGTGCGGTTGGTTTGTTCAGTAAAGGAGGGAGAGGTTTTGTACATTGTGTTGTTGTGTGCTGTTAAGAAAGAAGAGGTGTGTTGAGGATAGAGGGTGCCTTTGTTAAGAGTTTTCACCACAAGAAGACTTGGGAAGAACTGAAGCTGTGCAGCAGGACACACATGGTCTGAAGGGGGTTCATGAGCTGTTCCATCCCTTCTGAGTCTGCCCTTGTGCCTACGTCACTGTTTATCCATACTAGTGAACCCTGCATCTGTATCTGAGAACACTGTGCACCTGACACAAAGCACTGTGTACACAGCGGACACACTGTGCCTCAAGAGAAGAAACACATATCTCATACTTTGTGATGCACAGAACAAAATAACAGGAAATTGTGATACCCCAAAATTATTGGGGTCACACCTGTAGATCCTATAAGTCGCAAAAGAAAACTGTGCCCGTTTCAAAGAAAAGGAGAACTGGCGGGGGTCTCCGACTCCTTCCCTACTGAGTTATGCTCCTATAAGTGGGAGTTTGGCAAACTTGTCTGAGAAACTCAACTGCAGGTGGAATATACAGAGCCCCCTATACCTCGCAATCAGTACGCACGCACAATGTTTAGTATTTTACAGTATCTTATATACTCCGTACACTGTATCCCACCACACACTGATCGAAAGACTCCACCACATCGGCATCCATGGGGACGCACTCAGATGGATCATCTCTATCCTCACCAGAACCCAGAATCCCACCTTTCCCCTCTGAACCCAAGGAGATCACCTGCGGTGCCCCGCAGGGCTCATCCCTCATCCCCACGCTCAAAGCATATATGACCCCGCTGACCAACATCGTCAGATCCCACGGTCTCAACGTAATTTCATACGCAAACAACACCCAACTCATTCTCTCACTCACTGACGACCCCACCACCACCGCCAGAACCAACTTCCACAGACGCATGACAAACGTTGCCGACTGGATGAAGAACAACTGCCTTCAGCTGAACACAGACAAGATGTAAGTACTGATCTATGGCAACAGCAGCAACACATGGAATGACTCCTGGTGGCCATCAGACCTAGGACCTGCACCCACTCCTTCCGGCCACGCCAGAAACCTCTGAATCATCATTGACCACAAGCTCACAATGAAATCACAGATCAACGCACTCTCCTCCACCTGCTTCCTCACTCTGCGCATGCTGCATAAGATCTTCAAGTGGCTACCCCTACACACGAGACACATTGTGACACAAGCCCTCATCACCAGCTGACTGGACTACGGCAATACCCTCTACGTAGGAATCGCCGCACACCTTCTACAGTCACTTCAGACCATACAGAATGCCGCAGTCAGACTCATCCTCGGCCTTCTCTGATGAGCCCACATCACACCCCACCTCAGGGAACTCCACTGGCTCCCCGTACAGAAGAGATATCAATTCAAGCTGCTGACCCACACACACAAGGCTGTACACAACCAAGAACCCGCCTACATTAACCACCACCTGAACTTCCACCAACCATTGAGAAGACTATACTCCGCCTCCCTTTCACTTGCCTATACTCCCCGCATCAACCGAAGCAGAAGTGGAGGACGCTCCTTCTGCCACATCGCAGCAAAGACCTGGAACAGCCTCCCTACACAACTCCAGACCGTCATTTCACCTCCGCAATTCCGAATGGCCCTCAAGACCTGGCTGTTCGAATAAGCCTCGGGGCCTGCAAGCGCCTGGATACCCTAAAGCCTGCTTAGACATGCTTTATAAATCCTGATTGATTGATTATTTACTATACACTATTCATCTACAAATCATGAGGGCAACTGTAAGATTAGCCGCAGCAGTATTTCATCGCACATCCCTATACTACTTGGCTAAAAACCTACCCCCATTATAGCCGGCTGTCTGACATCCCAGTTGTATTAGTTTCCCATAATATCCTGAATCGTGTAAAGCCTCCCGGCGTACCTTCTTGTGCCTTCAGGCCTGACGTCAGAGCTCTGCATTTCCTCATCCCCTCCAGCTGGTGGTCCATGGGTCCAACCCCGCATCCATACTGGTCCATGGCGCTCTATGGAGCAAGGAGGGGTCAGCTCATGCTTGGCTCCTGTTTGCGTCACACAGGATGTTGAATGATGCTTCTTGTTCACAATATAGTTACACACAATATTACTTCTTCCTTTCGGGCGGAACTACAAGTTCATCTGTTCTGGTAGCCATACTTCAGCTGCTGTGTTCATGACCGGTGCGTACATCAGAGAATGGACATCTTCATTATCTGCTCTGTCAGCAGGAGGATAGCTCGGGTGTGTGTGGGGGTTGGGGAGGGATTGGGGTCTTACATACCCCTAAAAAATGCTTTATCTGCTTGGCAGCTGAGGCAGAAACTCCCTGTTGGAAAGGCAGTGCTGATGCCAGTGTCCATAAGAAGCAGTTAAGTGTTTAGACCAAACTTGCACTTGCCTCCCACACCTACACACACACACACACAGCAGGACAGGGGGACACAAAGGAAATAATTCATGCAAATTAAAACCTGATAGCTCTTTTTTCTTTATATAGGAAGCTATTCACCACCCGCTCCTCATATTGGGTCAGATTCACAGAAAATGTGTAAATCCGCACCCTGATATTTACAACCACACATGCATACACATTCACTCATTTGCAGAATACAAAAAGGTTTTCCAGGTTATGACTGAAGCCCTGCCCCAGGCACACATTTCAAGGTGCACAACTACTGAGAATTCTATGTTTTTTTTTTTAGTTTAATAAGCTTTATTGAGGGCTAAACAGATTGGAAAATTGCAAACAAGGAATTTGTACAGAAAAAGGATAATACATGAGTAGGACAAAAGGATGATAAAATATAAAATGCAATAAATGAATATATACAGGAAGGAAATTAATTTTAAGAACATACTAGAAGACCATTATTTTGCATCATAAAACAAAAAGCATTTTTTGTATTTTGAGACTCTAAATGGGGGAAAACGGAAGAAAAAAAGAAGGGGGGGGACAACCTGGAACCTTATGGGACTAGTGGCAAAAATATGATAGAATTAGGGGCAAAAACCAGTGAAATTAATTTTGAAGAGTGAAAAAACATAGATTCAAGGAGGTTTAAGAACTTCTACATCCCAAACGTTAACGGTATTCTGATTGGAGAGGTAAGAAGTCAAGGGAAGCCATAACAGGTCTCTCTTGATGACCATGCACAGTGAATAAGAATGAGCAGTGTCTAATCTGTGACTATGACAGACCAGGTTCCACCAGGTGAGGGAGGAAATATTGTTAGCATCCTTCCAATTGGAAGTGATAACCTGAAAGTCTACCGCCAGAAGAAGATCCACCAACATTCCGTCAGTCCTGCGGCCAGACCATATGTCAGAACAACTACCAAGAAAAACATGAAGAATGCTGTACGGGGTAATGATAGAGAAAATTTGAGACAACTTGAGCCATACCTGCTGCCAGAAAGAAGAAACTTTGGAAAAAAATATGGCAAACGTCACCGCAGGAATTATTACAGTTGCAACCGTTACTAATGGCCAATAGTTTCCTCTTGAATAAAGAACAGGGGGTTAAAAACAACCTATTACAGAAGAAAAACATAGTCTGAGTAGTGCAGGCAGAGCGAGAAGTATGACAAATTTTATACCAAACTTTGTTCCATAGAGTAACAGGGAAATAGGATTGGCGATCCTGTACCTAAGACTCTTCAGTTTTTGTTTTAATCCTATCTGAACCCGAGTCAGAAATACGTTTATATAGCATAGAGGCCTTGGTTTCAATAGAAAAATCAGGAGGAGTAGAAAGGGTGTTAATTGAAGAAGAAAGATTAGAAGAAGGATCAATGACATTATCTCTGAGAATGTCGAAGAGGATGGAATAGTTAGCATACTATGAGGATGGGGAATGAAAACGGGTACTTAAGTCATGGAAAGAAACGAAATGGCCGTCATGAATGATCTGGGATATCGAAATGAGGCCTTTAGATAGCCAAGGAAGCCATTTAAGAGTCCTGTGTGCTATGCTAATACTAGTATTGTAGCAAATTAGAGTTAATAACAACAACTGAAAAGGATTGTAAACACTGGAAAGGAATTTTTTGACAATGGAATTGGAAAACATTAATAAAGGAGAAGACATAGACCTAGGCTTCTGAGCAATGGGAGAGAATTGAAGAAGAGAGAAAAGAGAAATTAAAAGAAAGTTCTAGGGAACGCCATAGCGGGAGAGGGGAGGAAGAAGGTGTACCAGGCGAAGTCCAAATCTGTTTGAGGGTAAAAGCCGAATGATATTAAATGAAATTAGGAAAGTTGACCCCACCTTATGATTTAGAGTTTATAAGTTTAGATAAAGAGATCAGAGCTGGTGGCTTATTCCGTGAAAATGTAGATAAGATGACATCAATGGACCTAAAAAAGGTAGCGGGTAATCGGAAGGGAAGCATCTGTAAATAGAAATTTATGATAGGCAATAGCATCATTTTAATAGTATCTAGTCTTCCCCACCAAGAGAGATATAGCGGGACCAATGAGCAGAAAGAGTGGAAATCTTTTGTTTTAGGGTCTGCATATTGATTTTAATAGTGTCTTTGATAGAGGAGGAGTAAAGGAAACCCAAACATTTGATTTAGACGGGTTCCAAAAAAACTGGTGTCTTTAAACATATCTTTCAGGCAAAATTTATTAAGTGACATAACTTCAGATTTATCTATGTTAAGTCGATAGCCGTAAACAGTAGAATAGCGAAATAAGAGTTGAAGAAACTCTGGGACAGTGGCATGAGGAGTGGAAATGAAAAGAAGAATGTCATCTGCGTAAATTTAATATAGAGTTGACCGCAAGAGAAACCAGAAAAAAATTGAGATCTACGTATGGTTTCTAGAAAAGACTCCAAGGCGAGGATAAAAAGTATAGGTGATAGGGGGCAGCCCTGTCAGGTTTCTCTAGAAAGGGGGAATTATTTTGACTGAAGACCATTGGTGAAAACCAAGGTGGAAGGAGAGGTGTAAAGGATCCTAACCAACTTAAGAAATCTGAGACCAAAACCATGCCACTGAAGGGCACTAAACATGAAATCCCAATTAACACGATCAAAAGCCTTCTCAGCATCAAGAGTGGCTGCTGCCAGTGGAATCTTAAGACGAGATGCCCCATGAATGATATTGAGAAACGTACGGGAATTATCTGAGATGTTACGACCTTTGATGAAGCCAGACTGCTCGATGCCAACTAGGAATGGAATGATATCATTGAAACGAAGGGCTAAGATCTTGGAAAAGATTTTACAGTCTGTATTAATTAAGGAAATGGGTCTGTAATTTTTACAATTGGCCAAGTCCTTGCATTTTTTTGGGATAAGACATATCATGGCCTCCGAAAAAGACCCAACAGAAGGGTTGGAGGTAAGAAGATGCTGAAAAAGAAAAAGACGTTTTGGGACCAGAAGGTTGGAAAACTTAGAATAGAACTCAACTGTAAAACCATCAGGTTCAGGAGCTTTATCCTTTAGAAGTAGAGAAATGGCTGATCGTATCTCTGTACATGAAATGTCTGCTTCCAGTGGGGAAAAATCTACCTAAGCATTTTGTGTAAATTCGGGCTAGAACTGAAGAAGGAGTCCAAGGAGTCTTGAGAGAAAAAAATTATCTTCAGTGTATAAATTAGAATAAAACTTAGCAAAACGTGACATGATATCCTGGTCTTTGAATAATGGGTTACCAAATGCATTGTGAATTACTTCTATTTTAGATTTCTGTTTCTTAACTTTGAGATGGTTGGCCAACAATTTTCCTGCCCTATTAGAACCACCATAATATTTTGCATTAACTTTTAAAAGAGCATTACAAGCATTATTTATAGAGATCCTGTTAAAACTAAGTTTAGCTTGAATAAGTTGGTCAAGAACCTTTTTGTGAGAAGTCGAAAAATATTCATGTTCTAGTTTTTTAATATGTTGCATAAGAGTAGAGGATTCTTTAGTCGCAGTCTTTTTCTTATGAGAGACGTAATTAATAATGAAAACCTCGTGCAGAAGCTTTGAAGGAATCCCAAACGTGGTGGAAGCCAATGTCTGGAGTAGTGTTAAAGTGAAAAAATTCAGCAATACATTTTTCAAAAACTGTGACGAACTGCTCAACCTGTAGCAACCAATTATTGAAGCGCCATCTACTGGCACGAGTGGGGTAGAAATAGGATTCAAGGTATATTATGACCGGTGCGTGATCAGAGACCAAGATGGGGCCTATTTCCGCATGGATTAGATGTTGTGTGAGTTCTTTATCAAGAAAGATGTAGTCTATTCTGGAGGAAGAGTGGTGAGCGGGGAAAAAAAAGGAAAATTCTAAAAGGTCAGGGTTACAAATACGCCAGGCATCAACCAAACCTCTATCTGAAATGGCTCTTGAAATAGCCTTTTGCATGTTATTGGAGACATACTTTAAAAAAAAATGTTATTTATAAGTTTTCAGCAAATACAAACTACAGCGGTAATCCATTTGCAAGCATATTGGGAACATACTTGACAGTTGATTTCCTACCTAAGAAAGGATCCATCAACTGATAACAATCCCCACCTAAAATAAGATTGGCGTTCTTAACAGATAGAAGTTTGATTGCGAGAGAGTCCCAGAAATGAGGGTCCACACCATTAGGCCCATAAATATTTAAAAAGTATAAGGACATTCATCGATCGTTATGTCTAAATGGAGCCATCTATCCTCTACATCACTTTCTTGGTTTAGAACATTAACAGATAACATTTTATGAAACAGTATAATGACTAAATTTTTGTGATGAACAGAAGGAGAACAATAAACAGAACCAACCCATCCTTTCTTAAGCATATGAATATCTTTCTCTAGTAAATGGGTTTCTTGCAACAGAGCAACATGACATGAAGATTTAGAAAGATGTGTGAGAACTCTTTGTCATTTAGCAGGGCTCCGAAGTCCCTTGACATTCCAAGAAATAATTCTGATATTATTCATGAAAAACTAGCAAAGAATCTAATACAAAACAACAACCTCATTAACAGCAATAACAGAGCATGAAAATATATGCATACATAAGGATTTGCCAATAGGAAAAGGAAATAATAAAATGTGAACCAGGAGGAGAGGAAACAGGGGAGAAAGAAAAAGAAGAGGGTCCAGAAAGCAGTAGGAACTAATACAGAGGAAAAAGAAAGCAAATAAACTATATATTTATCAGGAAACATATTGATGAACAAAAGAAGAAAATGATAAAAAGGACAGACACAAAAGGAACAGAAAAGGAGTCTGAAAAAGACCCACAGAGTAAAAAGGAAGAGAAGTATGGCAGAGGGTCCGAAGGAACAGAGCCATAAGAGAGAAAAAGAGTAAAAGAGTAAAATGAGACAAAGAGCCCCGTAAAGCACCATAGAAGATGATCCAGCCGGAGAACCCGGTCCGAGAGCGCATAAATATGATAGGAAAAGTAAAAGTCTGGATAAAAGTAGAGAAAAGAATAAAGGAGGAAGACAATGCGAGAAAGACAACAGAAAAGTAATATAAAGGTGAGCTTACACGTCTTGGGGGGACAATGAACAGGAGTGTTCCATGAAAATAAGACAAACAGCCACTAAACTGGGGCCGTCATTGACAAACATGAAGCCCGAGGATGACAAAAGAAAAGAGAAGAAACTGGTAGAAGAAAGAGGATAAAACAAGAACAATTATACAGGAATGACCACCTACAGAGAAGTGAGAATAAGAGACAATAAAGTCAAGAGCTAGAAGAGACTTCAGGTGTCACCAGTGTTCACATCCTCTCTTCTGTGAAGTTGAATAAAATCCTTAAGTTGAGCTGGAGAATCAAAGGAAATGGTCTTATCTTTGTAGGTCGCCTTAAAGATACAAGGATGGAGAAGCCCGTATATAGCGCCCAAGGCACGATGGAAAGACGCAAGGCCAAGAATTCTTTGCGGTGAGCAGCTGTGACTGAAGAGACATCTTGAGAAAGGAAAATCCTATGACCAGACCAAAACATTCGTTTACGTTGCTTGGAGGCAGAAAGAACTTGCATCAAATCTGTGAATTGGAGAAAAAGAAATGATAACTCCTCGAGGCTTAGAAGTTGAATTGGTATTGGAGGTTTTTGGTCCAAGCCGATGAACTCTTTGAATGTTGAGGGAGGAGCCGGTGGAAAGATCTACTATATTGGGGAGATTTGAATGTAGGAATGAATCATGTCTCCTGCTTCTGCTCCGGAATACCATAAACGAGAAGGTTATTGCGCTGGTTCCGATTCTCCAAATCTTCGGTTTGTCGTTTGAGGGAAGCAATTTCCTTGGCCATAATGCTTACTTTAGAGGAGGTGTCACAAGATTCTGCAGTGAAAGCTTCGAGATCAAACACTCTGGACTCAAGAGAAAACCATTTGTCATCAAGACGCTGAAGAGTGCTAGTGGTTTTCACCATAAATGGTTTCAAAATTTTAAAGTTTGTCCATGATATCCTCCATAGTTACCAGGAGAGGTGATTTTCTGGGGGAAGAAGGGTCCTTTTTAAGTCTTTTACTCCCACCGCCCACACCCTCCTTGCTGAAGAAATAGTGGTGGGAAAACCATTTTTCGTAAGGACACCTCCACCTTCTGCCATATTGAAAAAAAAAATAATGAACAATAAAGAGAAATGCACCACAAAATAAAGGAAGTGCAAACTGAACAGTAGGAGGCTCGATGTAAAATGCACACTTTTAGTGTGCAAGTGTGCTTAGAAGCAAACCCTCAGGTGAAATAGCACAATAAAAAATAAAAATGTTAATCGGGCAAAAAAAAAGCCCCTGGACAGAAGTTCAACAATTGTGCGGGGTCGTAGAACTGAGAGCGCTCGAATTCCTGTCAGCGCATGAAGGTGGGGAAACATCGCCTGAGATGCACCTTTGAGGTAAAGCGGAATGCAGGCGGGCGGGAGCTCAAAAGAATAAAAAAACTCACAGCCCGTATCTCACGATCCTGAGGCATCCGCTCCCTCCATGGAGCGAGACGAATTATGCTTCCGGACGAAGAAAGAGGCAAAAAAGCAGACCGGGGAGCGGGAGCTCGATCAGCCGGCGGCCATCTTACTGCACGTCCAGCACGCGCCTCTCTTGTGATTTCTTTGTTTGCTCCTGCAAATGTACAGTTACATCTTTGGATGCAAAAAAAAGTCAGAGGAAGTTTAAATACACTTATAAACGTTTTTTTCTCCACAGGGAAAATACAATCACCTGTGAAAAACCCCTTTCTAGAAACCCCACTGATTTCGGAGTGCTCCTTTGCTGCTCCCAACACAGAGAGGTATTTACTGCTACACATATAAAGTCACTTGAGGGATTTATTAGGTCATCACAAACCTAATGATTAGAGAAGACGTATACGTAGGAGTGTGGGTCATCAATAGATTTTTGAGAGGTCGTCTCACCCTCAACTTATTGAGGCATGCTTCATCAATTCACGACCTCTCACACCTGGGTAGGGACAGTGCCACCCCGGCGAACTCGACCTGAGGAAGCTTGTCTTCCCCTGGGAGTTCTTATAAATCCATGGTCTGGACAAAACACTTGGTCCTGTCTTTTTTTGTAAATAAGATAAAAGAAGGGGAGTTTTAAAATATACCTAGAAGTATACTCAAAGGGATGCCTTTATTTAGTGAGTACCTCTGGTATGTTTAAAAACATAGGGGAAGTGGCAGTCTTCTGGTGATCGATAATGAATCACCTGACCTAATTATATTACCAACATGTTTCGACCTCTTACTCTGCCTAACAAGGTCTGGGGTCTACGTCAGGGTAATTAAGCTATAGAATACATTCAAACCATGCTATAGGGATTTAAATTGTAACCCTACCCTTGACAGGAGTAAATCTCCAACCTTTTCACGGGTGTGAAGAACTCCAAGAGGAGTTTGTGAGGGTTTACAAACACACTAAGCATTTGCACCTCTCAACGCACACTTGCCGCACCAACACGCTTGGTCGTAGATTTACTACAACAAAAATCTTTCGGTGAATAAAACCATAAATGTGTGCAATTGTAACTGCTCTGATTTTAAAAAGTTGATTGGCACTCAGAAATAAGTCCATTTAATTGTGTTAGTGGGATGCACGTGGAAAAACAATGATGAGCCTTCGAAGAGACAAATGTTGGGCTACCACTAGTTCGGAGGAGGCGGGCCCCAGCACTGTCTTCCTGCCGGGCCGTGTAAAAGTCATCTGGTGAATACTGGCAGATATGGGGGTTTCTTGAGTATATGGTGGTGGCTCTGGATGAGAGAAGGATGCTGCTGTCTTACTGGGGTTACACCCACCCCTGCATTGCAGTTAGCGGCGAATGAGCTATTGTTTTTGTACAACATACAAACCCCTCAACTCTTAGATAGATTAACTATTCATAATATCACTTTTCCCCCTAATACTTCACAACCTTCTACCTTTCCAACTCCTTAAGCCCTTGTGAAGCTGCTCCCAATATAATTGACTATGGACTGAAGTAGTTCCACCTTCTTCAAGTTTATTGCACAGAAAGAAACTCCATTCACCTGTAATCCACCTCTACTTATTGCATCATTTCTTGGGACTCATGTTTACCAATCTTCACACAAACAGCACTGAGGTCAGATCCGCAGCGCTACATTCTGCAAATGGAGATAAAAGAACGCTGAGCCATATTCGCAAAAAGTCGAGGTTTAAAAATAAACTGTTAACAATGCGAAGCCGTTGGTTTCTTGCATGAAATTTATACTTAAGCTACAAACTACAGCTCAAAATTCAGGTCCACCGTACAAAGGTAAGTTGCACAAAATGTTTAATTTTGCAGAAAGACCTGTATGTGTTTCTTAATCATTTATTTATGTAAAGAAACTTAGAGAGAGATACACTTCCTCCAGTGGTAATGACAAAAGTGATTATATGAAATGTATGCTTTTCTCCCCAACGGCCTGCATTGGGTTTAACATGGCTTCCTTTTCAACAAAGAACTGGGGGTGAGTTTCTGAAAAGTTTCAGCCCTCCATCCATCATCTCCTTGTGTTTGCTTCCTTTTCGACAAAATTTAGAAGTTGTGACTTGAGAGTAGTTTGGGCGTGTAAGGCAACATGGAAGTAGGCCTTGAATTGACAGGAAAACTCGGGTCCATGGTAGGATCTTTTGGGACTGGCCACACATTCGCCTGTTTCAAGCCATGTGTCGCTCTCCCACCCTAAAGCGACGCATTGCGATTCTCTGCGATGGCCTTGGTATCACTGATAGGCTTGGGTGAAATTGTAATTACACCTTACTAATTAGAGTAATGTCAGTAATTACGCATTACTCTTGCGATGGGAAATTACCAAAATGACGAGATTACGCTAGCTTGAGTAATTAAAGTAATTTGAGGCCAAAAACCTACTAAAAGAGGCACAAGAACAACAAACTAAGAGAGAGCGAGCGGCCGCTGCTACTGCTGTTCATGTCCTGTAGCATTTAGTGCTATTTTCTGAGAGAGAAATACCTTCTCGGGACCATTTTGAATGTGAGGGTGCATTGTGCACAAAGAAAATACCTCTAAGTGCTCAATTATGCTTCTCATGTAATTACGCATAGTTACGAGTAATTTTGTGGTAATTACGAGTAAAATAAACTAGAGAATTATGCCAGTTACGCCCGCCCCTAATCTCTGACCTGCTTCCGGTAGTGCTCCTGGTGATCCCTTCCGCCTAGAAGGTGGTCATCAGAGCACTAGGCGGGCAGGATTCCATGATTTGTTTCTTACAATCAGTAGTGGGAATATGCTTACATGCTGAGGGGTCACTAATCCACAATGGGGTAACCCTGTGCCCCCCAGAACCTGGGTATAGGTCAGTATATAAGACAAGCATTTGCACTGCAATCGGTCTCGCCTTTGGGACCTTATATGTATTTAGCTATGCAGCACATTAGCCTGGGTGCTGAAACATCTACTGTTCTTTAACATGGAGGGAAAGTAAGCACCAAATTGCGTGACACGCCAGGTATGGGAACATATGGAGAGAAATATTGCCTTTCAGCGGGAAATGGTATAGTCCAAAGCTCTGTTTTTAATATAAAATCAGGGCCTTCGGTGGTCATATCACTGAAAATACAAGATTTGAAAAAAATATTATGGTCTACGGGTGCTCGTGGAAGACAATTTCTATGGACTGGAATCTAGAGAATGCTAAAGTGATTCTGGTATTTTACTGACCTCTACTGGTCGTTTTCTGTCAAGAAAATTAAATAGAGGTAGTTGCCAGAAAAATTAAAAAAAGAAAGTCCCTCAGCAGAAAGCAATTCTGGTATTTTACTGACCTCTACTGGTCGTTTTCTATCAAGACTGTTAAATAGAGGCAGTTGAACAGAAAAAAAAGTCCCTAAGCGGAAGCAGACAAGTCCTAGGGCTGATCTCCAGAGCCCACAAAGTACATACCCATATAAGTATATACTGAAGTACATACAAGAGGTCTCGAATGCAAAAGTGAATATATGAAATTTATGCTTTTCTCTCCGACGGAACCGTTGTTCTTATATACTAAATATTGAGGAGCGGGGGGCTTGGGGAGTACGAGAGGATATTCTAACCCTAGTTAGCTGTCTCTAATTCTCTTTATTTTGTTTAAGAAATAGTTGGAAAGGTCGTCTAGTCGCTCTAACGAGGTGGCAATTCCCACTTCCAATGTGTAGGAATAATTTTGATCTTTAACTATTGCAATCAAGTCTTAAGATATGTTGGGGGCGTTAGGGATTTTTATTGAATACTATTCTCTCATGCTTGTTCTCATCATATGTTTGTACTGACGCAGTTTCTCCTCATGGGCTGAGTTATATTCAGAGAATTAAGTGGAGAATAGAATGGCCGATACTCACTCATTTGATTGGGTGGGCCTTGAGGGGCAGTTGGGGCGTGTCTGGGGGCGTGTCCATGAGACAGCCATTTAACAATATCAGCCTTTTCTTGGCGTCTATCAGAGGGCGGTGATGGTTTAGCCAAGTACTGCATTTTCAACAACATTTTCATGCAAATTTGCCAAAAATACAACAGATTTTGAGAGGCAGCATACAAAGTTATTGCAGAACAAAAAGCTAAGGATGTAGCGTAGCTGAGAAGATGTAGGCTCGTGGACAATTGTAAGGATGTGGCGTAACGACCAGAGCTGCCGACTTTGGAGCTGAGGAACCAGGTTCGAGTCTCTGCGTCGGCTCAACATCCTGTGATTCTGGGTAAATCACTTAGGGCCGGATGTATGAACACATTTTCCCATAGACACAGAATGGGTAAAACTGTTTGACACATCTGGCCCTTAATCTCTCGGTGCCTACCAAAAATGAATGTGTCCTTGTGTCATGTAACTGGGGCTCATGTAAAGTGCTCCAATACCTTCGGGTCGAGTACGCGCTACATAACAATTGCAAAAAATAGAAAAAATAACGTGACCCCATGAGACCCACATTCTAACCCCCTCCACCCACCACTTCTGGAGCGCGGGAGGGAGTAGGCGCCAACTTGTCTCTTCCAGCTCTGCCACTACGTGTGGCCTGTGACAGGAGGGACAGAAACATACATACATAACACTCAATCCGGCACGTGCAGCAACCTTTTGTATAAATGTGGCTGAGGTCCCGTTTACGACTCATCCAGGCCACAGAACACTCCGCTCCCAACACGTACATTTGGATTTTGTGTGTGTTGTGAGATAGGGCAGACATCAGTCTCTGTCATATTTGCAGGGCCTAACTTTTTTGCACTTTGATATTGCGCAGTTTTGGTCCAAGTGCATTTGAGCACTTTACATGACAATCAGAAGTTTTACATTAAAGCATACTTTTTTTAAGCATGGGTGATTAAGTGAGGCGCCCAGAATCACAGGATGATGAGCCAATGCCGGGATTTGAACCTGGTTCCTCAGTTCCATTGTCGGCAGCTCTGGCCACATCTCCCTATTCCTGTTGCGATGCCCATCAGAAGGTAACGCTGCAGCAGAAACGCCGGCCGGAATACGCTGGCTATTGCCTGTCAGAGGCCACATAGACACGCTCCATCTGGAAGAGTCATTTTAGCACATTTTGCGCTCACGTACCAATACTTCAGAGCCTGAGTCCTACTGTCAGTAGGAGTGCCCGTACTCGCTTTCCCAAGGAGAACTTCCGGTACTCAGGGGGAGCAGGGATATCTTAAGGATTTTGGGGGCCCTGGGCCAAACATATTTTGGGGGCCCCTGTTTGGAACAGCTTCGAATTTATGATCCAATTTCAGCTTTGCATGCCCTCTTTGCCCAGGCCACTGACCATGCACTGGCACAGTCGTTCAAATTCTAAATATGTTTACATCTAATATTCAGGGATAGTGATAGGTGTTGTCAATATTGTAACACAGCAGTGGGTCATTAAAATGATTGCAAATAATCTCTGTGACACATTCCCAATTTTCACATATCATGTCCTGTTTTGAGCTAAAAAAAAGTTTTTTATGGATGTTGCATGAAACATAAACACAACATTTCTCTGCAAAATGTCTGTAATAGACTCTCACACATCACCCACATTAAAAATAAATTAAAGGAAAATGATATTTAAAACAATCTGGACCATATTGCATCAGGAAAACCAAATAAACTTTGTTATTAAAAAAAAAAAACCAATCTGCTTAAGAATTATCCGAGGTCATCAGGGCAAGACTCTCTGCAGAACAGAGCTAGCTCTATCGGGGCCCCCCTGAAAGGCTGGGGCCCTGGGCCAAATCCCAATTTGCCCATGCCTTAAAATGTCTCTGAGGGGGAGAAAACTGAGAAGTGCCGGCACTCAGTACTGACCCCTTTAAAGCACTAGTTATTTTGCACTGCGCGCTGTACTACAAGGGAACCGCTTTGCTCGTTTGACTACCAGAGGAACAGTGCCCCGACGGCGACCAGAGCCCCCTTGACAGTCAAAACTCCCATCTAACCTCAGCCCGGGGCTCAGTTGGGACAGGGCTACAACCAGGAGTAGTCCGAGAGAACCGTCTGCACACGACGAGCGCGCCAAATCACCCCTAATGAATATGTCAAGATTCACCTACCCCAAGGGATGCTACCCCCCAGCGGAGCTCGGGATGTATGGGACCTGCTCCTCAGCAGCACAGCTGACTGTAGATCTCTGTCTTATCAATCAAATAAGACGGATCTGGGAGTGGACCTGCTAAATACTGTAGCAGTATTTATTTGTCTCTGTATTGATCATAGTGCCAATATCGGCAACACTCCCCATACCACATACAGCAAGATCATCAGTAAATAAACCACACGACACATTGTTTGTGGAGAAAATTGCTGCAGGTTTATTTGCATAACAAATATGCCAACATGGTGGGTTATCTTACGGGCGATCCAAGGGCAGGCAAGCCCCCCTACGCCGCCTGCCCGCCTGATGAGCCAAGTTACACCATGGCCGTCGCCAATCGGTGCTTACCAATTTTGGGAGGGGCCAACCCTCCCAGCGGTGGACCGCCAGTCCACGCCCTTACTCACGCCCCCAAAGGGGGGTGGAGCGTTCCAGGCAGCCCCCGGTTGCTCAGGCCCACAACCGCCCGTAGGACTAACGGGGCGCCGTCGCTCTTCCAGGGGACAACGCTAGGACATCCCTGGGTACACTTGGCTTTTGCACCCTTGTTGTGCTCCTGCAAAGGGTACCCGTCTGTACCTTACAGCCTCTGGATCGCCCTGTAACTCCTCCACAGCTCTGGGTGTGGCTACCGTCACAACCAGGGCCCCCCACCAAGGTAGGCATTCTTACCTACATCCTGATGATTCGAGGGCCTGTCCCAGGTCCCGCAAAACAAGTCCAAGCCCATACTGGACCGGAGGCCAGCATGCCCCTTCTGGACAGGTGCCCCCATCCTTTTAAAACTCCCTGTGGACTTTAGTATGCGGCCGGCCATGCCTGATAGAACCAAACCCCTCTGTTCAGGGCCTCTACACATGGCCCTCTTAACTCTCCTGCGTGAGTTTTCCACGGCAACCTCTGGCCGGGCCCCTCCCCTACTACATTGGGTATCTGTGACCATCAAATTCACATGCCCACCAATGGTTGCAAAACTTACACCCGGAGGAATTCTATTCTGGCAGCAGGACCCTCCTAACCTGGAAAGTCAAATAATTGCCTCCCATCCAGTATATAAGGCAACTGCCAACCGGTGCTGTGTTGCCACCCTGGTGTCCCTACACCACCGAGTGTATATGCGCCCAGGATGACCTAAAACAATTAGTTTGGTGTTGGTTAGATGTTAACATTGCCTGGCTGAGGCACAGTACCTTTGACAAGCCACTCCTGACAAGATGTGCCAATGTGGGTAGAAGTAAGGGGTATCAAGCCCGCCTTACTTTCTCTCAACCAGTGGACCTCCCAGGATCTGAACCTGTGACCAAGAGGTCGAACAAAGCCCCTTTCCGTTCTGCCGCTCAACATGCCTGTGAACTTGAATCCCAGGGCCGACTTCAGGCCCCTACCCGTACTTGGACATGCCTGAGCTAGAAACCCACATCTAAACGGCCCGCCAACCAACCGGCTGCCCACCAAACTTGCAGTCCCAATGTTAGCTCATGCTCCCAAGGAAAATTCTCTTAACTAACGCCACTGGTCACATGCAATCTATTTTGATCAGGGGACCTGGAGTAAACCTATGAGTAATGTACCTGCACCCTCTTAACTATGACTGCAAAATGTGCTCTGGTAGTTGTCCGTATTAGTGCTCCATCCCTTCCATATCAGCACTATCAAGGCACATCGGACAACTTGGGAATGGCACACTCAGGCCCCAGCTGACAGAAAGGGCCTGTTCGTGTGTAGCCCGAAACCTCCCGCTTTTCACTGACGGTATACCAGGGTTATGCTGAAACTTAGCTAGCTTTACGCTGAGTGCCCATTGCACAATCACAGGTATGTCTTAGCCTATTCCGTTTCTGGCTGCAAAGTTAAATGACACTGCCAGCCCCAATCCCAGGCGAAATAAAAGGAAGCTTTACCGCTACCCATGTGACCCGCTGCTGGTGCTAATGATGGTCTAATATAGCACCGGTAGACTAGATGCCGACTATAGCATAAGAGGGCCATTCCAGCACTTTATTAAAGTCCATGGCAGAGACAAGAGAGGCTGAAAATGTAAAGCCCATTGAGATGATCGTTAGATGGACCCAACAGGGAGTGCTCCTGTGAAGTGAGGTAGGGACCACCCCCCCCCACACTCGCATGTGAATCAGTCCAGGTTTACTTTGCCAACGGGCAGTAGTGCCACCACAATTTGCCGGCATCTCACCTATGCCGTGTCCTTCTCTGTGCAGTCCCCCTCATGTGCTTCCACTGGGCACCTCTGCCTGATGTGCATGACCTAGGTACATAGTTGCCTTGCATGGCGGCCTGCCGGTGAGCCAATACATCACATACCCCATACGTACTGCTACCTGCCTTCGCTAGTATCTTGCCCGGCATTCCTTCATGCCCAGATAACCAAGCGATAATGGCTCTACTCGGTCAAATGACCCGACCACCCATCAAACCCACAGAGACAAGATGCGGCCCGTTAACCTGCCCAAACTCTGCGGAAACAACAACTGTGCACGATCTGACATAAATGAGGGGATCCCCAGTTGTACTTGAAAATTGTTTGTACTGCCCAACCCGATGTGCCCCTTGGGAAATACCACAATCGCTTTGGATTTGAGCCTCACCCAGCACAACCTTTTATCCTGGACCTACCTCCACCATGACGTGTAATTGAGCGCACTGTCACCCTAGGGGCCTGCTGGCTCTGATAGAGAAGTGACAAGATGAAGCATGTTAACCTGCCCCCAAACTCAGCAGAACACCCACATGTGCGAGCTTGCCACAAACGTCTGTAAAAGCATGCCAACCCATATAGTGTTTTACTTCCCTTGGCTGGGGGGGGTGCAGTCCTGTCTGGAGGTGTGTGTATTGAACAACATGTGTCCTGGAAGTACCTATGATTTGAGTACAAATGTCACTACTACATAGTGCCCGGTGTGTTTAATAAAACTAATAACCGGTCTAACAAATCAATCAGGCATCCTCCGCTTACTTTAGGCGTGTTGGATTGAGGGGATCCAGTGCAATATGGAAGATATCTCCCTTGGCGGCCCCTTTAGCACAACCTTTACAGCTTTTGGGTATGTCACATAAATCGTCTCCATCATGTGTTTAAGGCTAATTAGTTTGAGTTCTGCTCTTGGCAACATCTTTTCTAACCAACAGAGTTGAGTAATCACTCATGTTTGTTACTTGTACAAGTCGTCCCCGTTAGCCTGGCCCTGTTAGACCAAATGAAGCTTTTAACAAGCTTCCTATACAAAAGTATATCATGTCGCGCAACTTGGGACACTATTACTTCATCACTACATGCGGTCAGGCATGAAAATACTGCCAAAGGTATCCCCACCTTAGTACCTGTTTAACCCTTAAATAAATACTGTGTAAGGGAACAAAAGATTACCAGTGCACCTAGCCATGGGCCTTCCACAGCGTGTGAAACCCTGTCATTGCGTTGTTACTGTTGATCTGTTTGAGCTGTAACATCTATGACTTTATTTCATTTACTGCAACTTGTGCTGGAGCTGACGGACTTTGCAGCAGGTCCATAGATATAGGCCAGGAGCGTGGCATTTCATAGTTCCCGTGACCTGGCTGTGAGGAGCTGCCTAACCACTGTTGTCGGCACATGTAGTGCGAGGTTCTGCCGCCTCACCCATTAAAATTAACTGACACAAAGTAAAGACCCTCATGTGTGCATGGTAAAGCTGCTAGGTTGGCTGTGGGCAAAATGCCAACATTCAATTAATGTCATTTCGGGTCCACGATTGACTGTCATAACAGTTACTAGAGAACTCTTAGGTGACAGACCTTAAAACAATGTGCTCCTGTGTTGTTCGCTGTGCATCAATTAAATAGACATAATTGTGCAATAGACAGCAGAAGGTTCAATTCACCATAAAGTATGACTGGTGGCAACGATCCCTGATAGTTCCCGGAAAGTGCAACGCTCGCAAACCATACACGGGGACACCAGTTGCCCGTTGCCAGCTACTATAGAGCAGGATATGAGTTTGTAGAGCATCCCCACCCAGCAGCTCACGTTCTGACTGCTGTGTGCAGCTCGAACCGTTTGTGCTGGGGATGAATCTATTGACAGGTTTTAGCTGTAGCTCGCTCTACAAGGTTCCTCATTTTAATAATAGTGCCGTTACATGAGAAAATCTCCTCTTCTGCAAAGCTACGTATTTGGGCCAAATTTTTATTTCATAGGCATAAACCTGAAACCCCAAAGTCTTCATTCTATACAAGCGGCAGCTGCTTGCCTCTATACACAGCGAACTAAATTCAAACCATTGTGGCAAAATCAATGCGTCGCTGTGAGAGGAGTGCCCACGTGCGAACCCGCGACCATGGCAGCATCAAAAATAGCCCAACAGCACGACTGACCCGCCAGGCCAGCAAGTACGTAAATTGCGCTTGTCAAGCAAGGCTGTGCGGACACCCTGCGATGCAGGTTTTCCTGAATCAATTCAAACCCCTTTGTCACGGGAGGCCAGTGTCTAACCATTGGGCCTCAGAGGTCCCATGAACTCTTCTAAAGTTAGGATAAAGTTGGCACGGAGACCGTTGCTAACACATGCAATGCACTTAATAAAGTTATTCACGTTTGTAATCAACTTTCCAAGCAAACTCTACTCAAGGGACATCCCCTCAACAAGCAGGCCGCTAACCATACGACGCCGTGGCTGATGTGAACCTAAGGCAGTGTACCCGGATGCCCCCCACATAAAACCATTCTGCGGCCATATCCGTTTTCAGCCCAATAGGCCCCAGCTTTGAGACGTTTTGAGACCCGCATGGGTAAAACTCGCGGCCGTATCGATACCAGCATTACACTGTTTTGTGTCCCTGCCTCCTTGTTAACAAAGCCAAGAATCATCTCCCAGGCGCTTCGAGCTCATTCACAGTAACACTGTTTCAAATCGTTTTGCTTTTCTCTTATTTTGCAGCTGCAGTGGCCGCTGTTAAGCTAAACTGCCTCAGAAAAGCTGGCATGTTGTGACCTAGGGACTTGCGGGTCTGTCATTGCTTTTATATTCGATATTTATAGCTAGACCCGCTGCTCAAGTGTATTCCCCCTCTCAACCTAGAGCGCTGGTGCAGCAGTAGTTGCGCCACGCTCAGCCAGGTAAATGGGTTAACGGCTGGCAAGGCCCTACCTAGGGGAGACGAGCCCTGGCCCCCATAGAGCCACGTATTTACCGCTCGGCAGGCGGCCACACAGGCCCTACCTGCTACCCTCTTCACCACGTACTACGGCTCCTGAGGGCCCACCGTGTCACCTGTTCTCCCGCTGCCAACAACCCAAGACAGTGGCCGGAGCAGCCGACTGCACCCCCCCCACGGGCCACGGCGAAGAGTTATTTGCCCCTAGATAAACTGCAAATCGGGGGCCATGCACCACCGGGCTGGGAGGAGAATGCGGTACTTAAACCCTGGGGATGTGTGCATTAGGGGTCACTTGCCCAAGAACACTGGATGTTGAAAACCCGCGAGACCCGCCAACTTCTCCCGCACTAAAGTCGGCCGCTGATAGCCCTGACCGCACTCTCTCTCCGACCGGAAACGAATACCTGCGGTAAAACAGCATGCGACTCCTGCCGGCCCGCAACTGCGCCATGTGTTTACCCCGACACTCCTCCCCTTTGCGATGCAGTCTACCGTCTTCTGATTGGCGACATATGTGGAAATAAAAGCATCATTTTAATCCACGCTAAGCACTTACCTGATGAGAGAACCCTTGCCCCCACGTTGTGCAGCTCAGTCCGGGTGAGGATGTTTCCCCCTCGGGCTGGTGCCTGCACAGGTTGTGCCAAATCATCCCACGACCCTTCTGCACTATCACCAATTTCCCCAGAGACTTCCGACCCGAAAACACCGCAACATGCTGCGAAAATCCGGGGGGGGGGGTGTAGCACCACAACGCCCTGCTTCATTACAGCCGAAGCTGGGCACGCAGCGTGAGTAGCCCCATGTAGCGCATGACTAAGTACTACCATTCACACCCATGTCAGTCTGCCCCGTGAGTGTGGCCCCATTCCTTGTGTGGATTTGAGCGCACAACCTTCGGCAATGCCCGGTGCGCGCCGCGAGGGGGAGGCACGCGCTCACCGCCCTCCCCCAGCTTGTCCTGCTGCTCCCTCCCCAGCCAACTAGCCCACGGCTGGGCGAATCTCCGGGGCCGGAAGCAGCAACGGCGGGCGCCGGTAAGCAATGCACAGGGGAGGGGGCGCCAAGTGCTCGCCTCCCCCCACCCCGCTTGTCCAGGTCCATCGGCCGGAGAAAGCGGAGGGAGCACGGGCTTACCGCTGCTCCCCACACTGCCCAAGGCCAGCCCCACTGTCAGGCATACCTCCGGAAACCGCGACGGCAGGCGCCAGAGAATGATGCACTGGGGGAGGGGGAGCCCCGCGCTCGCCACCCTCCCCGTCGTTGGACTGAAACCCCCTGCAGAGGCAGAGGAGGGAGCACGGGGGTATCGCTGCTCCCCCCCACCCCACACCAACTGCCCAACCCCGATTACCCCGTGATGGTAACCAGTTGGACAGGATGCTAGGCTCACTGGCACAGCTAATGAAACGCCGTCTGTACTACGCACGCCGGACGGGCCAACCCGCAACCGGAAGACCAGGGTCAAAAGAACTGCTCACGGCAAAGAAGGAGGGGCGACTTGTCGGCTCTCGCGGCCCCCCCCCCCCGAAACACCCCCAACAATGGAGAGGGAACGGCCGTCCCAGGACTTTAGATCTGTGGCATCCCCATAGCAAGTGAGCTACGAGTCCTGCCCCTGCTCCCCAAAGCCCGTACAGCTGGTTGACAACGACGGAGATCGGCCTCCTAACCAGCCCCACCTGCGGTACCCCAGGCAAGACCCGCTCTCACTTCCCAGCAGGAGCACGGTGGACTGACCCGTGTCCCACCCAACCCGGGCTAGATCCTGGTCGGGCACAAAATAGCAAGGCGTGGACGTGAGGGGACACTCCCCGATTAAACACGAACCACGAGGGAATGGGACAGGGGAGGGTCATCAACTTGCCTGGAAGCCGCAAAATCTACCCGACACGGAGTGGCCCGATAACCGAGAAGGACCCGGAGGACCCTGCCTTCTGTGGGGTAACGTACGGCCATTTTAAAATTATCACATTCCTTTCAATCAGCCCCGACCAAGGGACACGAGACGAGTACACCGGAGTAAGTGCCGGGGTGTGGGGGGTTGACCTTTCTATAATACTAGCACAAACTCTAGCTACAACACCACCTCCCCGGCCCACACGAGACCCTTCCACTCGAGAATGCCGTGCCCAAAATCGGCAGCTCTTGGCCCTTACGCCACATCCTTTTCCAAACCCTTACACAAATCCTCCCGAAGACCGCACACCCGGGAGGATAGGGGCACGACTCACCGCACGTAAGAGGCCGACCACAAGACCGGGGATGTAACCAGCACCGCTGACGCCAGACCAGATATGGCATGATCGAATGCCAAAGACACGTCTAAACGGCGTAACGGGCAGCCACCAAGAGGCCGCCAGATGGGCGGGGAGAAGCACTTATACTGCTTCCCCCACCCACCCCTTACCGGAAGTGACGAGGCACGCGGACCCATAGTGGGTTGCTAACTACTGGACTGACTCGTGTGCCCTCATGTGGCACTAAGGCGGCCGCCCCCTTAGGAGGGTCCCCTTCGTGGACCACGGGCAGCCGACATAAGCTGGCGGAACTGAACACATGAAACACCCAAGCACAAACCTACGCGGCAGCGCCTCGGTCGGAGAGCTCCGGCGCACCAGTGATTGATAAACGTGATGCGCTGCCTGCAGCTCTGGGCACCTCAATAATAATCAATCGAGGGCCTCTCACCTCAGAGCTAGATTTGGATTCTATAACCCTACGAGACAGTTGAGATCCGCCAGCAAATTGTTGCAGAAATCCCCAGAATTCAGCGTGGAAGAGCGGGAGGAAGGTCTCTGGGATCCGTATCCTGGAATCAGCGTCCCCTGGAGCCGCGGGCAGTGAGTGATGCTGCAGTGTTTAAGAAAACATCTTTTTTAATCGTCAGGTTGTAAAGCTTAAAAAAAATAAAATGGGAAGAAAGGGACCCCCTGCAGCAGTGGTAACGTGTCCAGCGCCGCACAGGTTCATGCATTCTGTGTGCCAACTATTACTTACCAGTTTGAAATAGCGCTGCACATCCTCTTCGCACATGCTCTGGCGTACCCAGGCCTCGCTGTCTAAAGGGGAAGGCCTCTAGTCTTGAGGAATATTGAAAGAGAAGGTGCCAAGGCAAAGTGCTTAGAAGACGGCCCCTTCCACCCACGTTAGAGTAATTGTAATTTTTTTATTTATATAGCGCTTACTACCACTGACGTGGCATCAAAGCTCTTTTCAGCGAGTAGCACGCTACTCCAGAACCCAAAAGGATTAGTGGTGGATCAGTATGGGGAAATAGGAGTTATTTGAGAGGTGGACATGTGAGTCTGTTCGTGGGATTGAATACGAGAATGGAGGGAGTAGTAAGATATGGTTTGGAATGAGTAAAGGAGAAATGGAAGAGGGAAGAGTCTCTAGAAAGGGATTAGAGAGATCATAGTAGTAAAATGAGGTTTGGGATGAGCCAAAGGAGGGATACATGAGGGAAGAATTTAGAAAGGGTTGTTTGGGAGAGGAGTTGGCCTAACGGCTTGGGCGGTCGACCTCCAATCTGGGGAACTGGGTTCGAGTCTCGGCAATGACGCTGAACATCCTGTGATCCTGGGCAAATCACTTAAACTCCCTGTGCCTAACAAAAATGAATGTGTCCTCCTGTAACGCAACTGGTGCTATGTAATGCGCTCTGATACCCGATTCGGGTCAAGTTCACGCTATATAAAACTCCGTAAAAGAAAAAATATATATATTAGTAAAATGAGGTTTGGGGTGAGCCAGGAGGGAGTGTGCTAGCTGCTATCACATAGCTCAGAGAGCACCTCGCCCTTGCTTACATGTCAATCAATCAATCAATCAATCAGGGAATTGTAAGCGCGCTACTCACCCATGAGGGTCTCAAGGCGCTGAGGGGGGGGGTCCGCAGATCTGTTTAGCCGAAGAGCCAGGTCTTGAGGGTCTTCCTGAAGGTGTTCAGGGAGGGGGCGCGTCTGATGTCTGCCGGTAGCTCGTTCCAGGTCTTGGCTGCAATGTGGGAGAAGGATCTTCTGCCTGCTCTGGCTCTGTGGATGCGCGGGGTTTTGGCCAGTGCGAGGTTGGAAGACCGGAGGTTTCTTTTGGGTACGTGGAAGTTGATTCTGTCGTTGAGGTATTTGGGTCCGTTGTTGTGTAGGCATTTGTAGACGTGAGTGAGGATTTTGAAAGTGACTCTTTTCTCCACGGGGAGCCAGTGGAGACTTCGTAGGTGTTGGCTGATGTGTTCGTGTCGGGGGATGCCGGGGACGAGTCTGGTGGCGGTGTTCTGTATTGTCTGGAGATTGCGGAGTAGGGACTTGTTGATGCCGGCGTAGAGTGTGTTTCCATAGTCCAGTCTGCTGGTGATGAGTGCGTGGGTGACTGTCTTCCTTGACTCAGGGGGGATCCACTTAAAGGACTTGCGGAGGATGCGGAGGGTGTTGAAGCAGCTGGAGGTGACGGCGTTGACCTGTCGGTTCATGGTGAGTGATGAGCCGAGTACGCTGCCGAGGTTCTTGGCGTGGTCTGAGGGGGTAGGTGGGCTTCCGAGGGCGGTTGGCCACCAGGTGCTGTCCCATGCAGAAGGGGTGGTACCGAGGACGAGGACTTCTGACTTCTCGGCGTTGAGCTTCAGGCAGCTGTTGGTCATCCAGACTGCGACGTCTTGCATTCCTTTCTGGAAGTTGAGTTTGGCAGTGGTGGGGTCTTTGGTGAGGGAGAAGATGAGCTGGGTGTCGTCGGCGTAGGATACGATGTTGAGGCCGTGTTGTCGGACGATGGCTGCGAGGGGGGCCATGTAGATGTTGAAGAGGGTGGGGCACAGTGATGAACCCTGTGGGACTCCGCAGGTGATTATCGTGGGGTCAGTGAGGAAGGGTGGGAGTCTGATCCTTTGGCTTCTTCCGGTGAGGAATGATCGTATCCAGTCCAGGGCTGTTCCTTGTATGCCTGCGTCGTGTAGTCTGGCGACTAGTTTGCGGTGGGAGACGGTGTCGAAGGCCGCTGATAGGTCGAGTAGGATGAGGGCTGCGGAGTGGCCTTGGTCCAGGAGGGTGCGGATGTCGTCTGTGGCGGCGAGTAGGGCGGTCTCTGTGCTGCGGTTGCTTCGGAATCCGGATTGGGACGGGTCGAGGACGGCGTTCTCTTCAATGAATCGTGTCAGTTTCCTGTTGACTGTTTTCTCTGCAACTTTGGCTGCGAAGGGGAGGAGCGAGATGGGCCGATAGTTCTTGAGGTCGGTGGGGTCAGCTGTGGGCTTCTTGAGCAGGGGTCTGACTTCTGCGCGCTTCCAGTCGTCTGGGAAGGTGCCTGTTTTGAAGGTGGTGTTGATGGTGCGTTGTAGTTCGGGTGCGATGGCGGCCGCGGCTCTGTGGTAGATGTGAGGGGGCAGGGGTCGGTGGGGGCCCCCGAGTGGATGCTTTTCATGGTTGAGGCGGTGTCTTCGGCCGTGATCGGTGTCCAGTTGGAGATGGTGGGCTGGCTGGTGTTTCTGGGGGGCGGGGGGCCGTCTGTGGTGCCTGGTGGATGGTCGATGAAGTTGTCGTAGAGGTTTTTGGTCTTGAGGTGGAAATAGGATCCAAGCTTGTCGCAGAGGTCTTGGGATGGGGTGATGTCTGTGTCTTCGCTGTGTGGGTTGGTGAATTCTTGAATGACACTGAAAAGTTCCTTGGAGTTGGTGGAGTTGGCCAGGATTTTGTTGTGGATGAAGTTCCTCTTGGTGGCTCTGATCTGGTTGTGGTAGTCCATCATGGCGTCCTTGTAGGTGGTGGGTTTTTCGGTTGTCTTGGTGTTTCTCCAGTTCTTCTCTAGGCATCTGCAGGTGCGTCTGGCTTCTTGGAGAGCGGTGAACCAGGCGGCTTTCCTGGGGCGTTGTCTGTCGGGGTTGCGTAGCGGGGCGAGCTCGTCTGCGCAGTTGGAGATCCAGGTGTGGAGTTCTCTGGCTGCGTCATTTGCGTCTGGTGCCCAGGTGTAGTTGTCTCGGGTGAGGGTGGAGTTAAGTTGCTCGTCGGTAACCTTGCTCCAGTTCCTTCGTGGTATGTTCAACTTGCAGCCACAGGCCTAGTCCCTCCCCCCCCGCCCACCCCGCTAATGGCAGATTCAGTTGTTCATCCTTCCGAGGTACCTAAAACGAGCACATTCAATCAGTCCTAATAACAGTGAAAAGCTGAGCGCCTAGAGGTAATTCCGTGCGCTGTACGCTGGATGAAGGGACGTTATCATTATTACTATGGACCATCCCTGAAGGCCTGGGGTACCACGAGGTCTGCATCAGACCCCCTGCTGGTCTAAGCCAGCTTTAGACACTAGAAGCCTGGGCTGCTTGAGGTCAGCGCTAGACACGTCCTGCCAGTCTGGCGTAATCTGACTCAGCATCAGACTTCCTGCCAGTCTGGAGTGCTTCTCATTCCTCGCCCCCCCTCCCCCCACCTCCGCAAGCACCGCTCCCTCTCTCTCATGCAGTAACTCCATATACTGTTGCAGGTGCTGAAGGGATAGTGTTGCAGGGGGGAAGGGGGCGGGGGTGCAGAGGAGCCTGGCCAGGGCGGCACCTCTGAGGGGGCTGGAAGCTGATCCACCCGGCCGGCCCCGCATTGAAACGCCACCCTGCCAGGGAGAGAGCTCTCCGCCTAGTATCCATGTTCTAAGGGGGTGTCGGAGACCGGGTGCGGCAGGGGGGGGGGGGGGGCTGGCACCCCTCTCTCACCTCTTTGTGCTTCATGACAAAGACGCCGTTCAGGACAGACTCCTCTTCCACAAAAGGCGGGAGAAACGCTGCACTCTTGCGGCAGGCAGGTAACAAGCCACGTCTGTCACTGCTGAGGCAGCTCAGTGGGTTAATCCACCTGCCACAGACAGCTCTAGGCTATCTGCAAGTCACGGGTAGAGTGGGCGAGCCAACAAATGAATGGGGAGGGCCGAGCCCAGGGCCCGGCTCAGACCTTAGAGCCCGTGCACGAGCCGAGCCCTGAAAAGGTTTGCTAGATAAATCATAGACGAAACATCAGTAAAATATGATAAAGTGTCTTCAAAATTCAAAAACGTGTATTTCTTTAACTTGAAGGTTTGATATTAATAAATCATATTGCAGCACTGCACAGAAAAGTGATAGTTTTAAAACATGAACCATTAGTGAACTAAGAGGCAAAATAACAACTGTCATGTAAACCCTGTACCTGGCCAACATTATTAAAGAGCAACATGATAGTCTATTAAATCAAACACAACAGGTTTTCGTACAATTGGTAGTCTGAACTAAAATATTCGAAAGAGCTTTCATACGCGATAATGCAGACACAAGAGTTTAGACGGAATAAAATATTTGCCCAGGATCACACAATTTAAGTGGGGAAGCCATGATTTATTCATGTTTTCTGCTTTCACTTTGTACAAATCAGCAGTCAATGGATATCTATTTGTCTTTCCTTATGTTAAGGCTTTATTTTGACCTCTTTGTGCACTTTTCTGCAGTTTTTATATAGCGCAAACTCTACCGAAAGGTATTGGAGCACTTTGCATAAGCACCCGTTACAATACATACGGTCACCATTTATTGATTATAGGCATGGGGAGATGAAGTGATTTACCCAGAATCACAGAATGTTGAGCCGACGCCGAGATTTGAACCTGGTGCCCCAGGTCAAAAGTCAACAGCCATATCCAGGGCACAGGGAGGTAGGAAGGCCTGAGAAGGCACATGAAAGCTCGGCTCGTTATGGGCTTGAGGTTCCAAGAGGACCTCAACCTAAGCAGGAGCCAGGCTTCAGACTCGAGCCTGGCTCGAGCTTTCAATGGCTCGCCCACCGCTAGTCACGGGTTCGAATTCCAATAAGACAGGCCAGTGAACTGCAAGTAACAAGTCTGAATCCAGGAGGGGTGGCTCAACATTTCACCCTTACAACCATCGAACAAAGTCAGAGCTGTTTTATTAAACTTCGAAAACTAGGATAAGATAGCACAGCACGTCACATGCGTGACCCTGAGCTCTGTATGTAAAGTGCAGCCACAGGTTCGACTCCTGGAAGGGCCCCCTCATAGTAACATTCTTCAGAGATCAACCCCTGAAGCTGGGGAACAGTGGCGCCTTTTCTTCAAAAGCAATTTACATCTGTGTAATAAGTGCTATTAAAAAAACATAGGGCCCTTATTGACTAAAGGTTGAGTGGGGCCATGTGCGGCAGAATACAATTTTGTGCTACCCCAGCGGGCCTTTAAAATAGTAAACTGATGCTGTGTTTCCTGTTTTCCTCAGAGGTAATGAGTTTAAAAAGTTTGTTTTTCTAAAGTTTGTTTAAGAATTGGCAGTGGTCCCCATGACCCCTGTCTACTCCCAAACCAACTTTTTGTCTAAAAGTCACAACGATTAACATTACCAACCTCTTGGAAACTTGCACTTCCAGTAGGTCACCCTGATGCTACCTTTTTGCTGGACCCTATTGTTTTTGGCTATAAAACTCTGCAACTTAACTCCTGTTACCAGTTGTAAAGTGCTTGTGCTTCCTTCTAGTACGTTGAAATTGGTATGCACTGATTGGCATATTTAATTTACCTATAAGTCCCTAGTACATAGTCACACGGTACCCAGGGGCTGTAAGTTCAATGCCACTAGTGGGCTGCAACACCCCTTGAGCCACCCACTGCGGTGACCCAGCGAACCCGTCTCCAGGCCTTCCATTGTAGCCTGGCTGCAGTTTCAAACTGCCAATCCGACCTGTCAAAAAAAACTCTCTTTTTTACAGATCAAACCCCTTCCTCCTAAATATTAATATCTCACCCCCTAAGTTGGTCTTGTTACCCACAGAGCAGGGTGCATGGGATTTAAAAATAGGACGTGTAAAGGTTTACTGTTCCAGATGTCGTTACAGTGAAAAAGGCCCAAAAGCTATTTTCACTGTAGCAATGATGGCTGCTCTATAGGAAAACAATGGGTTACATTATTAGATCTAATAATGCTAATTTGGGTTTGGAAGCTGCTAGAAAAATAATACAAGACTATTTGTAGTAGTTATTCAAAAGTCAATTTAATGGTAAAATCGAATTTTGCATAACTATCAAGGGAAAGGTACTTTTACAAAGTTAACCCTTGCCCTGCCTGAAGTCTCTGAAAGCTAATCTGCCTTTTGCTCTCCCACTTCTGCCAGCCAGTAATTGGCACTGGAATAGGTGTGGATGTGGTGTGAACTTGCTCCCAGGGCAGGGACAAAAGGTCTTAGGTGTGGGGAGGTATTGTTGTGCCCTTGGCAGAATGGCCTGTGGGCTGGGTCATGGTACTTGATTAACTTCAAAGAGACCTCCCCTCTCATATGGATGCCAAGACAATTCTTGTGTATTCACCAGGGGAAACAGCCTTTACATGCATTTTTAAGCACGCATATTTTTACAGCGAATATGCATTTACAACGCATGCCAATACTACGCATTTAAGGTAAGTTGGGGGGATGGGGGTCTCCCCTCACAAATACATTGTTTTTAAATCTAAAAACAATGCGTGGTATTGGCATGCGTTGTAAATGCATATTCGCGGTAAAAACATGCACGCTAAAAAATGTGTGGCAAAGGCATGCAAAGTAATTACCTGAGTTGTACTGTCGTACAAGCATTCACCAGTTGCTGAAAACTCAGCTTTTGTTCTACCAGAGTTCTGTCTCTAAGGTTGTTGAGGGTACCGGACATGCCTCAAACTGGATTTTAGTGTTAGATGTGAGAGGACACTAGGATTAGTATAGAACACTCCTCACACATACTCCTAATTCTCAGAGCCCAAGTTTAGTGTGGCCGAAAACTTTCACCAGCTTGAAAATGCCTAAAGTAGGTAGGGTTAGTCCTGGGAACTTTTACCTGATTGATTAGGGCATCCCCAGGGGTCATTCCCACCCACTAGCTCCTGCCAAGCCTAAATGTGGCATGTCGGGAACCTACTTCAGAACACTCCTGGACCAGTGGAAGATCAGAAGAGAGATGAACCTGCTGTCTGAGACCTGAGAAGAGCCTAGAAGACTGGACTTGCTGTCTCTCTTGTACCCAGGACAATGAAGTCGACTCTAAGGGTCATAAGGCTGACCTTCTGTTAAAGGTTTTGGGACACAAAAACCTACAAGAGGCCTTTTCCTGCAACTGCCCAGTTGACCAGTGGCAACTGGACCAGAACTGGACCCTCCTGTTGGCCTCTACCTGCCACCCTGTGAGTCAGTAAGTGCCTCCAATGAGATCCTGGAGGCTTTAGAGATGTACTCTAGATTGCAACTTAAAGCACTAAAGTCAGAAGGTAAAATCTTTTACCAGGACAAATCTGGTTTGTGTATCTACCCGCGCTTCATAACGATCAGCTTTAAATTGTAGCTAGGTCCTATTCTACAGCGACCATTTACTCTCATTGGCACTTTGTGCTTCTTGGTGCTATTTCTACTTTAAAAAATCATATCTATGGTTCCCCTTATTGGATTTTTGTCATTTTGGTGTCATTTTGTTTTCCAAACTTTACTCTTTTTTCTAATTCGGTTTGGGATTCTTATTGTCTTGCATTTTGACTTTATTACTGTTTTAGTACTGCATTAATACTTTACACATTGCCGTTAAGTTAAGCCTGTCTGCTCTGTGCCATAGCTACCAGTGATTCACAGTAAAAAGGATTGTGGTTATTACCTGAGATGGGTACCTATCTCCATCAACTATTACTCCAATTTCTTATACAGCCCAACTCGGGAGTCTGTAATTTTTCAATGGTCTGCAACCAGATTTCAGTCGCAAGAATTAATACACAACATAACATACAGATTCACAATTTGAAACTGGCGCCTAAAATACCTTCTTCCAAATTATGAATTTGCAAAGACAGTTTAGGAGTCAGAAAAAGGTGACTGACTCCTAAAATGACTTCAGTACATCCCAAAAAAGCTTTTAATGATTGCAAACACAGCATCTTATTCTTTGCGACTGTTATAATGCTTAGTACATCTGATCTTAAGACCCCACAGTCTCTTGCCAAGCCTGTTTCTCATCTACACAGTGAGGGGAGAGTTTGAGATACTGTGCACAAAGAAAAGATGAAGATGTACACCAGCAAGTTAAGAGGAGCCGGAACTTCTGATCTGCACCAGGGAGAGCTGGCATTGGTAAGTTCACAGGAGAAGATCACTGCAGCTATGATCCTCAACCATACGTCTTCATGGACACAATGATCAATGGTGGGATGGACATGATATCACCCAAAAATCTTTATATTCCCAGTGAGCATTCTGAGAGGAATGAAAGCACCGTTGACTTCTCAGACACTGATGAAGCTGAAGTCAACCCTTCCACCTTCAGCAGGTGCGGCAAACTAAATTGTAATGGCAGATACAGTGTCGACTGCTCCTGCTGCGTTTGTTGCCGTTCTTCTTATCTCTCCTTCTTCCTTGTTCCTTTTTCTTCTCCTCTACATCGCTCATCCCACATCTCTGTCCCTGTCTTTTTACCTGTTGTTCCTTCATCCTCCTCTTTTTTACCTGTCGTACCATGGGCCTCCAGAAAAGACTTATCACTGTTATGAGCTGACATGTTTTTATTTGTGTTGAGGGATGTCCCGAATGATCCCTGCCTGACCCGAGCATCACTTCCTGCAAAGAGAGAAGAGCTGCCCTCGCGCACAGGAAGTGGAGGCGGGAGCAGGGCAGGGAAGGGAGAAGCGCGTAAGTAGGACAACATGGAGGACACAGAGTAGAGCTCGCCTCTTCCCTTGACAAGATGCAAACATAATCTCCTACAGTATGGAGAGAATGTTCACTCTGTGGCCTATGTTGCCTACTGGATTGCAAGCTCGTACTATTCGTCAGTTCGAGTGAGATCCAGTCCATGGGGAGCTAAAGTCCAGCTTCCCAAGCTCTGTATCGCTATACAAGACTGCCCTTCCCTCTTCGGACACAGTTTTCATGTAAGTGCACCGGTTCCTGGCAGGATCTCTGCTACCATCTCCTTGTGCTCTTTGTTTGGGGAAAGAGGCAATTTGGGGAAACAGTAGTCTTTAAGATTGGATGAGGAACCAGATCTGAGCCCATATTTACTAAGGAGACCTGGTGCATTTAGCCTAAGAGGTGGGCTGTGCTCCTATGGGCATTGGAATGAGGGCGGTGTGCAGCACTGGCTGACGTCATTCAGATTGAATAACTCGGGGGCAATAGTAGCAATGCTCATTCTGTAGATCGAGGATATGCATTAGTCGGGTCCTTGCTCCAACCCCCTTTTATTTCATTCATCTGCGTTTTATATGGTTTTATATTTTTAACTGCTAGAAACGTTATATGTGATTACTGTATATACATGATGTTGCTTTCACTGTTACGTGTTTTATGGATTTTTTTTTCTCCAGTTTTCAAAAATATTTTTATTTATTTATTTATTTAAAGTTTTGTATAGCGTGAACATGACCCAGGCGGGTATCAGAGCGCTTTACATACGCGTTGTGGAAGACATAGGTAGATAGCTGTGGGAGAAAAGTAGAGCAATATACATCAGGTACACAATGACATATTAGTGGGCGACACTGAGGCCGTAGCAAATGACAGGTAGCAGATTAATCGACTAAATAAGATAGGAGACAAAAGGAGAAGAACTTCTAGTTCAGCGCAGTGTTCATCAGTAGATCTTTCACTTCCCTTTTGAAGGCAAATATTGAAGGAATCAGTCTTGTTTCCACAGGTAGGGAGTTCCAGATTCTCGGGGCAATACCAGAGAATGTACAATTGTAGGTTTTCATTTTTTTTAATTTCTTCGGCTTGAACAGCAATGTGCTGGAGCTCCTTGAGGGCCGGGAGCCACCCGATAGTTCGAGCTTATTTGCCAGGTAAAGAGGAGTGTTGAAGTGTAGTGCTCTATGGGTCATACATGCAATTTTTAACTGGATCCTTGACTCAAACGGAAGCCAGTTGAGCGATTTCAGGTCCGGAGAGATGTGGTTGGTTTTCTTGGAACCAGTGATGAGTCTAGTCGCAGCATTCAGAGATGCTCTGAGGGGGGCTAAACTGAGTTTCGGTAGCCCGCATAGAGTAGCACAGCCGTATTCTAGTCTAGAGATGACTAGCGCTTGCACCGCAGATTTGAAGTCATCTTGGGGAAGGTAGGGTTTGAGTTTTCTTAGGATGCTCAGTTGGAAGTTCGCTCCTTTGGTAGATGCTCTGATGTGATCTTGCATGTTTAGGTTCTTATCTAGCACAATTCCCAGTGATTTAGTGGAATCAATGATGTGTGGGGTGCAGTTGAGGGCGGAGAGGTTTTTTAGATATTTCTCAACAATGGGGGTTTGCCTAGTGGGTGAAATGAGGAGGAATTCCGTTTTGAGAGCGTTTAGTTTGAGGTGGTTGGAGGTTAGCCAATTTAGGGTTTTGTGCAGGGTTCCATTGAGTGACTTGATATCCTCAGGGGAAGAGATTTTCATGTACAGTTGGGTGTCATCCGCATACATGTGATATTGGATGTTAGATGCTTTGAGGATTACAGTAAGTGGTTCAATGAAAAGGTTGAAGAGCGTGGGGGAGAGCGAGGACCCTTGGGGGACACCCAGTGTGCAGGGACTGGAGTTGGATAGAGTTTGATTGGATTTGACTCTCTGCGTTCTGTTGTTGAGAAAAGAGGCAAACCATTTTAGTACAGTGCCTTAGAGCCCCATCCTACATTCCAACAGGTTAAGTAGATTGTCATGTTTGACAGTGTCAAATGCAGATGAGAGATCGAGTAGTATTAGTAGGCAAGATTCGTTCTGGTCAAGCATAGTGAGAGCGTTGTCCACTATATGAGTGATGCCGTTTCAGTGCTGTGGCCGGGACGGAAGCCAGATTGGAATTGGTCAAGAAGTTGGAATTGCTCAATGTGTTTGGGCAGTTGTTCATGTACACATTTCTCAAGGAGTTTTGCCAGGGTAGGGATGTTTGTGATTGGTCGATAGTTATTCAGGTCTTCAGGGTCCACTGTGGGTTTTTTGAGAATAGGGAGAACTAGGCCCGCCTTCAGGCATTCAGGGACCTCACCTTGAAGAAGAGAAGCATTGATGATCTTGGACCAGAGCGGGACTAGTGATCCTATCATTTCTTTAAAGAAGTTGGGGGTGAGGGGATCATTGAAGTGATTTGAAGGTTTCAGGGTCGAGAGAATGCTGAAGATGGCAGTGTCGTTGAGGGGTGTGAATTGACTCCAAGAGGCATTGTTTTTAGGGGAGAGGCAGGGCGGCGTAAGGGGGGCGAGGGTAAGGAGGAGTCAGGGGAGGGTGAGAGATCGATCATGGCAGACTTTAGATCTGATTCGATCTTACTCGCCTTTTTAAGGAAGAAGTCAGCAACGGCATCGCAGTTTGGCTGAGGGCAGGAGATGAGAGGAGATTGGATAGGAGTGTTATTGGATTGTAACTTAATCAACTCAAACAGCCTTTTCGGGCGATTTTTTGCATTGTCAAGTTGGGATTTGAAGAAGGTTGCTTTCGCCGTTCTGATGAGTTTGTTGTATCTACTCCTTTTTAGTCTTAGAGTTTTTAGTCGACTAGTGGATGGAGCGGATGTCCAAGCGCGTTCTGCTAATCTCAGGCTACGTCTGTCAGCATTTAGGCAGTCATTGAACCATGGTTTGGAGTCTTTGATGGATTTTCTTTTTAGTTGAAGGGGGGCAGTTGCATTCAGGGCAGACAACATGGAGTTGTTATAGTGCTCAGTGAGGGTGTGAACGTCGGCCATGTTTGCAGGCGGCGGGAGATATTGCAGCGAGATATGGGCTCATTTACATTTGTATTTTGGAGCGTTCTTTTCCAATGTTTTTGTTTTAGTGGTTGTGATCTTTTGGAGTTCCAACTTTCTAGGAGACGGAAGGTGATATAGTGATGGTCCGACCAGTCACAGGGGAGAATAGATTCGAGCTAAATGGAGTTGGGATTGGAGATGATTAGATCGAGGGTCGAGCCTAAGTTGTGCGTGGGACTGTCACAGAATTGAGTCAGGGAGAGGTCAGTTAGGAAGTTTTTGAGACTGTTAACCGCCTGATCATGCGGGTCATTCCAATGGAGATTGAAGTCACCAAAGAAGATCTGGGGGCAGTGTCGGTCCTGGTTGGAGGAGATGGTTTCCATAGTCTTTTCAATTAGAGGGAGGTTGTCGCCTGGAGGGTGGTAGAAGATGTGCAGGCTGCATAGGGGTCTATGTTTGCTAGTGATGTCTATGCATAAATATTCACAGGATGAGAGATTTGCTGAAGGGGACTGTTTTGCTAAGAGAGAGTTGTGGTAGATACAGGCTATGCCACCTCCCGTTCTCTTAACTCGATCGAGTCTGATAATGTCGTGGCTCGGAGGGACTAGAATGTCAAGGATGGGACCAGAGGAGTCGGTGAGCCAAGTTTCAGTGAGGATAAGAAGGTCAAGTTCCTGAGCAAGGATGAGATCAGCAAGGTCCGTGGCATGTTTCATCGCTGATCTACAGTTGAGTAACATGCATTTCAGGTGTGATTTGTGGTCAGTGAAGAGGGCTGTGTAATGGGGATCTGCATGAGGTTATTAATGTTTAAGGCATTGGCGTTGAGTCTGGGAGTTCTATGAGGGTTAGATGTGATGCTTTGTATAGCCTCCGAGTTGCCTTGCTTGAGATTAGTCGCTCCAGGCGCGTTTAAAGGGGCGGTTTGTGAAGTTCCAGAGGGGACTGGGATGACCGTAAGAGAGGAGTTGTAAGCTCGGAGGAGGGAGAGAATATCTGGTTCTGATAAATGATTTTTGGATCTGGCGGGTCTAGATGGGGCGTTGGGGTAGGGAGTGGTATTCCAGTTCTGGCCTGGGGGTTTCTGCCCGAGGTCACTCAGTAACAAAGTGGAAGGAGATGGTAGTTTAGGGTGATGTTGGATCATGTGCAGGATCTCCTGCGAGGTCTTGTTGGAAGAGAGGTCAAGGGCCAGCTCCGAGGTGATGTTAATGAGATTTTGTATGTCAGTTTTGATTTTTAGAAGTTCCATGTTTATTTCCTTGAGCTTAGAAGCAGGATCCAATTGTGGATCAAAGCTCTTGTGGAGGGGAGGAGGGTTGTTCACTAGGGTGGAGGTAGGCGAGTCCCAGGTAAGGGGACGATGAGGAGGGGGGACGTCCCCTGAGGAGGATTTCCGTCTCTGATGTACAGGAGAGCAAGGTAAGTGGGTGTTAGAATTGGCGTGAGGAAGGAGTTTGGGTGGAAGGGGGGACGGGTTCGAGAGTTGAGGATTAGAAAGGGAGCGGGGTCACTTGGAGTTGAGGAGGATAGGGGGAACTGATTTCCTGGTGGAGAGTGGGCGAGCCTGCTGTGGAGAAAGGGAATTATGTAGAAGAGAGCCAGAAGGAAGGGGAGTGGGGGGAGTGTAGGAGAGGTGTTCGGAGCTAGGGTTCGAGAGTTGAGGATTAGAGAGGGAGTGGGGTCTCTTGGTGTTGAGGAGGTTAGGGGGAACTGTTTTCCTGGTGGAGAGTGGGCGAGCGTGCTGTGGAGAAAGGGAATTATGTAGGAGAGAGCTAGGAGGAAGGGGGAGTGGAGGAAGTGTAGGAGAGGTGGTCGGAGCTAGGGATAACAATTGCTCCAGCATTACGGGAATGGCGTTGGTCAGGTCTGGGTGGTCGGGAGACGGTGGGTGAGTCTGTGGAGCCCAGATTTGGTGGAGCTAGGGCCCTAAGAGTGTTGTTCAATGTAGGTGGGGCAATCAACAGGTGGTTGTGGCACATTGGAGAGGGATCAAGAAGGTCCTGTGGCAAAGTTAGGGGAAGGACGTTCCTAGAGTGATTAGGAGTGTCATTTTGGTCTAGCGATGTTTTAATGAAGGAGAATCTGTCATCAAAGATGCCCAGGTTGCGATCGGAGGCATGAATTAGGATAGTCCCATTGTTGTAGATGGATATGGTAGCATTTGCTCTGAATGTCGGTGAGGTCACAGCCAGGAGTCTTAGACCGTGAGGAAATTTCTTAGCCGAGGGGATTCTGAGTAAAGAATGGAACGCCATTCTCCACTGAGCTCTTCTTTTAGTATAAAAGATCAGGTCACTAGTAATGGCACCTTTTTTTTGACAGAAGTAGGGGTCAGAGATAAGGGTTTCTGGATTAGCTTTGAGTAGTCTATGTTTCAGAGATTTAATCGCGTTTTTGGAGAGGTTGGTCGGATAATTAATTATGTGGCTATTCATACCTAGCTTCTCTAGTCTGGAGTCCAGTCTGCACTGAGCGAGGGAGGGCATGATGGAGAGAGATTCGATTGTGAGTAATAGATGGGAGGTAGGAGTGTAAAGGTTTTCAGTGTATAGACCTCACTGAGGATGGGTCTTGTAAGACATGGCGAGATCAGTAGCGGTCTGTATCGTTCCAAGATAATAGTGATATTATGGCCTCCACATGAGTGAGGGTAGTTAATGGGGTGGGATTCGATGAGGGCCGAAGATATTAAGCTTCCTAGTCAGGCTGGGACATACCTGTGCTCTTTCAGATCAAGAGCCGTAGGAGCAGGGCTGAGCCCTTGCCATGTATGGCTAGTGGGAGCAGAGATAAATGATGCTTTGAGTGTAGGGGACAGGGGTAGGGTAGTGCCCTTGTCAAGTATGACTAGTGGGAGCCGAGATAAGTGAGGCTTTGGAGGCAGGGGACAGGGGACATGGAAGGAAAGACAGAGCGGGGGCCTCTATTCTTGTCTGAAGATTTGGGCCGGGGACAGGGATTCAGGGAGCGGCCATTTTAGGTGAGTCGAGAATCCGGTGATGGTGAACTCTAGACCTGCCAAAGGGAGTGTAGAGGGGCAGGATCAAGCAGGAATGAATGAATGATAGACATCCCAGCTCCAGCCCGTCAAAGTTAAACAACCAGTTGGGCATCGAGAGAACTCCGCAATCTTAGTGTGAGTGACGTGGCCGGCCACCAGACCAGGGAGTTTGGAGCTTAGCGGGAGAGGGAGGCCTCCAACGAAGTCTTTGGGCCTGAGGATGTACACGTATTCAGGGGGCGGCCATTTTAGTTGGCTCAATTTTCATGAGATGGCGGGATCATGCAATCGGCCATGTTATCCCCAAAGTTGGAGAGCAGGGCGCGGGTACTTACCCTATCCCCTGCGAAGAATGGAAGTCCAACGGGCCTGAAGGGAACGAAACCAGGGCACTCGTTGCGTCGGGGGGGACGTGTTCTGCAGACCCCCTCATCAATCGGAAGCGGGAGTGGCAGAGGGCTCAATAGCAACCGAGCCGGTGCGTTCCGGTAGGTCGTGCGGCGAAGTCCTTCTCGGCAGCGGCCGGGTTGTGGGGGGGGGGGGTAGAGGGGCTCAGAGACAAACAGAGCAAAAACAACAAAAACAAGACGTTGCGTCACGGGAGGTCCGGTCAACGGTTCTCATCATCCGCACAGAGATCGGCGGCGGCCTGATCGTGGCGTCGTGCGGTGTAGTCCTTCTCGACGGTGGCCGGCTCGTGGCGGGGGGCATGGAGGGCACAGAGCCAAACAAAACAAAACAAAAGCCAAAAACCAAAGCAGGAGAGCCGATGGGTAGCGGGAGGTCGCAGGAGGACAGGTCAGCGGTCCTCACCATCCTCACGAAGATCGTCGGCAGCCGGATCGTGGCGGTGGGCAGGGGGGCTCAAAGACCAAGCAGGAGAGCTGATGCATCCTTAGAGACACACAGAGCAGTAGAGCTGCTGCATCGCGGGAGGCCAGGGTCGCGGTCCACCCCAACCGCGTAGAGGTCGGTGCAGATGTCGGATGGAGTTGTCTCGAGGGCAGCAGAGACCAGCTGGCAGTTATCGAGCGAGAGTCCATCACCGCTCACCAGCGGGCTCAGCTCGAGGCAGTAAGTGCCGGATGTAGGGCCGCCCTGCAGTAGCCGCATCGGGAAGATCTTCGGGGTGAATGGGATCAGATGTCCGTCGGGACCAGCCCGATTGGCGACACAGATTCCACAGATCTATGGCGAGGGTCGAGACGGCAGAGAGCCTCAGCCTCAGGGGAATCCGTTAAGGCCCATCTGGGGACCACTAAAGGCGAGGCTTAGAGGTATGCGTAAGGAGGGCACAGCGGCATCGTCTACCGATCAACGGTGAGAGTCGAGAAAGGCAGGAAGCATCCGTCGAAGGGGAATCAGTTCTGTCCCCGCTGGGGCCGTCTCACCCCGTGGCTTAGGGATGTGCAGAAGTAGGGCACATCGGCACCGGGCATAGATCAGTGGCGCGATTCGCGCAGGTAGGGCATGTCCGTCGCAGGAGATCCTTTCTGTCGTGACCAGTGAGGGGACGAGGATCGCCGCTCCCGGGGAGCACAATCCTGTTGAGAGCGTCGAGGCAGACGAGTTGAGGCTCTATGGATCCTGGGAGAGCGATTCTGCAGGTAAGCAGCATCAAAATCACAGTTTCGTCTGGTTGAATGTAGATTGAAGTAAATATATGATAGTTGATGTCGGATGGCTGGGTTATCGAAGGGATATCTACCGATAAGGTAATCCCCAACCGGGAGCTCTAGGGAAGAGCTCCTACTCAGTGGCCACCTTGGTTCAAGCCTTAAGGCTATGATGTCTCAAGTTTTATATAAGCCTTGGTTCCCTTATTGAACAATATAACAGTTCCAGTTAGATACACAGCATATAGCGGTTTGTCATACAGTTTTCGTTTCCCATTATGTCGGTGGTATTGGTGAGTTCGTACAGTAAGGGTAGAGATCTTACATAGTCCAACACAGTGTACGTGGATTCGTTTAAGCGCCCGGATCCTCACCCTCCCAGCCACACTCCATTCTAGGATCTATATTTCTCCCCGGGGCCCCATATCTTTTCCCACTTCTTGGGGCAACCTCTGCTCTCATACACCACCCTCTCTGCCAAGCGGCACCAATCCAAATCCGTTTTCCAATCGGCTGCTTTGGGAGGTATCCGTGCACCCCACAGCTGTGCTATGTTACGCTTAGCGACCCCGTCGGCTAGCATTAACCATATTTTTGTGTGCGTGGGCCATCTATCCTCTCCAGTAATACCCAGCAAGAGCCAACGTGCCTCTGCTTGAATGTGAGTCCCCACCACCCCCGACATCACTCCGGCTATTTTTATCCAGTACCGTTGTATTACTGGGCACTCCCATAAAATATGGAAAATCGTACCGGGCAAACCACAGCCCCTAACACAGAGGTCCGAGTCCGCCCGTCCAATCCTATGCTGAAGTGTGCGGGGATAGTATGCTCTGTGGAGGATACGTAACTGAATCCGTCTGAATCTGGCCCGAATAGCAATTTCTCTGGGGCTCTGTATCGCTTCCTGCCAGTCGTTTTATGGATTTTTAATCTGAAATAAACAACAACTATTGCTACTAGGGAGTTACGTTGTCCTTGCGGCAAACCAGTTGACGCAAGCCAACGCAAGTCCTTAAGTAATATTTACTAAGCCACGCAAGAGGCAATTTACGCTGCTTTGCGTTACTTTGTAAAGGAATGAAATGCAACACAGCAGCTTGTGCTGCGTTGCATTACATTTTGTAGTGGAAGGAGTTCCATGGGTGGAGCAGGGGCGTTCCCGTGCATCCACCCATGGATTGTGACGCAATCCCAGATTTACTAAAATGAGTAAACTTGGGATAGCAATACAATGTTGCACCTACCCGAGAGTGGCACAAACAAGAGAAATAGGTTTATTTCTCCTTGTTACTTCCTCTTTCGATGCCTAATGCATTCGACATCACTCATAGAAAGAGGAAACTGCCTCTTAGGATAGTTGTGTGAAGGAGCGTATTCCTTTCTGTACAAGACAATCCTGCCTCTAAAGCAGGCACTCTTGCACCATGGTGTCTACAGTGGGGCCTGGCAGCACATGGTGCAGGGAGAGGGTACAAGTGCTGCATATCTTAATATATATCACACATTTCTGCGCTCTCCATTTCACGCAATGCAGCGCAGCAAGTCTCCTCGCTGCATTGCATGAAACGTTTATAAATCTTGCCCCTAATTTGTAGTTTTGGGAGCAGGCATGGATAAGAGAGAAAACTGCTGCTTTGAAGGTGCAAGCTGCACAGTGACGTCACAAGCAGCCAGGCCCATGAATAGCTGCCTAGTCCGTGAGCTGTGGAAATCCATGCCAGGATGCAGGGGGACGTTTTTGTTTTCTCTCTGTTCTCCACTGGAGCCCGTTTGGAAAACTCTGAAACTAGGTATTGGGGTGTGTGGGGGCTGAGGAGGTGTCCGTATTCTTTGTTTCAAATGCCATGCATGTTCATGCATCTCTTTTATACCTTTGTGGCCAACCAAAACTAACAGAAGCAAATCTCCAGTTGGAAATGAGTTGCTTTTTGTTTGTATATTGCTGTTTGATTTCACTGGCTCTTCTATTGTGCCTCGCGCTGTATCCCCAAACCGGTCACGTTTCACATGTGATATGTTTCTTTTTCAAGTGTCCTTCTCAGGCTCCCTGCCTTTGCGCACAGTGATGCTTCTCACAAGACATAGCGCCTCGCCTGGCTCCAAGCAGGAGTACCCACAATCTGGGCATAATGAAGTGTGAGATCTGTGCACCTGGTAGCTGTGAGAAGTTGGCCTGGTATATGCTGTCCACTAATTATAGTGGGCACCTTGCACCAGTCCAAACAACCCCTTATTGGAGATAGGTTAAAGACAACCTTATTGAAAGCTATCCTAGTGGTAGCTATGGAGAGCAGCCTTCAGGCTAAGTCTTGAAGGAATGTAAAGCAGCTTGTTTTACCAGTCTATAATCTCTTGAGTGATCAAATGAAAGAGCACCACACCAGGTATATATTCAAAATATATGTATTTATTGCTAAACACACCCCTCTAGTCTCTTTATGAGGCTAGAGTTCGAAGTACATAAGTTAGAAGTTATTTAAACACAGTAATAGCACAAATACACGTTTGGGCCCTAGGGGCGTACCAAACCATATACCAATAAAGTGGTATAAGAACCATGACTGAACTAGACACTAGGCCTAGAGCCTCTAGAAGTGCTTGGACCACAAGGAACCACCCAAGGTAGTGACACAGGGGACCCACGGGGACGCGTGCAGTGTAAATACACAACCGCGATACGCCGTTGACTTCTATGGAAAAGTCGTGATCGGGAAATTAAAGAAAAGGGACACTTAAAGGAGGACTTGGAGCAAACCCTCTGAGATCTAGTACTTTGAAGAGTCTCTACCCACGGGAGCACCGGAGTACTCGTGTTACCTCACCCAGGGAAGCCGGGTGCATAGGTGCCTTTCGGGGTCGGGTTTCGTCGTCGATTTGAATGGCGATCTGCTGCAAAGTGCTGCTGGCGACCAAGTGGAAAGTGTCCGGGTGGATCCAAGAGTGGATCGGAGATCTGAAGAACCTGAAAGCAGAGGGGACAGAGTCTGGGTCACTAGCCAGTGACCAGGAAGGCGATGGACAGATGCCCACCGATGTTGAGTGCTTCAGGTGCGTTGACGGTCGTCTTGACTCTTAAGCCTTGGCAACGGCAAGTCTCGATGCAGAGGAAGATCGCCGATGGTGCAGACCAGCAAGGTCTGGGGAACTCACCCAGCGAGGGTAAGTGAGGGCAGGCCTGGAGCAACCAGGATGCCAAGTAAGAAAAAGATTGGCCTTCGTTAAGGGCTACTAGCCAACGGGCTAGTGACCGCGAAGGAGCCTCGAGACGTCGCACGTGGATCTTGCTCACAGGACACTCGTGGAGTGGAGGCCAGTGATCTTCGGTGCAGTTGGTGCTGGAGGCTAGGGCTACTCGGAGCCCAAAGCACGACTTCGTGGGAGACCCAGAAGAGGATGCACTTGCAAATGTGCTCGGTGTCCAGGGGTCACGGTCTCAAGTCACCCACGATAGCTACGGGCCTCAGCTTTGCTGGGGACTCAGGGTAGCCTCGGGGAAGTCTGAGAATCCACCTCTGGTGATGCGATGACTTCGGCGTCCGACGGGAGCTTCAGAAATGCGAACCGGACAGATGCTTCTTTGGTGCCTGCCAAGCAGGGGAGTCACTCCTTGACCCCCAAGGGAGATTCTTCTGTCCTCTAATCGTGAGTAGAGCGTCGAAGGTCCAGGATTCTGTTTCAGAGTTTCGTCCAGGGATAATCTAAAGTCCTAAGGACTGGGTTCCTATACTTATACTAAGTTTAGGGGTTGGACTACTCTGTGGCCCCACCTATGGGTGGGTCAGGGCAGAGGGGTGGCTACACCCCTTTCCCTTTGTCCAGTTCGCGCCAAAGCTTGGGCTGCAAGCCCCTGATCCGGTTTGAACTGGGGTATGCACAGGGACACCAAGTGTGCCCCCAGTGCAGGACTTCAAAGCACCCGAAAGTGCTCCCGCCCAGCCCCAATACACATTATCCTGTCTGGGGAGGTGGTCACACCTCCCTGGGACAGGAAACCTATTGTCCAGGCCTCCCCTGCCGGAGTTTCGTCCAGCAGCAGGAGGCCAGACTCGTGTCTGTGGCAGCAGCATCCATTTTGTGATGCCAGGGCTTTGGAAAGAAGTTACCGGGCTAGCCAGAGTTAACATGTCTTTCCCTCTAGAAGGGTGGAATGCTACCCCGCCGCCAGAATTGGCGGGGGGTAGTATTCCAAGATGTTTGACACCAAACACGACATGTTTAGGTGCAGCCATTCCAAAGTTAGCATTTAACGCGAGGTTATAATGCGCTTAAGAGTATATGGTCAGGCTGCACTACAAACAGCATCAGAGAAGGGTCTCCGAACGCTGCAGAGGGGCCCTGCTCATGCAGGGGCACCCTCTCACATAGGAACCATGCACTCTGCCTTTAGGATTGATAAGGCCTGCCTTAGGAGTGACTTATAGGTTTATATGTGTGTATGTATTTAGTGATATAGGTAACCTATATCACAGTAAGGGGGGCATGCACCACCTTACCCAGGCTGCAGTAGCAGACCTGTGGTGTCAGTTTGGATGGCCTTCCAGGGGTGGCATAATACATGCTGCAGCCCCTGGTAGGCCTCTGAGGTACCTATGCCCTTGGTACATAGTATACCATATACTAGGGACTTATAAGGGCACTCCAGATTCCAATCAGTGATGTGCCTAAGGCACATGGAAACCATTTTAGAGAGGAAGCAGCTAGGCTGGGGTTCTGATTAGCAGGGCCCAGCCAGACTAATGTCGAAAACCAGTGAAGCATCAGCAAAAAGTGGGGGTACCCATGTGAAGCAGATCCTACTCTCCTACACAACCCCCCAAACGTAGGGACATTAAACTAACCTTGCCCAGTTAAGTCTTCATGTTCTAAGTGGAAGTACCTAGAGAGTCCATCTGCATTGGCATGGTTACTCCCAGGTCTATGTTCCACTGTAAAGTCCATCCCCTGTAGGGAAATGGACCACCTAAGCAGTTTGGGGTTTTCACCCTTCATTTGTTTTAGCCATAAGAGGGGCTTATGGTCTGTCTGAACCAGGAAGTGTGTACCAAACAAGTATGGCCTCAACTTCTTCAGAGCCCAGACCACAGCAAAGGCCTCCCTCTCTATGGCTGACCAACGTTTCTCTCTAGGGGTCAGCCTTCTGCTAATGAAAGCTACTGGCTGATCCTGACCTTCTTCATTCAATTGTGACGGTACAGCCCCTACCCCCAATTCAGATGCATCAGTTTGAACAATGAACTTCTTGGAGTAATCAGGACTCTGTAGAATGGGAGCAGTGCACATGGCCTGCTTCAGGTCATCAAATGCCTTTTGACAGCTAACTGTCCACTGAACCTTTTGGGCATTTTCTTAGAAGTTAAGTCATTCAGGGGTGTCACTATTGATCCATACCCCTTGACAAATCTCCTATAGTACCCAGTCAGGCCTAAGAAGGCTCTCACCTGAGTCTGGGTAGTGGGAGCAGTCCAGTCCATGATAGTCTGGATCTTGCTCTGCAAAGGTTGAACCTGGCCTCCACCCACAAGGTGGCCCAGGTACACAACCTGACTCTGCCCTATCTGGCACTTAGTGGCCTTGATAGTCAGGCCTGCCTTTTGCAGGGCCTGTAAAACATTCCTGAGGTGGACCAGGTGATCCTCCCAGGTGGAGCTAAAGACAGCAATATCATCTAGATATGCTGCACTATAGGCTTCCAGACCTGTGAGAACTGTATTCACCAACCTCTGGAAAGTGGCAGGTGCATTCTTCAGACCAAAGGGCATCACCACAAATTGATAATGCCCACTAGTGGTTGAGAATGCTGTTTTGGGCTTTGCAGTATCAGCTAGTCTGATCTGCCAGTAGCCAGCTGTCAAGTCAAATGTGCTGAGATATTTGGCTGAGGCCAAAGTATCTATGAGCTCATCTGCCCTTGGTATTGGATGGGCATCAGTCCTAGTGACTGCATTGAGACCCCTGTAGTCCACACAAAACCTCATCTCTCTTTTTCCACCACTGGTGTGAGGTTTTGGCACAAGGACCACTGGACTAGCCCAAGGGCTATCTGAGGGTTCAATAACTCCCAACTCCAACATTTTCTGGACTTCAGTCCTGATACAGTCCCTGACATGGTCAGGTTGCCTATAAATCTTATTTTTAATAGGCAGACTGTCCCCAGTGTCCACTTCATGAGTGCACCAGGTGGTCTGACTGGGTGTCAGTGAAAACATATGTCTAAACTGATTGAGAACTTGCCTACAATCAGTTTGTTGCTAGGTAGTGAGGCTGCCTGCCAAGGCTACACCATCTACTGACCCATCGTCAGGGTTCTGTGAGAGCAGGTCAGGGAGTGGGTCACTCTCTTCCTCCTGCCCTTCATCAGTAGCCATGAGCAAGCCCATGTCTGCCCTGTCCACATATGGTTTTAACCTGTTGACATGGAGAACCCTGTGGGGACTCCTGGGTGTTCCTAGGTCTACTAAGTAGGTAACCTCACCCTTCTGCTCAACAATAGTGTGGGGTCCACTCCATTTGTCTTGGAGAGCTGCTGGGGCCACTGGCTCCAACACCCACACCTTCTGTCCTGGCTGGTAAACAGTCAGAACAGCCTTTTGGTCATGCCAGGCCTTTTGAAGTTCCTGGCTAGCCTCAAGGTTTTTAGTTGCCTTTTTCATATACTCAGCCATCCGGGAGCGGAGACCAAGTACATAGTCCACTATGTCTTGCTTTGGGGGCTTGAGAGGTAACTCTCATCCTTCCTTCACCAAGCACAGTGGACCCCTCACAGGGTGGCCAAACAGAAGCTCAAAAGGGCTGTAACCAACCCCCTTCTGAGGCACCTCCCTATATGCGAATAAAAGGCAGGGCAAGAGTATGTCCCATCTTCGCCTGAGCTTTTCTGGGAGCCCTTTAATCATGCCCTTCAAGGTTTTGTTGAATCTCTCAACTAAACCATTGCATTGTGGGTGATAGGGTGTGGTGAACTTATAAGTCACTCCACACTCCTTCCACATTGCTTTTAAGTACCCAGACATGAAGTTAGCACCCCTGTCTGATACTACCTCCTTAGGAAAGCCCACTCTTGAGAAAATTCCCAGGAGGGCCCTTGCCACTACAGGTGCTGTAGTGGTCCTGAGGGGAATAGCTTCTGGTGGCATGATCCACTACCACCAGGATAAACCTGTGCCCAGATGCTGTTTGGGGATCCATGGGACCAACAATGTCAATCCCTACCCTTTCAAAGGGCACCCCCACCACAGGTAGTGGTATCAGGGGGCCTTTGTAGTGCCACCTGCCTTGCCACTGGCCTGGCAGGTTACACAGGAGCGACAAAACTCCTTGCTGTCTTCAGACATGTGGGGCCTGTGAAAGTGAGGGACAATTCTGTCCCAAGTCTTGTTCTGGCCCAGGTGACCTGCCAAGGGAATATCATGGGCTAGGGTCAATAGGAAGCCCCTGAACTTCAGAGGTATAACCAACCTCCTGGTAGCACCAGGCTTGGGGTCTCTACTCTCTGAGTACAGGAGTCCATCATCCCAATACACTGTATGGGGACCACTAGCTTTCCCAGCAGCCTCAGCAGCAGCTTGCTGTCTGAGGGGGTTCAAGGGAGGGGCAGCTCTGCTGCTCCTGGCTCAGATCTGCCCTAGAAGGTCCCCCTGTCCCCAAGAACTCAACCTGGTCAGGTTCAAGTTCCTCTGGGACAGTTCCTTCTTCAGGACTGAGATCATCCCCCTCAAGGGACTGATCTTCCTCCTGAGCCAAGGGGAAGGCACTGCCTTAACCCTACTACTCCTCCTCTTGGAAGGCACTTGGTCCATTCTTCCAGAATCCAAGGCCTGTTCAGTGCTAGACATTTTGGCTTGTGACCTGGTCACAGCAAACACATCTGCAGGGATCCCCAGCATTTCTGCATGGGTCCTGAGCGCAGAAGTCTCTAAGTCATTGCCAAGCAAGCATTCGACTGGTAGGTTTGCACTCACCACAACCTTCTTAAGGCCAGTTACCCCTCCCCAGGAGAAGTTAACAACTGCCAGAGTATGGTCTGTTCTGACCTTGCTAGCATTGGTCACTTGGTACATCTCACCAAGTATAACTTGCCCAGGATTCACAAGGTCTTGTGTCACCATTGTGACACTTGCCCCTGTGTCCCTAAATGCCAAAGCCTCACGTCCATTGATTAAAGGCTGTTGTCTGTACTTGCCCAGATTACTGGGACTCACAGAGGAGGTCACATCCATGCCTCCATCACAGACTAACACAGCCTGAGTCAGTTCTCTGACTAGGTCAGAGCCCAACTCAGTACCCAGGGTGAACCCTACTAAACCCTTGGCTGGAGCACTCCCACCAACTGTACTAGGGGGAACAGGTGCCTTAGGGGAATTGGTGGGTGCTGGACTTGAGTCTTTGGACTTGGTGCAATCACTGGTCCAGTGGGTCTTTTGCTTACAGACCTTGCACCATGGTTTTCTTTGGCCTTTCCCTTTGGTAGACTGTGAATCCCCACCTGAAGAAGATTTTTGGGGGCCTGATGAAGACTTTTGATCTTTACCCTTCTCCCCACCCTTTTCAGAGTTCTTAGCATCTTGCTTCTTGGTTTCCCCACCTTGGTTCTGTACCTTCTTCTTCACCCTGGTTCTGACCCATTTGTCTGCCTTCTTTCCCAATTCTTGGGGAGAGGTCAGATCAGAGTCTACCAGGTATTGATGCAACAGCTGATTTTGACAGTTATTAAGAATCTGCTCCCTCATTATCAGATTGTACAATCCTGAGAAGTCACACACCTTACTGCCCATCAACCAGCCTTCCAGAGCCTTGGCAGAACAATCCACATAGTCTACCCAGTCTTGAGTCTGTGCTTTTTGGGTATCTCTGAACTTCAACCTGTACTGTTCAGTGGTTAGGCCAAACCCATCAATAAGAGCACTCTTCAAGACCTTGTAATTATCAGCATCCTCCTCTCTAACAGTGAGGAGCTTATCTCTACCTTTGTCTGCAAAGGAGAGCCACAAGATTGCTGCCCACTGCTCCTGAGGGACCTTCTGTACCTTACAGGCCCTCTCTAGAGCAGTTATCCACTTGTGGATGTCATCCCCATTCTGATAGGGAGGGACAATTTTGCTCAGGTTCCTATGGTCATAGGACCTTTCCCTATCTCTAGGGACATGGCTGCCACCATGGGACTCTAGTCCCAACTTTCTTTTCTCTCTAAAGAGATCTAGGGACTCCCTTTCTAAGGCTACTTGCTTCCTTCTGAGTTCAAGCTGAGCTTCCTCATATTGAATCAGCCTTGTTCTCCTCTCATGAGAGGATTCCCTCCTATGAGATGAGACAGAGCTCCCTATTGAGGTGCCAGAGTGGTTAGACTCCTGAGAAGGAGATCTAGACTTTCTGGGCACACTCTTAATCCTTCCTGGGGGGACAAAGAGGGCATCAACCTGATTATCCTCTTCATCTTCCTCAGGAGGGATTGGGTTATCCAGGTCAGGGTCATTTTCACCCTCCTGGCCAGTTTCAGAGGGGGGCTGGGGGTATTTCTACCCCTGGTCCCATCCTCATCTTCTGCCCCACCCTCAGCTCCTACCCCTTCAGTCCCCAAGGGCTTACTAAGGTCATAAGCCACCAACAACTCCTTAAGGTGGGGCTTTGGCCTGTCCTTATTTTTCTCAAGTTGCATAAAGCTCTCAATTCCAAGAATGGGAGTGTATCATACTTGGAGGGTGGAAGCTCAGTGGCTTCCTGCAAGGATTCTTTAGATCCTACCCTTAAAGACATTACTAGTGTGGTGTGGTGTATGCACTACCTACTCTAGTGTGGCCTACTAAACTCTCTTGAGTTGTAGAAAGGGTTGTGCTATCCCTTAACACACAACTCTAAGTTCAGTAGAACTTACTGTATTCTAAGCTTAAATTATATGTACCTTAGGTACCTTTAGTGGTTTTCAGTTGATCAATTCAATTGAGATTATCTGGTAAAACAATAGCAAGCTGGAATCCCACACGCTGCACACCAATGTGAGAAGTTGGCCTGGTATATGCTGTCCACTAATTATAGTGGGCACCTTGCACCAGTCCAAACAACCCCTTATTGGAGATAGGTTAAAGACAACCTTATTGAAAGCTATCCTAGTGGTAGCTATGGAGAGCAGCCTTCAGGCTAAGTCTTGAAGGAATGTAAAGCAGCTTGTTTTACCAGTCTATAATCTCTTGAGTGATCAAATGAAAGAGCACCACACCAGGTATATATTCAAAATATATGTATTTATTGCTAAACACACCCCTCTAGTCTCTTTATGAGGCTAGAGTTCGAAGTACATAAGTTAGAAGTTATTTAAACACAGTAATAGCACAAATACACGTTTGGGCCCTAGGGGCGTACCAAACCATATACCAATAAAGTGGTATAAGAACCACGACTGAACTAGACACTAGGCCTAGAGCCTCTAGAAGTGCTTGGACCACAAGGAACCACCCAAGGTAGTGACACAGGGGACCCACGGGGAACGCGTGCAGTGTAAATACACAACCGCGATACGCCGTTGACTTCTATGGAGAAAGTCGTGATCGGGAAATTAAAGAAAAGGGACACTTAAAGGAGGACTTGGAGCAAACCCTCTGAGATCTAGTACTTTGAAGAGTCTCTACCCACGGGAGCACCGGAGTACTCGTGTTACCTCACCCAGGGAAACCGGGTGCATAGGTGCCTTTCGGGGTCGGGTTTCGTCGTCGATTTGAATGGCGATCTGCTGCAAAGTGCTGCTGGCGACCAAGTGGAAAGTGTCCGGGTGGATCCAAGAGTGGATCGGAGATCTGAAGAACCTGAAAGCAGAGGGGACACAGTCTGGGTCACTAGCCAGTGACCAGGAAGGCGATGGACAGATGCCCACCGATGTCGAGTGCTTCAGGTGCGTTGACGGTCGTCTTGACTCTTCAGCCACGAGGTCCAGGAGGTGTTGTCGGCAACCAGGAGCAGGATTCGGGCTGGTACACAATGTCTGTCGAGTGCTGATGTGTCGGCGACCGGATTGGACCCAACAAGCCTTGGCAACAGCAAGTCTCGATGCAGAGGAAGATCGTCGATGGTGCAGACCAGCAAGGTCTGGGGAACTCACCCAGCGAGGGTAAGTGAGGGCAGGCCTGGAGCAACCAGGATGCCAAGTAAGAAAAAGATTGGCCTTCGTTAAGGGCTACTAGCCAACGGGCTAGTGACCGCAAAGGAGCCTCGAGACGTCGCACGTGGATCTGGCTCACAGGACACTCGTGGAGTGGAGGCCAGTGATCTTCGGTGCAGTTGGTGCTGGAGGTTAGGGCTACTCGGAGCCCAAAGCACGACTTCGTGGGAGACCCAGAAGAGGATGCACTTGCAAATGTGCTCGGTGTCCAGGGGTCACAGTCTCAAGTCACCCACGATAGCTACGGGCCTCAGCTTTGCTGGGGACTCAGGGTAGCCTCGGGAAGTCTGAGAATCCACCTCTGGTGATGCGATGACTTCGGCGTCCGACGGGAGCTTCAGAAATGCGAACCGGACAGATGCTTCTTTGGTGCCTGCCAAGCAGGGGAGTCACTCCTTGACCCCAAGGGAGATTCTTCTGTCCTCTAATCGTGAGTAGAGCGTCAAAGGTCCAGGATTCTGTTTCAGAGTTTCGTCCAGGGATAATCTAAAGTCCTAAGGACTGGGTTCCTATACTTATACTAAGTTTAGGGGTTGGACTACTCTGTGGCCCCACCTATGGGTGGGTCAGGGCAGAGGGGTGGCTACACCCCTTTCCCTTTGTCCAGTTCGCGCCAAAGCAGGGGCTGCAAGCCCCTGATCCGGTTTGACCTGGGGTATGCACAGGGACACCAAGTGTGCCCCCAGTGCAGGTCTTCAAAGCACCCGAAAGTGCTCCCGCCCAGCCCCAATACACATTATCCTGTCTGGGGAGGTGGTCACACCTCCCTGGGACAGGAAACCTATTGTCCAGGCCTCCCCTGCCGGAGTTTCGTCCAGCAGCAGGAGGCCAGACTCGTGTCTGTGGCAGCAGCATCCATTTTGTGATGCCAGGGCTTTGGAAAGAAGTTACCGGGCTAGCCAGAGTTAACATGTCTTTCCCTCTAGAAGGGTGGAATGCTACCCCCGCCGCCAGAATTGGCGGGGGGTAGTATTCCAAGATGTTTGACACCAAACACGACATGTTTAGGTGCAGCCATTCCAAAGTTAGCATTTAACGCGAGGTTATAATGCGCTTAAGAGTATATGGTCAGGCTGCACTACAAACAGCATCAGAGAAGGGTCTCCGAAGGCTGCAGAGGGGCCCTGCTCATGCAGGGGCACCCTCTCACATAGGAACCATGCACTCTGCCTTTAGGATTGATAAGGCCTGCCTTAGGAGTGACTTATAGGTTTATATGTGTGTATGTATTTAGTGATATAGGTAACCTATATCACAGTAAGGGGGCATGCACCACCTTACCCAGGCTGCAGTAGCAGACCTGTGGTGTCAGTTTGGATGGCCTGCCAGGGGTGGCATAATACATGCTGCAGCCCCTGGTAGGCCTCTGAGGTACCTATGCCCTTGGTACATAGTATACCATATACTAGGGACTTATAAGGGCACTCCAGATTCCAATCAGTGATGTGCCTAAGGCACATGGAAACCATTTTAGAGAGGAAGCAGCTAGGCTGGGGTTCTGATTAGCAGGGCCCCAGCCAGACTAATGTCGAAAAACAGTGAAGCATCAGTAAAAAGTGGGGGTACCCATGTGAAGCAGATCCTACTCTCCTACAGTAGCCATTAACCTTTCTGAAGCAGCAATTGGGGACTGCCAAAGGACGGGCTTGGCCTACAAATGTCCTCGCCTTGAACAGGATTAACTCTGGTCTCATCCTTCTCTCTGCCATAGCAGCGTAGGGAAGCCTTCATCAGCAGCTCTTTGCTAACGAGGTTCAAGGAATTGCTAAAAGTGTCCCTACCCACATCCTCCTCACTTCATTGTCCGGGTCCCTCCCTTTAAGCCACAGGAATGCAGGCAATGCACTTCGGCTGTCTGGTGAAGCAATCATCGCCGCCATCTTGTCCCGTGCCACAACCAGGGGCATCCAAAATGGATCCCACTTCTCTTCCATCATTACTACTGTCAGCCAAGCATTAGAGGTGAGCCGTAGAATACTGCCATCATTTGCAGACTCTTCCTTTCAATGTTTGCATTATTTACCCCGTATACGCTCTCACGTGTCTAGGATGATGAATTTACTGCTGAATTTAGTGCAGCATTAACGTCTTGATAATTCACTATATATACACTCCCAGCATTACTTTATGCGGCCAGCCCTTGAGATGATCAGCTTGTTTACTAAAGCGGTGGGCCAGTGGTACCCACTCGGGGACAGGATTCTCGCCTGATCCTAGGGCGCATTAAACGTTCCTAATATGTCACTATTTCACATGCAAATGATGTTTGTACAGCTTTGCTTCTCCAGCACACATGCAATCCCAAAAAGCCTCCTCTGCATTCCCATGATACCTGACCTCGACTTTAAAACTTCCGGTTGTTGCCTCCTCTGATTCCTTCAAAGGACCCTCTCCTGCCCTTCCATCCCCTGCAAGGAGCGTCTCTCGGGGCACAGCCTCCTCGAAGTCTGGGCACGCTCACCATCAGCCCTATTAATGTATTTCTGCAAACTCTCTTCAACTCATCTCAGAGGTGACAAACCCCTGCAGCCTAACAATACATAATCTCCTGCAGCTCATCTACTAACACCAATCACTTGCATTGATTTACACCCACCCCCCCCTCCCAACGGGAGATCACACCGAACTCGTTCAAATTGAATCTACAACATAGAAACTGGAGTAAATGCATAGAATAGTTTCCTTAAGAGCACATGACCAGTCCCAATAAACACTGAAAAGACACTAGCCTTGGGTCCTGGTGCCGCACGCTGCCCGGCATAAAGCGCTTCAACAGCTGCTATGGGGTAGGCGCTATATAAGTAAAATTACAATACAGTGTAATACAGAACCCCTGGCCCCCGCCAGTACTAATGACATAGATGCTCAGGGGTAGTACTCCTGATATAAATACAATTACAATACAGTGTAATACAGAACCCCTGGCCCCCGCCAGTACTAATACCATAGCTGCTCTGGGGTAGTACGCCTGATATAATTACAATACAGTGTAATACAGAACCCCTGGCCCCCGCCAGTACTAATGACATAGCTGCTCAGGGGTAGTACGCCTGATATAAATACAATTACAATACAGTGTAATACAGAACCCCTGGCCCCCGCCAGTACTAATACCATAGCTGCTCTGGAGTAGTACGCCTGATATAAATACAATTACAATACAGTGTAATACATAACCCCTGGCCCCCGCCAGTACAAATACCATAGCTGCTCAGGGGAAGTACGCCTGATATAAATACAATTACAATACAGTGAAATACAGAACCCCTCGCCCCCGCCAGTACTAATACCATAGCTGCTCTGGGGTGGTACGCCTGATATATATACAATTACAATACAGTGTAATACAGAACCCCTGGCCCCCGCTAGTACTAATACCATAGCTGCTCTGGGGTGGTACGCCTGATATATATACAATTACAATACAGTGTAATACAGATCCCCTGGCCCCCGCCAGTACTAATACCATAGCTGCTCTGGGGTGGTACGCCTGTTATAAATAAAATTACAATACAGTGTAATACAGAACCCCTGGCCCCCGCGAATACTAATACAATAGCTGCTCTGGGGTAGTACGCCTGATATAATTACAATACAGTGTAATACAGAACCCCTGGCCCCCGCCAGTACTAATGACATAGCTGCTCAAGGGGAAGTACGTCTGATATAAATACAATTACAATACAGTGTAATACAGAACCCCTGGCCCCCGCCAGTACTAATACCATAGCTGTTCAGGGGAAGTACGCCTGATATAAATACAATTACAATACAGTGTAATACAGAACCCCTGGCCCCCGCCAGTACTAATACCATAGCTGCTCAGGGGAAGTACGCCTGATATAAATACAATTACAATACAGCGAAATGCATAACCCCTGGCCCCTGCCAGTACTAATGACATAGCTGCTCTTGGGTGGTATGCCTGATATAAATACAATTACAATACAGTGTAATACAGAACCCCTGGCACCCGCCAGTACTAATACCATAGCTGCTTTGGGGTGGTACGCCTGATATAAATACAATTACAATACAGTGTAATACAGAACCCCTGGCCCCCGCCAGTACTAATGACATAGCTGCTCTGGGGTGGTATGCCTGATAGAAATACAATTACAATACAGTGTAATACAGAACCCCTGGCCCCCGCCAGTACTTATACCATAGCTGCTCTGGGGTAGTAAGCCTGATATAAATACAATTACAATACAGTGTAATACAGAACCCCTGGCCCCCGCCAGTACTAATACCATAGCTGCTCTGGGGTGGTACGCCTGATATAAATACAATTACAATACAGTGTAATACATAACCCATGGCCCCCGCCAGTACTAATACCATAGCTGCTCAGGGGTAGTACGCCTGATATAAATACAATTACAATACCGTGTAATACATAATCCCTGGACTACACCAGTACTAATACCATAGCTGCTCTAGGGTGGTACGCCTGATATAAATACAATTACAATACAGTGTAATACAGAACCCCAGGCCCCCTCCAGTACTAATACCATAGCTGCTCTGGGGTGGTACGCCTGATATAAATACAATTACAACACAGTGTAATACATAACCCCTGGCCCCCACCAGTACTAATACCATAGCTGCTCTGGGGTGGTACGCCTGATATAAATACAATTACAATACAGTGTAATACATAACCCCTGGCCCCCACCAGTACTAATACCTTAGCTGCTCTGGGGTGGTACGCCTGATATAAATACAATTACAATACAGTGTAATACATAACCCCTGGCCCCCGCCAGTATTAATACCATAGCTGCTCTGGGGTGGTACGCCTGATATAAATACAATTACAATACAGTGTAATACAGAACCCCTGGCCCCTGCCAGTACTAATACCATAGCTGCTCTGGGGTAGTACGCCTGATATAATTACAATACAGTGTAATACAGAACCCCTGGCCCCCGCCCGTACTAATGACATAGCTGCTCAGGGGTAGTACACCTGATATAAATACAATTACAATACAGTGTAATACAGAACCCCTGGCCCCCGCCAGTACTAATACCATAGCTGCTCTGGGGTAGTACGCCTGATACAAATACAATTACAATACAGTGTAATACAGAACCCCTGGCCCCCGCCAGTACTAATACCATAGCTGCTCTGGGGTAGTATGCCTGATATAAATACAATTACAATACAGTGTAATACATAACCCCTGGCCCCCGCCAATACTAATACCATAGCTGCTCTGGGGTAGTACGCCTGATATAAATACAATTACAATACAGTGAAATACAGAACCCTTGGCCCCCGCCAGTACTAATACCATAGCTGCTCTGGGGTGGTACGCCTGATATATATACAATTACAATACAGTGTAATACAGAACCCCTGGCCCCCGCTAGTACTAATACCATAGCTGCTCTGGGGTGGTACGCCTGATATATATACAATTACAATACAGTGTAATACAGAACCCCCGCCAGTACTAATACCATAGCTGCTCTGGGGTGGTACGCCTGATATAAATACAATTACAATACAGTGTAATACAGAACCCCTGGCCCCCGCCAGTACTAATGACATAGCTGCTCAAGGGGAAGTACGTCTGATATAAATACAATTACAATACAGTGTAATATAGAACCCCTGGCCCCCGCCAGTACTAATACCATAGCTGCTCAGGGGAAGTACGCCTGATATAAAAACAATTACAATACAGTGTAATACAGAACCCCTGGCCCCCGCCAGTACTAATACCATAGCTGCTCTGGGGAAGTACGCCTGATATAAATACAATTACAATACAGCGAAATGCATAACCCCTGGCCCCTGCCAGTACTAATGACATAGCTGCTCTTGGGTGGTACGCCTGATATAAATACAATTACAATACAGTGTAATACAGAACCCCTGGCACCCGCCAGTACTAATACCATAGCTGCTTTGGGGTGGTACGCCTGATATAAATACAATTACAATACAGTGTAATACAGAACCCCTGGCCCCCGCCAGTACTAATGACATAGCTGCTCTGGGGTGGTACGCCTGATAGAAATACAATTACAGTACAGTGTAATACAGAACCCCTGGCCCCCGCCAGTACTTATACCATAGCTGCTCTGGGGTAGTAAGCCTGATATAAATACAATTACAATACAGTGTAATACAGAACCCCTGGCCCCCGCCAGTACTAATACCATAGCTGCTCTGGGGTGGTACGCCTGATATAAATACAATTACAATACAGTGTAATACATAAACCATGGCCCTCGCCAGTACTAATACCATAGCTGCTCAGGGGTAGTACGCCTGATATAAATACAATTACAATACAGTGTAATACATAATCCCTGGACTCCACCAGTACTAATACCATAGCTGCTCTGGGGTGGTACGCCAGATATAAATACAATTACAATACAGTGTAATACATAACCCCTGGCCCCCACCAGTACTAATACCATAGCTGCTCTGGGGTGGTACGCCTGATATAAATACAATTACAATACAGTGTAATACATAACCCCTGGCCCCACCCAGTACTAATACCATAGCTGCTCTGGGGTGGTACGCCTGATATAAATACAATTACAATACAGTGTAATACATAACCCCTGGCCCCCGCCAGTATTAATACCATAGCTGCTCTGGGGTGGTACGCCTGATATAAATACAATTACAATACAGTGTAATACATAACCCCTGGCCCCCGCCAGTGCTAATACCATAGCTGCTCTGGGGTGGTACGCCTGATATATATACAATTACAATTCAGTGTAATACAGAACCCTTGGCCCCCGCCAGTACTAATACCATAGCTGCTCAGGGGAAGTACGCCTGATATAAATACAATTACAATACAGTGTAATACATAACCCCTGGCCCCCGCCAGTACTAATACCATAGCTGCTCTGGGGCTGTACGCCTGATATAAATACAATTACAATACAGTGTAATACATAACCCCTGGCCCCCGCCAGTACTAATACCATAGCTGCTCTGGGGCGGTACGCCTGATATATATGCAATTACAATACAGTGTAATACATAACCCCTGGCCCCCGCCAGTACTAATACCATAGCTGCTCTGGGGCTGTACCCCCGATATAAATACAATTACAATACAGTGTAATACATAACCCCTGGCCCCCGCCAGCACTAATACCATAGCTGCTCTGGGGTGGTACGCCTGATATAAATACAATTACAATACAGTGTAATACAGAACCCCTGGCCCCCGCCAGTACTAATACCATAGCTGCTCTGGGGTGGTACGCCTGATATAAATACAATTACAATACAGTGTAATACATAACCCCTGGCCCCCGCCAGTATTAATACCATAGCTGCTCTGGGGTGGTACGCCTGATATAAATACAATTACAATACAGTGTAATACATAACCCCTGGCCCCCGCCAGTGCTAATACCATAGCTGCTCTGGGGTAGTACGCCTGATATAAATACAATTACAATACAGTGTAATACAGAACCCCTGGCCCCCGCCAGTACTAATACCATAGCTGCTCTGGGGTGGTACGCCTGATATAAATACAATTACAATACAGTGTAATACAGAACCCCTGGCCCCCGCCAGTACTAAAACCATAGCTGCTCTGGGGTGGTACGCCTGATATAAATACAATTACAATACAGTGTAATACATAACCCCTGGCCCCCGCCAGTACTAATACCATAGCTGCTCTGGGGTGGTACGCCCGATATATATATAATTACAATACAGTGTAATACATAACCCCTGGCAGCCCCAAAAGTACTAATACCATAGCTGCTCTGGGGCTGTACGCCTGATATAAATACAATTACAATACAGTGTAATACATAACCCCTGGCCCCCGCCAGCACTAATACCATAGCTGCTCTGGGGTAGTACGCCTGATATAAATACAATTACAATACAGTGTAATACATAACCCCTGGCCCCCGCCAGTACTAATACCATAGCTGCTCTGGGGAAGTACGCCTGATATAAATACAATTACAATACAGTGTAATACAGAACCCCTGGCCCCCGCCAGTACTAATACCATAGCTGCTCTGGGGCTGTACACCTGATATAAATACAATTACAATACAGTGTAATACAGAACCAGTACTAATGACATAGCTGCTCAGGGGTAGTACGCCTGATATAAATACAATTACAATACAGTGTAATACAGAACCCCTGGCCCCCGCCAGTACTAATACCATAGCTGCTCTGGGGTGGTACGCCTGATATAAATACAATTACAATACAGTGTAATACATAACCCCTGGCCCCCGCCAGTACTAATACCATAGCTGCTCTGGGGTGGTACGCCTGATATAAATACAATTACAATACAGTGTAATACAGAACCCCTGGCCCCCGCCAGTACTAATGACATAGCTGCTCAAGGGGAAGTACGTCTGATATAAATACAATTACAATACAGTGTAATACAGAACCCCTGGCCCCCACCAGTACTAATACCATAGCTGCTCAGGGGAAGTACGCCTGATATAAATACAATTACAATACAGTGTAATACAGAACCCCTGGCCCCCGCCAGTACTAATACCATAGCTGCTCAGGGGAAGTACGCCTGATATAAATACAATTACAATACAGCGAAATGCATAACCCCTGGCCCCTGCCAGTACTAATGACATAGCTGCTCTTGGGTGGTACGCCTGATATAAATACAATTACAATACAGTGTAATACAGAACCCCTGGCACCCGCCAGTACTAATACCATAGCTGCTTTGGGGTGGTACGCCTGATATAAATACAATTACAATACAGTGTAATACAGAACCCCTGGCCCCCGCCAGTACTAATGACATAGCTGCTCTGGGGTGGTACGCCTGATAGAAATACAATTACAGTACAGTGTAATACAGAACCCCTGGCCCCCGCCAGTACTTATACCATAGCTGCTCTGGGGTAGTAAGCCTGATATAAATACAATTACAATACAGTGTAATACAGAACCCCTGGCCCCCGCCAGCACTAATACCATAGCTGCTCTGGGGTGGTACGCCTGATATAAATACAATTACAATACAGTGTAATACATAACCCATGGCCCCCGCCAGTACTAATACCATAGCTGCTCAGGGGTAGTACGCCTGATATAAATACAATTACAATACAGTGTAATACATAATCCCTGGACTCCACCAGTACTAATACCATAGCTGCTCTGGGGTGGTACGCCTGATATAAATACAATTACAATACAGTGTAATACATAACCCCTGGCCCCCACCAGTACTAATACCATAGCTGCTCTGGGGTGGTACGCCTGATATAAATACAATTACAATACAGTGTAATACATAACCCCTGGCCCCACCCAGTACTAATACCATAGCTGCTCTGGGGTGGTACGCCTGATATAAATACAATTACAATACAGTGTAATACATAACCCCTGGCCCCCGCCAGTATTAATACCATAGCTGCTCTGGGGTGGTACGCCTGATATAAATACAATTACAATACAGTGTAATACATAACCCCTGGCCCCCGCCAGTGCTAATACCATAGCTGCTCTGGGGTGGTACGCCTGATATATATACAATTACAATTCAGTGTAATACAGAACCCTTGGCCCCCGCCAGTACTAATACCATAGCTGCTCAGGGGAAGTACGCCTGATATAAATACAATTACAATACAGTGTAATACATAACCCCTGGCCCCCGCCAGTACTAATACCATAGCTGCTCTGGGGCTGTACGCCTGATATAAATACAATTACAATACAGTGTAATACATAACCCCTGGCCCCCGCCAGTACTAATACCATAGCTGCTCTGGGGCGGTACGCCTGATATATATGCAATTACAATACAGTGTAATACATAACCCCTGGCCCCCGCCAGTACTAATACCATAGCTGCTCTGGGGCTGTGCGCCTGATATAAATACAATTACAATACAGTGTAATACAGAACCCCTGGCCCCCGCCAGCACTAATACCATAGCTGCTCTGGGGTGGTACACCTGATATAAATACAATTACAATACAGTGTAATACAGAACCCCTGGCCCCCGCCAGTACTAATACCATAGCTGCTCTGGGGTGGTACGCCTGATATAAATACAATTACAATACAGTGTAATACATAACCCCTGGCCCCCGCCAGTATTAATACCATAGCTGCTCTGGGGTGGTACGCCTGATATAAATACAATTACAATACAGTGTAATACATAACCCCTGGCCCCCGCCAGTGCTAATACCATAGCTGCTCTGGGGTAGTACGCCTGATATAAATACAATTACAATACAGTGTAATACAGAACCCCTGGCCCCCGCCAGTACTAATACCATAGCTGCTCTGGGGTGGTACGCCTGATATAAATACAATTACAATACAGTGTAATACAGAACCCCTGGCCCCCGCCAGTACTAATACCATAGCTGCTCTGGGGTGGTACGCCTGATATAAATACAATTACAATACAGTGTAATACATAACCCCTGGCCCCCGCCAGTACTAATACCATAGCTGCTCTGGGGAAGTACGCCTGATATAAATACAATTACAATACAGTGTAATACAGAACCCCTGGCCCCCGCCAGTACTAATACCATAGCTGCTATGGGGTAGGCGCTATATAAGTACAATTACAATACAGTGTAATACATAACCCCTGGCCCCCGCCAGTACTAATGACATAGCTGCTCAGGGGTAGTACGCCTGATATAAATACAATTACAATACAGTGTAATACAGAACCCCTGGCCCCCGCCAGTACTAATACCATAGCTGCTCTGGGGTGGTACGCCTGATATAAATACAATTACAATACAGTGTAATACAGAACCCCTGGCCCCCGCTAGTACTAATACCATAGCTGCTCTGGGGTGGTACGCCTGATATAAATACAATTACAATACAGTGTAATACATAACCCCTGGCCCCGCCAGTACTAATACCTTAGCTGCTCTTGGGTGGTACGCCTGATATAAATACAATTACAATACAGTGTAATACAGAACCCCTGGCCCCCGCCAGTACTAATACCATAGCTGCTATGGGGTAGGCGCTATATAAGTACAATTACAATACAGTGTAATACATAACCCCTGGCCCCCGCCAGTACTAATGACATAGCTGCTCAGGGGTAGTACGCCTGATATAAATACAATTACAATACAGTGTAATACAGAACCCCTGGCCCCCGCCAGTACTAATGACATAGCTGCTCTGGGGTAGTACGCCTGATATAATTACAATACAGTGTAATACATAACCCCTGGCCCCCGCCAGTACTAATACCATAGCTGCTCTGGGGAAGTACGCCTGATATAAATACAATTACAATACAGTGTAATACATAACCCCTGGCCCCCGCCAGTACTAATGACATAGCTGCTCTGGGTAGTACGCCTGATATAATTACAATACAGTGTAATACATAACCCCTGGCCCCCGCCAGTATTAATACCATAGCTGCTCTGGGGAAGTACGCCTGATATAAATACAATTACAATACAGTGTAATACAGAACCCCTGGCCCCCGCCAGTACTAATGACATAGCTGCTCAGGGGTAGTACGCCTGATATAAATACAATTACAATACAGTGTAATACAGAACCCCTGGCCCCCGCCAGTACTAATACCGTAGCTGCTCTGGGGTGGTACGCCTGATATAAATACAATTACAATACAGTGTAATACAGAACCCCTGGCCCCCGCCAGTACTAATACCATAGCTGCTCTGGGGTGGTACGCCTGATATAAATACAATTACAATACAGTGTAATACAGAACCCCTGGCCCCCGCCAGTACTAATACCATAGCTGCTCTGGGGTAGTACGCCTTATATAAATACAATTACAATACAGTGTAATACAAAACTCCTGGCCCCCGCTAATACTAATACCATAACACTCGGGGTCGGACAGTTGATTGTAGCTCATACAAGCCTCATAATAATTCCCTTACACTGCTTGAGAGACTTACACTCACATAAGACAAACCTGCTACCGGTCACGTCCATCGCCCAGTACAATCCAGTCCACAGCACTAAACCACCCGTCGCCAACAGGCGTGGAGTAACTGAAGAGATCTCCCACATGCCGCTGGACAACAAAGGCCTTTAATTTACTCCAGTTCTGCAGATCCTGACAAGCAACACACTACGCTTCTCGACACCCCACAATGACAATCAGAGATGGGATGATATTAACAAAGTCCACCCAGCAGATCTCTCCACCACTTCTCTCTCCAACCTAAGCCTGTTCAGGACCATTAACTTTAAGCAGAATATCCCAGAATGGACAGCCCGGTGCAGTAACCAGCTCAGCGGACCACGATCAAGAGAAATACGGCAAAGGGACCTGCAGAGCTGCTGAAAGCTGCCAGCTTAGCGTCTTTCTCACACTTCTTAATCCAACACACTGCCAAGCGCTGTGTTCCATAACATGATAACCACACATCGGTGGACATCACACATGACATGGAAACACTTCCATAAGGATCAAAGTAAAGACAACACACTCTCAACCGCACACCTTACACGGTGTAGCATGCTACTCATGTAGACAAGCGCTTTAGCGCACCACATGGGGGTAGTAAGCGCTACATAAATGCTGCAATACAATACAGTAGCCTGAATCCCAATATTAGTGCCCGTCTCAAACTCAATAAAGGTAATATCTGTGACCATCCTAAAGTTCAATATATATAAATTTGGAGGCCGTACTTTCGAGCCCTGGAACTCATTACCCATCCACGTCACTTTAACTCTGGGCCCCCAGCAGTTCAAGAAGGCCCCAGAACCCTACCTTTGAAGAGTTTTGAATTTTAGTTTCTCAAGTACCTCCTGTTTCTAGTGTCTGTGGGTCCTCGTAACCCCTTTCTTTCCTATTACATGCCCCTCACATCTCTCCTGCCCTTACTATTAATTATTTTAACATTTTATGACTCACCAGCGCCAAGAGCATGATTGAACGATGACATGTAGCGCTACCTAAATCCGGTATTTGTAAAGCGCGAACTACTCACCCCTAGTGTCTCGACTCTCAAGGCGCTGGGGGCCGTCGTGAAAATTAAGTGAGTTATTGCCCAGAGTCACATGGTGCTGAGCTGCCGCCGGAGCCGGGGATCGAACCTTGAACCCTGTGCTCCGAAGTCAGCTGCCCTGGCCGCTGCACCATACACTGACAGTTGCAGGGGCCTTGGTTTTAGTGAGAAAATGTAAGTGTAGGTGTTCAATGGCCGTGTGCTCTACACGATTAGCTATTTTATTAATAAACATTTTAATATACTGTAAAGTAATCGAGATAAAGAAAAGTGTGTTGTTTTGTTCTACATACAGAGCGAGGGATAAGCTACTGACCAACAGAAATACACTTGGCTCGCAGGAAGATTGAATGAAACGCGCTCATCCCTGCCATGGGGCCAAACATGTGGACACCATCTCGGCTCACGCAGAGGCCGGAATGGAAGGAATTTTGAGATATGACCAAAACGTTGTCGAGATTTTGGAAACAGTTTCCTCGGATGTGCGTGACAAGTCAGGAGTGATTTCCGCTATTTAGAAATACTAGCTTTTTTACATCATGTTATTGAAAAGCAGGCATTATTCAGTGTTCCCTTTAATATTACTTATCCCTTTTGTAGCGCCCTTGCTAAAGTGAGCTGCTTCTTCGTGCTTAATGTATATTTAACTGCGTCAGTGAAGCTCGCTTTATTGCTTCGAGGCGCTCCCTGCTACTGAGAACCCACTACATCAACTCATAATCACCTCGGAGGCGCTACATTAATGTGCGATGACCTCAGAGGCGATGATGCATCAATGTACAATCACATCTGAGGCGCTACATCAGTGCACACTCAGACATATCAGTGATGGCACATTACTATACAATCACATCTGAGGCGCTACATCAGTGCACAGCCATATCAATGATGGCACATTACTATACAATCACATCTGAGGCGCTACATCAGTGCACAGCCATATCAGTGATGGCACATTACTATACAATCACATCTGAGGCGCTACATCAGTGCACAGCCATATCAATGATGGCGCATTACTATACAATCACATCTGAGGCGCTACATCAGTGCACACACAGCCATAGCAGTGATGGCACATTACTGTACAATCACATCTGAGGCGCTACATCAGTGCACACTCAGACATATCAGTGATGGCACATTACTATACAATCACATCTGAGGCGCTACATCAGTGCACAGCCATATCAATGATGGCACATTACTATACAATCACATCTGAGGCGCTACATCAGTGCCCAGCCATATCAGTGATGGCATATTACTATACAATCACATCTGAGGCGCTACATCAGTGCACAGCCATATCAATGATGGCACATTACTATACAATCACATCTGAGGCGCTACATCAGTGCACACACAGCCATAGCAGTGATGGCACATTACTGTACAATCACATCTGAGGCGCTACATCAGTGTACAGCCATATCAGTGATGGCACATTACTGTACAATCACATCTGAGGCGCTACATCAGTGCACACTCGCCATATCAGTGATGGCACATTACTGTACAATCACATCTGAGGCGCTACATCAGTGCACACACAGCCATATCAGTGATGGCACATTACTGTACAATCATATCTGAGGCGCTACATCAGTGCACACACAGCAATATCAGTGATGGCACATCACTGTACAATCACATCTGAGGCGCTACATCAGTGTACAGCCATATCAGTGATGGCACATTACTATACAATCACATCTGAGGCGCTACATCAGTGCACAGCCATATCAATGATGGCACATTACTATACAATCACATCTGAGGCGCTACATCAGTGCACAGCCATATCAGTGATGGCACATTACTGTACAACCACATCTGAGGCGCTACATCAGTGCACACACAGCCATATCAGTAATGGCACATTACTATACAATCACATCTGAGGCGCTACATCAGTGCACAGCCATATCAATGATGGCACATTACTATACAAACACATCTGAGGCGCTACATCAGTGCACACACAGCCATAGCAGTGATGGCACATTACTGTACAATCACATCTGAGGCGCTACATCAGTGTACAGCCATATCAGTGATGGCACATTACTGTACAATCACATCTGAGGCGCTACATCAGTGCACACTCGCCATATCAGTGATGGCAAATTACTGTACAACCACATCTGAGGCGCTACATCAGTGCACACACAGCCATATCAGTGATGGCACATTACTGTACAACCACATCTGAGGCGCTATATCAGTGCACACTGCACAGCCATATCAGTGATGGCACATTACTGTACAACCACATCTGAGGCGCTACATCAGTGCACACACAGCCATATCAGTGATGGCAAATTACTGTACAACCACATCTGAGGCGCTACATCAGTGCACACACAGCCATATCAGTGATGGCACATTACTGTACAACCACATCTGAGGCGCTACATCAGTGTACACACAGCCATATCAGTGATGGCACATTACTATACAATCACATCTGAGGCGCTACATCAGTGCACACTGCACAGCCATATCAGTGACATTACTGTACACTCATATCAGAGGCGCTACATCAGTGTACAGCCATATCAGTGATGGCACATTACTGTACAACCACATCTGAGGCGCTACATCAGTTTTCAGCCATATCAGTGATGGCACATTACTGTACAACCACATCTGAGGCGCTACATCAGTGCACACTGCACACCCATATCAGTGACATTACTGTACACTCATATCAGAGGCGCTACATCAGTGTACAGCCATATCAGTGATGGCACATTACTATACAATCACATCTGAGGCGCTACATCAGTGGACACACAGCCATATCAGTGATGGCACATTACTATACAATCACATCTGAGGCGCTACATCAGTTTTCAGCCATATCAGTGATGGCACATTACTGTACAATCCCATCTGAGGCGCTACATCAGTTTTCAGCCATATCAGTGATGGCACATTACTGTACAATCACATCTGAGGCGCTACATCAGTGCACACTGCACAGCCATATCAGTGACATTACTGTACACTCATATCAGAGGCGCTACATCAGTGTACAGCCATATCAGTGATGGCACATTACTGTACAACCACATCTGAGGCGCTACATCAGTGCACACACAGCCATATCAGTGATGGCACATTACTGTACAATCACATCTGAGGCGCTACATCAGTGTACACACAGCCATATCAGTGATGGCCCATTACTGTACAATCACATCTGAGGCGCTACATCAGTGCACACACAGCCATATCAGTGATGGCACATTACTATACAATCACATCTGAGGCGCTACATCAGTGCACACACAGCCATATCAGTGATGGCACATTACTATACAATCACATCTGAGGCGCTACATCAGTGCACACACAGCCATATCAGTGATGGCACATTACTGTACAATCACATCTGAGGCGCTACATCAGTGCACACACAGCCATATCAGTGATGGCACATTACTGTACAATCACATCTGAGGCGCTACATCAGTGCACACACAGCCATATCAGTAATGGCACATTACTATACAATCACATCTGAGGCGCTACATCAGTGCACACACAGCCATATCAGTGATGGCACATTACTGTACAACCACATCTGAGGCGCTACATCAGTGCACACACAACCATATGAGTGATGGCACATTACTGTACAACCACATCTGAGGCGCTACATCAGTGCACACACAGCCATATCAATGATGGCACATTACTGTACAACCACATCTGAGGCGCTACATCAGTGCACACTCAGCCATATCAGTGATGGCACATTACTGTACAATCACATCTGAGGCGCTACATCAGTGCACACACAGCCATATCAGTGATGGCACATTACTGTACAACCACATCTGAGGCGCTACATCAGTGCATACACAACCATATCAGTGATGGCACATTACTGTACAATCACATCTGAGGCGCTACATCAGTGCACACACAGCCATATCAGTGATGGCCCATTACTGTACAATCACATCTGAGGCGCTACATCAGTGCACACAGCCATATCAGTGATGGCACATTACTGTACAATCACATCTGAGGCGCTACATCAGTGCACACACAGCCATATCAGTGATGGCACATTACTGTACAATCACATCTGAGGCGCTACATCAGTGCACACACAGCAATATCAGTGATGGCACATCACTGTACAATCACATCTGAGGCGCTACATCAGTGTACAGCCATATCAGTGATGGCACATTACTATACAATCACATCTGAGGCGCTACATCAGTGCACAGCCATATCAGTGATGGCACATTACTATACAATCACATCTGAGGCGCTACATCAGTGTACAGCCATATCAGTGATGGCACATTACTGTACACTCATATCAGAGGCGCCATTCAAGGCGCAATCATATTAGAGATGCATCATCAATGGAGATTCTCTTCACATGCGCTACATCAATGTCCACTCACCTCAGAGGCGCTACATCAATGTCCACTCACCTCAGAGGCGCTACATCACAGTACAGCCACGTCAGAGCCGCTTCAAACATATACAATCATATGAGAATTCATGATACATCAGTGTACGACTAAATCATTGGTGAAATATTAATGAACAATCATCTCATAGGCACTACGTGAATGCTCTTTAACGTCAGAGACGCTACATCAATATGCAATTACATCAGAGGCGCTACATCAATGTATGCTCAACTGAGTTCCGCTGACGAGAATAAGTAGAAAATAAAGTGTCCTTCTGTTCCGTATTTAAAAGGGCCTCATCCTGTACAGAGTCACGACGGAGCACAGAAAGCAGACACCTTAGAGGCGCCACGTGCAAGACGAGGCGAGACCTTCCAGCGAGCACCACAGAGCTGACCTCTGGGGCCCCCTGCCAGTGCCATAGGACCTGTTACACCCCCTTGGAACCTCCCTAGGACTCAGCTCAGGGTCCAGGGAAGGCGCAGGCGCCAGAAGATGCTCGTGGGTCTTCATCCGCCCCCTCTCCTCCTCCCGTGCCATCAAGCCCCCCCCTCCCCCAGGGCATGAGGGGGGCCCTCCTCACCCTGATGCGGAGCCTCAACCAGTTATTAGAAGCAGGTTTGTTCTAAGAATGAGTTGAATCGAGCCGTCAAACATTTGGCAGAAAGTTTTCAGCTACAATTTGAGGAAAATCTTCCTCCTACAAGTTCTGTGATGTTCCAGCAGCTACAAGTTCATCCTCCCCCAGTCTGCCAGAACATGGGGGAATCTGTTACCTTCTAGGAGAATGGAAGGACCCTGGGAAGGCGGATTTACCCAGAAAGCTCTATCCTTTAGGCATGGGTGACTCAGAGCTCCCTGCATCGATCAGGCAGGACCCCATGTTATCTCATCCCGCTGGCGGTCGCCTGTGAGACCTCAGCATGTCTCTGCTGCGGATCCGGGGCCACAAGAGGTGAAGTTCTCTCAAAAGAGGTTATGATGGTCTTAATCTGATTACAAGACCAGGGGGTGAGCAAGTCCTTTAAGGTTTTTCCCTGGTGGCCATTCCTACTGCACGCAGTTTGGGAGTTTGGAAGGTTGTCCACGATATCTTCCCAGGTGCATTTTTACCTCACTTTTGGTTCTTCAAGTGGTTCCAGATTTTCATCCCAAGGAGACTGCTATTCCTTCTTCTTTGTCCTACTCCTTCCTAGTCTGAGGATGAGGTGTGACATCTCCTGGATGACACTCCTTCCTAGTCTGAGGATGAGGTGTGACATCTCCTGGATGACACTCCTTCCTAGTCTGAGGACGAGGTGTGACATCTCCTGGATGACACTCCTTCCTAGTCTGAGGACGAGGTGTGACATCTTCTGGCTGTCACTCTGGACGTAGCATCCTCCGGGTTTCACTCCTTCCTAGTCTGAGGATAAGGTGTGACATCTCCTGGATGACACTCCTTCCTAGTCTGAGGATGAGGTGTGACATCTCCTGGATGACACTCCTTCCTAGTCTGAGGATGAGGTGTGACATCTTCTGGGTGTCACTCTGGACTAAGCATCTTCCGGGTTTCACTCCTTCCTAGTCTGAGGACAAGGTGTGACATCTTCTGGATGTCTTTCTGGAAGTGACATCTCATGAATGTCACTCCTTCCTAGTCTGGGATGACGTGCAACATCTTCTGGATGTCACTCTGGAAGTGACATTTCATGAATGTCACTCCTTCCGAGGATGAGGTGCGACATCTCCTGGATGTCATTCTAGACGTAAAATCTCCTCGATGTCACTCCTTCCTAGTCAGAGGATGAGGTGTGACATCTCCTTGATGTCACTCCTTCATAGTCGGAGTATGAGGTGTGACATCTTCTGGGTGTCACTCTGGATTTGACATCTTCTGGATGTCACTCCTTCCTAGTCAGAGGATGAGGTGTGACATCTTCTGAATGTCACTCCTTCCTAGTCAGAGGATGAGGTGTGACATCTCCTTGATGACACTCCTTCCTAGTAGGAGGATGAAGTGTGACATCTGAGTGTCACTCTGGATGTGACATCTCCTGGATCTCACTCCCTACTAGTCTGAGGATGAAGTGCACCGTCTTCTGGGTGTCCCTCTGGATGTGACATCTCCTGGATTTCACTCCTTCCTAGTCAGAGAATGAGGTGTGACATCTTCTGAATGTCACTCCTTCCTAGTCAGAGGATGAGGTGTGACATCTCCTGGATCTCACTCCTTAGTAGTCTGAGGATGAGGTGCACCATCTTCTGGGTGTCACTCTGGATGTGTCATCTCCTGGATTTCACTCCTTCGTAGTCAGAGAATGAGGTGTGACATCTTCTGAATGTCACTCCTTCCTAGTTAGAGGATGAGGTGTGACATCTCTTGGATGACACTCCTTCGTAGTGTGAGGATGAGGTGTAACATCTTCTGAGTGTCACTCTAGATGTGACATCTCCTGGATCTCACTCCTTACTAGTCTGAGGATGAGGTGCACTGTCTTCTGGGTGTGACTCTGGATGTGACATCTCCTGGATTTCACTCCTTACTAGTCTGAGGATGAGGCGTGACATCTCCTGGATGACACTCCTTCATAGTGTGAGGATGAGGTGTGACATCTTCTGGGTGTCACTCCTTCCTAGTGTGAGGATGAGGTGTGACATCTTCTGGGTGTCACTCTGGATGTGACATCTCCTGGATGTCACCCCTTCCTAGTTTGAGGATGAGGTACGGCATCTTCTGGGTGTCACTCTGGATGTGACCTCTCCTGGATGTCACTCCTTCCTAGTCGGAGAATGAGGTGTGACATTTTCTGGGTGTCACTCTGGATTTGACATCTTCTGGATGTCACTCCTTCCTAGTCAGATGATAAGGTGTGACATCTTCTGAATGTCACTCCTTCCTAGTTAGAGGATGAGGTGTGACATCTCCTTGATGACACTCCTTTGTAGTGTGAGGATGGGGTGTTACATCTTATGAGTGTCACCGTGGGTGTGACATCTCCTGGATCTCACTCCTTACTAGTCTGAGGATGAGGTGCACCGTCTTCTGGGTGTCACTCTGGATGTGACATCTCCTGGATTTCACTCCTTCCTAGTCAGAGAATGAGGTGTGACATCTTCTGAATGTCACTCCTTCCTAGTCAGAGGATGAGGTGTGACATCTCCTTGAGGACACTCCTTCGTAGTGTGAGGATGAGGTGTGACATCTTATGAGTGTCACCGTGGGTGTGACATCTCCTGGATCTCACTCCTTACTAGTCTGAGGATGAGGTGCACCGTCTTCTGGGTGTCACTCTGGATGTGACATTGTTGCAGGGATTCTGCACATACACAGAACTATGCGCAAGAAAACAGGACCTCGGTGTGTAGGGACTGAGCCTTCCTACCGGCTCAGTACCCAAACTCCCAAAACCGATTAGCTATAGTGTCTCTTTCATTCTCCTACATAATCACGAAGCTACAAATGATTAGACACCCCAGAACACAACACTACCGACTCTCTCAGGAATCGCGGTAACAAGACATACCCTTTCGTTCGCTCACTCGTACTTGTCCACAATAAGAATTGACAGTCACTGTTATAGTTCAAAATGTTTATTCTAACTATAGTGCTCTATAATGCAGTATACGAGCCTCTACCAGCAGCAAAACGCATAAACCTAAAACAGTTAGCATTGTTGCAATTCCATAGATTATAAAGGGGGATGTCATCGTATACAGACAGTGGATTAAGGACTATAAGGCCTAACCACCCTCCCCTCGGCTAGAAGAAGTTTTATTATATAAAAGAAGATCTCTGGGCTTTGTCAGCAGACCCCATACCTTAGTGCCTAGATGGCATTTCTACATCTTAGGAACAGCATAGCTCTTCTCCCTGGAAAGGTCCCTCTCCAAGTGTGTTTTAGAATAACATGCATCCCCATAATATCAAAGCACGAGTTTCCAGTAGCGCAGCTGTGTTAGCATGTTTTGTCTAGATGCTAGGGACTGACCAGAACAGAATAACAAGGGGCATTGTTTATCGACCTTGCACATCGTGTTCAGACTAAACTCCAGGAACCGGAACAAAATAAAGCCAAGTAGTAACGTGCGCAAAAGCAGCATCATGGCAGCAGAGCTCATGCTAACTTAGCAATGTCGACAATGACCCTAACGGCCATATGACAAAATCTCCTGGATTTCACTCCTTACTAGTCTGAGGATGAGGTGTGACATCTTCTGGGTGTCACTCCTTCCTAGTATGAGGATGAGGTGTGACATCTTCAAGGTGTCACTCTGAAAGTGACTTCTCCTGGATGTCACTCCTTCCTAGTCAGAGGATGAGGTGCGGCATCTTCTGGGTGTCACTCTGGATGTGACTTCTCCTGGATGTCACTCCTTCCTAGTTAGAGGATGAGGTGCGGCATCTTCTGGGTGTCACTCCGTCCTAGTGGGAGGATGAGGTGTGACATCTTCTGAGTGTCACTCTGGATGTGACATCTACTGGATCTCACTCCTTACTAGTCTGAGGATGAGGTGCACCGTCTTCTGGGTGTCCCTCTGGATGAGACATCTCCTGGATTTCACTCCTTACTAGTCTGAGGATGAGGTGTGACATCTTCTGGGTGTCACTCCTTCCTAGTATGAGGATGAGGTGTGACATCTTCTGGGTGTCACTCTGGATGTGACTTCTCCTGGATGTCACTCCTTCCTAGTCAGAGGATGAGGTGCGGCATCTTCTGGGTGTCACTCCATCCTAGTGTGAGGATGAGGTGAGACATCTTCTGGGTGTCACTCCTTCCTAGTATGAGGATGAGGTGTGACATCTTCTGGGTGTCACTCTGGATGTGACTTCTCCTGGATGTCACTCCTTCCTAGTCAGAGGATGAGGTGTGGCATCTTCTGGGTGTCACTCCATCCTAGTGTGAGGATGAGGTGAGACATCTTCTGGGTGTCACTCTGGATGTGACTTCTCCTGGATGTCACTCCTTCCTAGTCAGAGGATGAGGTGTGGCATCTTCTGGGTGTCACTCCTTCCTAGTGTGAGAATGAGGTGTGACATCTTCTGTCGTGTAGTTCCTATATTACCTATACAGGATCTGCACGTTTGGATAACAAACTTCGATTGGTGGCGGACGGATTCCATGCACCCCCACCGGATACGTTAACCTATCTGTATTGGCTAGCTCACAGTGCCACTATAATCTCCTCTTAACACGGAGAGAATAGATTCTGGCAACCTCAGAACATGACAGTCCTGATCCCTCAGAATCGTGGAAACAATATACTACCTTTCGCTCAGTCACTCGTGCTCACTTAGTTCGTCTCAGAGAGATACACAGAATAAACAGTCTGGGCGTTTCAATAAGTATTTATTGAACAGTTGTTATTCTAGTGTAGTATAGATGAGCTGCAACAACTATTAGACAGTAGCAGAGATATATGATTAGCAATACTACGAAAGTAAAAGGATGGTATAGCTCTACCATCTTGCAGAAATCATGAATATATACATGTACATAAAACACATGATAAAAAGTGCGTACTCCTACGATGCCTCCCTAACTAGATGTACCTAAATGTACCTAGCATCTATGTAGGTGTTATGCCAAGAATCCCTCTAGGATCTAGTCCACCCCATTACCTTAGAGTTAAAGAATGTGGGACCCCGTCCTGGTCTCGAGTTGGACACCCCGCGAGGGATGTTAGACCACTGCTAGCTGGAGCGTCTGCGTGCAGAAACCTCAGCGTCTCTGGTCCGTGTGTCAGCTGGGAAGTCACGGTCTCCTCTATCTTCCTAAGCAAGATGTGCTGTATATACACCCATAGGTCTCCCCAGGGGTCCTACCTTGCTGTGTTTCTGTGTCGGCCTAAAGGATGACGTTGGGCCTGAACTTTATACAGAGCTATTATACAGGAGATGGTAATCCTACTGTTAGTCCTGCTGTGCTTCCAAGAAGCCTCATGCATAATGTACGAGAATCGAACCAGGGAAAAACCAGCGTTCTGAATGCAGTGTCATATCTAGGTGTAAGGTCAGTGCCTAAGAACCGTTATGTGTGTAATGTAGGGACGGATGTAGGTGAAAGGTTGCGATGTTACCTGCGCCTATATAGAGTACCTATATGGAAAATAACACTTCTGGATATCAGCCGGGAGGATAAGGTCTGCCTCTCTCATTCAGCTGAACTCAAAGTATCTGACAGTCACTTTGTACCTCAAGGCGCATCCTTTCCAGAATCCCTTCCGGGGCGCCTCCTGTTGGGCAGAAGCCGGAGGAACTCTATTCAGCGGCCTTGGCAGTCACTTCTCTTTTGTGAAGTGCTATCATTTGGACCTAATGAATGAACCATCTTTGTGCTTTGGGACTGAAGTTGTAAATGCTGCTTTGTAAAATAAGTTTGTCTGCTCTAACTTTTTTTTTATTAAATGCAGATGAGCCAGTGTTACTTTGGAACTGGGATTTTACTTCAGGCCATGATATTTTAGGCTCTAGTAAATCTTATTTCAAGTAAGGCCGGGGATGAGGTAGGGTTGAGGAGGTAATGTCCAGATTACTTACCGGTAATCGTCATTACTCGGATTATGCGTTCTCATCCCAGTACTTACATTACACCCTCCCTCATGGTATTGCGCCCTTGATTCCGTCTGGCTTGAGGATGCCAGGATGTGAAATAGACTTCCTGCAGTGGAGAAGTGTGGCTCAATGGTTAGAGCGGCAGACCCTGATGCAGAGATCTGGCCCGGGACCAGGGTTCAATTCCCGCCTCGGCGGGTCTTGGGCTCAATTTCCTCGGACCTGATAATTCTCGCCTCGGTGCCTATTCTAATCATGGGTCCCACTCTGCAACTCTGGGCAATAGCTTGCTTAATCTCCACAACGGCCCCAACAGCGCTGGGATGCCTGGCTTCACCCTGGGAGTGCCCAGGAGTGGACATTTCACGGGGAAAAGCCAGGAAGGGTTCCACAGCGGTATGCGTACAGCGCCTGGACACCCCTTTGGGGGTATGGGTGCGCTTTACAAGTACAAATTTCATTTCATTTCATTTCATTTCCCGTTTGACTCCAGGTGAGGAGGTGAATCAGAGTAAAGGAGAGTACCGGTAAGTAATCTAGACAATACTTCAGGAACATGACAGGCTGAGTTGGACTTGACAGCATTTATCCCTGTGATCAGAGGGTTGCACACATATCTTTGAAGTAAGCACACTTACCTGCTGTGCTCTCTTACTGGCATTCAGTCTGTGACTGATCTATTTAGTTGGATTCATGAAGACTGCTTGAGTTCTCTGCACTAGCGAATGGGCCTTCAAACCTGCAACCTACAGGTTACACTAAAGATCTGGGAACATTATCCGCAGGGCTATTATGGAGGCATTGGTACAGAAAGGCACATACTTCAACAAAACCAGGGCTGGCTTTAGAGCGGTGCGACCGGTGCAGCTGCGCCTGGTGCTAAGCTAGCGGTTGGGGGGTGCTGTGTTTAGAAATAACTTGTGGGATTAAAAGCTCCTGCTGCAGAGTTACTTGTGTGTCCAGCAGTTTTCAGACAATAATAAAAATGTCTAGACAACTCTACTGATTAATGTTCCTGCTGGAAAGGGATGGGAATTTTGTCTAGTGGCAGTATTGACTTATCATAAAGTAGCACAGAGGGTTAATGTGCCGGCTGCAAAGAACGTGTGCCATGCATGACACAGAACTGTATTTATGTGGTTAGCTCAGTGGGTTACTGCTTTTGTCCAGAGATCCTTTTGTTACTTGTAGTTCATAAGTTAACATCCTAATATAACAGTGACCTATGAACTGTCATCCAAGAGCTGCATGCAAACTGCATGGTACAGGTTAGGAAGTTATGTTTTTTCCCCAGTTTTTCATTACTCTATAGTTGCTTAAAAGTGTTCATTTGGGTAGAAATACATTCTTATTAGTAAAGCCAACCCCAACCACTATGGTACTTTTTAAATCCTGAGTTTGTGCTTCTCCAGGCCAAGCACTCTTAAAATATACTGCCTATCAGTATAGATGACACGTGACTCCTACACCTTGTAACCCTCATAGGCTTATGTAACATTTCCCGTAAACTGATTTACCCACGTATGATTCATTGTGTCTGTACAATGTGTGTGTGATGTAAAGTGCTCTGACACCCTACACTGGTACGAGTAGCGCTATAAAATAAATGAAATGCATGTGAGAGAGTAGTTATGGAGACTTGAGGGGCACTGTTAACGGGTGGTGGTGAGGAAATCCATGGAGACGGAGGTCATTGGGGGCACCGGAAAAGATTGTGGCACTGCGCGCCTCCAGCCCTAAAGCCGGCCCTGAATGAAACCGCTGCAGACGGTTAATTGGGCCTATTAAAATGTCATCAATATTATTATTTATTTTTTTGATGTATAACTGTTGAAATAGAGTCAATAGACAGACTTGCACAATTTAATAAGAACTTTAAAAAAGATTTTGAAGTGCTTGCTTTGTGTCTGTATAATAAGGCCGCGTGCCTATGAGTCAGACCCCACCCACAAGAGCAGACATAGAATACAGACTCTTTGGGGCAGTGGTCATGCTCTGTGCTGCATGTAGCATTGTGTCATGGGGTGCGCCTGTTCCTGGGGCACTCCCAAGCAATTGTCTCATTACAAAGGTTCACACAACTGCCGGTTACAATGCAGTGTTATGAGAGACATCCTTTACAGTGAAAGGAGACGTCTCTCTGGAGAGCGCCGCCCTGCACCTGGGGAGGCCGGCAGAGGGAGGGGCCAGGCAGACAGGCTCTCCATACAGCAGTGCTCTTCAAACTTTTTAAAGCCGCGCCGCGCCCCTCCCCAGTGGGAGGAAAAGTAATCGCCCCCTCCCAACATTTTTCACACTTATTCTATTAAACTGGCATCTCTACCCCCCAGTATTGATTGCCCTGCCCTTGTACCCTCCCCTCCCCTCCCCACTCTTGATCCGCAGCAACACGCAGGTGACAAACTGCAGCCGAAAAGGACCCCATATTTGGCCAGAAGGGGGCATTTCATGCCGAAAAGCCGCCATTATTCCTGCGTCCATCTGTTATTCCCTATTCTGGACAGAATAACTTGGAGCTCCTGCCATTCGTTGAGGGGTATTTGTGGCCCGTTTAACCTCGGGCCCGGAAACACTGGACCACACAGAATCACCTGGAACACGGGCTGTAGGTTGTAAACAGACTTCACAGCACTATCTGCGCTATATGCAGGTTCCATACAGACCGCTTGCTGCAGTCAGCAGGTTGCATTCAGGCCTCGAGGTGCTATCTGGGCTGTCTGCAGATTGTATACAGACTCCAAGGCGCTATATATGCTGTATACAGACAGCAAGGCACGGCCAGTGCAGTCAGCAGGTTGTGTGCAGCTCACGAGGCACTAGTAGTGCTGTCTGCAGGTTCGTATACATACTGGTAGATGCTATGTTTGCTGTCTTAAGATTGTGTACAGGTCACAAAGCGCTATATGTGCTGTCTGTAGATAGTACACATTCTGTTAGATGCTATATTTACTGTCCATAGGTTGTGTACATCCCAGGAGGCGCTAGCTACAGGTTGCACACATTCTGTTAGATGCTATGTTTGCTGTCTGCAGGTTGTGTACATCCCACGAGGAGCTATCTGAGAGGAGCACACATACTGCTAGTTGCTATGTTTGCTCTCTGTAGGTTGTTTACAGCTCATGAGCTGCTATCTGCAGGTTGCACACATACTGCTAGATGCTATATTTACGGTCTATAGGTTGTTTACAGCCCACAAGGCACTATCTTTGCTGTCTGCAGGTTGCACTACTGCTAGTTGCTCTGTTTGCTGTCTGTAGGTTGTTTATGTAGGAAGGTGGAATCTGACTGCATGGTTACCCCCACTTTTTTCCTGGTGTTATGCTGGTTTTTGACTAGTCTGACTGGGATCCTGCTAATCAGGATCCCAGTTTATCTGCTTTCTCCCTAAATTGGTTGTGTATGTACTTTAGGTACACTCCAGATTGGATACTGGGGTACCCTTATAAGTCCATAGTATATGGTACACCATGTACCCAGGGCATAGGAACCCCAGAGGCCTCCCAGGGGCTGAAGCATGTATTGTGCCACCCCTGAGAGGCCATTCAAAATGACACCACAGGTCTGCTACTGCAACCTGTGTAAGGAGGTGCATGCACCCCTTACTTAGATATAGGTCACCTATATCTATTCTAAATCACTACACCTATAAACCTATCAGTCACCCCTGTTGGAGGCCTTATCAATCCTGAAGGCAGGGTGCTGGGTTTTGTGTGAGAGGGTGCCCCTGCATGAGCAGAGCCCCTCTGCAGCCTTCGGAATCTATTCTCCGGGGTTGTCTGTGATGCAGCCAACCATATATACTTAAGTGCATTATAACCTCGCGGTAAATGTTAACTTTAAAACGGCTGCTTAGAAACATGTCGTGTTTGGTGTCAAACACCTTGGAATCATACCTCCACACCAGTAACTGGTGTGGGAGGTATGATTCCTCCCCTGTAATACCACTACTATGGGGCACCGGTCTACCCGGTACCAGCTTTCTCGACCTGGGCATCACAAAATAGATGCTGCCAGCCACAGACACGAGTCTGCCCTCCTGCTGCTGAGCCAAGCTCGAGCAGGGGAAGGCTTGACAATAGGTTTCCTCTCACAGGGAGGTATGACCACCTCCCAGACAGGATTTAGTGTATTGGGGCTGGGTGGGTGCACTCTGAGAGTGTTTGAAGTCTGCACTGGGGGCACATTTGGTGTCCCTGTGCATCGTCCAGTTCAAACCGGTTGCAGGAGCCATTTGCTCCTGCTCTGGCGTGAAACTGGACAAAGGACATGGGTGTAGCCACCCCTCTGTCCTGACCCTCCCATAGGTGGGTCCCCAGAGTTTGTCCCACCCCTTCCTTGGGTATAAAGTAGGAACCCTGACTACAGGACTTTGGATTTTACCTGGACTAAACTCTGCTACAGAAACCAAGTACCTTCGACGATCTACACTACGCTGGATGACTGAAGAATCTCTCTTGGAGTAAAGGAGTTACTCCCCTGCAGCAGAGGGCACCTAAATGCAGCTGACTGGTTTGCATCTCCCGAGCTCCTGAGGACTCCGAAGATTTCTGCAACACAGGAGGTAGGTTCCCGAGCGTCCCTGAGGTTGATCTGACCTCTCAGCAATTCTGAGACCAGTATCCCTCGTGGGGACCATGCAACCGGAACCCCTGTGCACTGTGTACTTTTGCAGCAGCATATGCTTTGTGGCAATCCCTGAAGCTGTGCTTTGGGCTACGTGTAGTCCTAAACCCAAGCGGTAATTGCACCGAAGATTTCCGGCCTACATTTCACGAGTGTTCCGTGGGCTCGTATTTCGTGATTCAGCTCGAGGTCCCTTTGCGATCCCTGGTCCGTTGGCCTGTGGGTCCCTGTGAAGGTAACTTTGACTTTCCTTGGGCTTTCCTGGTTGCTCCAGACGTGCCCTGACTCTCCGTAGCTTGGAGAGTCCCCAGGACCTTGCTGGTCCTCACCGTGACTTGTTTCCTCTGCCCACATGGGTTGCAGTTGCCAAGGCTTGTTGGTGTTCAATCCGGACACTGACCCCCCAGCACTCGACATCCTTTGTGGGACAGCTCACCTCCGGACTTTGGTTGTCGTCGACGTCTCCTGGTCCCCGTGGCTGCAGAGTCAAGCATCCCGTCATCTCACCTGAAGCACCAGACATCGGTGGGCATTCGTCTACCGAGCCCCTGGTCACCCTGAAATTACCCAGACTCTGTCCCCTCTGCTTTCAGGTTCTTCTCACCTCGGATCTAGGCTTGGATTCCACCGGACACTTTTCATCTTCCCGGCAGCAGCAATTCTGCGCATCACGCCATTGAAAACGACGAGGGTTTCCGACACCACCTGACCCCTATACACCCGGCTCCTCTGGGATAGGTAACACAGGTACCTCGGTACTCACAAGGGTGCTGGCCTTAGAACCTTCTATGTTCCAAAGGGTTTGCTTGAAGTCCTCTCCGAAGTGTCCTTAAATTGTAATTTTCCAACCGCGACTTTCCCATAGAGTTGTATTGAGCTCGCGTCTGTGTTCACACACTGCACCCGTCCTCCTTGGGTCCCCTGTGTCACTCCTGTGGGTGGTTCCTTGGGGTCCCATCGATTCTACGTGCTCTAGGCACTGTGTCTAGTTAAGTCGTGGTTGTTATACCACTTTCTTAGTATATGGTTCGGTCTCCCCCTGGAGCCCGCTGTGTATTGTGCTATTTACTGTCGTTCTATTGATTTAATATTGGGTACTGTGTGCTCTAATCTCATAAAGAGGTTAGTAGAGAGTGTTTAGTAATAAATACATATATTTTATATATCTCTTGTGTGGTTCTCCTTTCATTTGGTCATTCAGGAGGTTCTGATCTGGTAAAACAAGCTGCTTTACATTCCTTCGAGACTTAGCCTGAAGGCTGCTCTGCACAGCTACCACTAGGATAGCTTTCTATAAAGGTTGTCTTTAACCTAATCATCATAAGGGTCGTTTGGACTGGTGCAAGGTGCCCACTTTAATTAGTGAACAGCATATGCCAGGCCAACTTCTCACAGTTTACAGCCCAGGAGGCGCTATCTGCAGGTTGCACACATACTGCTAGATGCTATATTTGCTCTCTGTAGGTTGTGTACAGCCCATGAGGCGCTATCTGAAGGTTGCAAACATACTGCTAGATGCTATGTTTGTTGTCTGCAGGTTGTGTACATCCCACGAGGAGCTATCTGAGAGAAGCACACATACTGCTAGTTGCTATATTTGCTCTCTGTAGGTTGTGTACAGCCCACGAGGCGCTAACGAGAGTAGCACACATAATGCTAGTTGCTATGTTTGCTCTCTGTAAGTTGTTTACAGCCCATGAGGCGCTAGCTACAGGTTGCACACATACTACTAGTTGCTATGTTTGCTCTCTATAGGTTGTTTACAGTCCACGAGGCACTATTTGCAGGTTGCACACATACTGTTAGATGCTATGTTTGCTGTCTGTAGGTTGTTTACAGCCCACGAGGCGCTAGCTACAGGTTGCATACATACTGCTAGATGCTATGTTTGCTGTCTGTAGGTTGTTTACAGCCCACGAGGCGCTATCGGCAGGTTGCACACATACTGCTAGATGCTATGTTTAAGGTCTGTAGGTTGTTTACGGCCCACAAGGCGCTATCTGCAGGTTGCACACATACTGCTAGATGCTATATTTGCTCTCTGTAGGTTGTGTACAGCCCACAAGGCGCTATCAGAAGGTTGCACACATACTGCTAGATGCTATGTTTGCTGTCTGCAGATTGTGTACATCCCACAAAGCGCTATATGAGAGTAGCACACATATTGCTAGTTGCTATCTTGGCTCTCTGTAGGTTGTTTACAGACCACGAGGCACTATCTGCAGGTTGCACACGTACTGTTAGATGCTATATTTGCTGTCTGCAGGTTGTTTACAGCCCACAAGGCGCTATCTGTGCTGTCTACAGGTTGCACACATACTGCTAGATTCTATGTTTGCTGTCTGTAGGTTGTTTACGGCCCACGAGGCGCTGGCCACAGGTTGCACACATACTGCTACATGCTAAGTTTGCTGTCTGCAGGTTGTGTACATCCCACGAGGCGCTATCTGAGAGTAGCACACATACAGCTAGTTGCTATGTTTGCTCTCTCTAGGTTGTTTACAGCTCATGAGGCGCTATCTGCAGGGTATAAACACTTGGGGGTAGCTGTTCCTAAGGTCACAAGAGAGTTACAACCAAATTACGGTTGAGAGAGAGATATATGAGAGTGGTCAGTCTCAATGAGGTTGGGTTATAAAGAGTGATGGAGGGAATCCCTCCTTTTGGATATAGTGCCCTCACACACCCTTGCGAGTGTCATGCTTCATCATCGGGCGTTGCTCCTCGTGGGGGTGGCGCTGCTGTCCTCCACGGGCCCCGCAAGAGGGCTCTTTATCGGAGATCTTTTAAGGAGACGCCGCAGTTGTGCATGTGGGTGTGTAGGCCTGGGGAGGTAAGTGCGTGAGTGAATTAATATTCCCAGACGGTACCTGGAACCAATATTTATTCAGGGGTCCGAGTGGTAAGGATAAAATGAGTGTGGATGCTGGAGCTCCTCTTAGGAACAAATATGGAGGGCGGATGAGTATCTTCCCGCTGCTCTCAGGATCCGTGCGAATGTGTATTAAAAAAAACAGAGCGGTCAACATGTTTCGCACTTCTCGTAGGTCCATAAGGGATCCGAGGGATCCGATAAAGAGCCCTCTCACGGGGTCCGTGGAGGACAGCAGCACCACCCCCACGAGGAGCAACGCCCGATGATGAAGCTTGACACTCGCAAGGGTGTGTGAGGGCACTATATCCAAAAGGAGGGATTCCCTCCATCACTCTTTATAACCCAACCTCATTGAGACTGACCACTCTCATATATCTCCCTCTTAACCGTAATTTGGTTGTAACTCTCTTGTGACCTTAGGAACAGCTACCCCCAAGTGTTTATAACATTGTTCTTTGGGAGCACGGGTACTGGACCTACTCTTTTTCTAAATAGCTCCCGGTCCCCCCCTCTTTAATGTGTCAAGATTGAAGTACGGCAGTTAGCCGTGGGACATTTACTCTATCTTTTCTCCTAGGCATTTTTCCCTGGCCATTCCCTGGCACACATACCACACCATCCACAGGGTGGTTATATTTAGGCACATTCACCACTGATCATGGACAACCCGGGTTTTAGTTTCGATGACGATGTAGTGGCAGAGATTCTCTGAGCACCCTCACTTCTGGCTGAAGACGGGAGCGCAGCAACAGGGAGTAAGGTAGATGACTGGAAGGCCTTACAATCACTGAGGAAACTACAGATCAAGACGGCCCTCCATGGGATAATCATGACTGAATACCTGAGGGCGAACATAGCCCCGAACGGCCTCCTAGTCACCCTCTCCCCAAGAATCTTCCGAGAAGATCTGACCTTCTGTACGGAATGGTCCAAGATAGCATGGAAGTGTACACGAGACTGGCTCGTTTTGATCATTAATACAGCCAGACGTCTGTCGGATGAACTTCTGATCCAGATAACCGTAGCTGAGAATGGACTGAAAGCTGGAATCTCAGTCACAGCATTCAAATCACGACTCGCTGAAATTAATGAAGAAATGAACGATCACAAGGAGTTCCTTACTAAACAAAAGATAACAAAACTCCAGAAAGATGTCAAACGCTTTAACAAAGAAAAGGTATATCCGTACATTAAAGAAGACTATGTGATCCAGAACTACGAAACCACTTCCGATGAGGGAAGCAGCAATCATTCGAGAAGATCGGGATCCACCAGCAGTGATTCGAGCTACGAGGGTAGAAACTACACACCTCGCTCCAGGGGCACACAGAGGCAACATCCACCTCCACTATTCCACAATTTTCCGCAACAACCATTCCAACCACCACTGTATCCGGGACAATGGATGGGACCCCCACCGATGTGGAACATACCACCAGGATACCATCTACAAGCACCCCAATACCACCAATTCCCGAACCCCCCTTTTCACAACAGAGGGAGGGGCAAAGGAAGAGGCAGAAGAAGAGGAGGATCCAAGACGGTCCAGTGGCAAGACCCGGAACCGATGACACTGCGGAGCAAGACAACGGGGCAGAGACCCTAGTGGTGAACCTGTCTTCTAGACAGTTGACAGTGGGCGAGTCTAGGCTCTTGGAGAAGGGCTTGGGTTTCGTTCCCACTCAAACCGAAGATTCGTTCAGACTTCATCAGGAACTCCACCAATTCTTCAGAAAAGTCAGACTGAAGCCCTTCTTTCAGGATAATCCAGACACCCCGAAGACAGAGACCGGTCTCAAGAAAAAATCCAAGTTTACCCCGACAGCTGCCATGACACCTAACGAGGTCCTCACTTTCGAGCAGGCCATTCTGAAGGATGTAGCAGCCATGAACGACAGACGTTCCTTTGACAACCTATCCAAAGAGGAGAGAACTCTCCTCAAATCCATCACAGAAGACACAAGCATCATTTTAAAACCAGCCGACAAAGGCGGAGCCATAGTCATTCAGGATATTGGCACATATGATGCTGAATGCCACCGTCAACTCACGGATACCAGATATTACCAACAGATCACTGAAGACCCTACGACACGACTTACCATCCGGATCAGGAGCATAGTCAACGAAGCGGCTACGGAAGGTTGGATTTCCCACCAGGAGGCGGACTTCCTTATCAACGAAGATCCCCGGACCCCGTACTACTATACCCTACCAAAGATTCACAAAGGAATCAACCCACCGCCCGCACGACCCATCGTATCAGGCATCGAGTCAGTGCTGGAACCCCTCAGTAAATTCTGCGACTTCTACCTACGCCCCCTGGTGAGCAAAACACCATCCTACCTGAGGGACACCACTGAAGTACTCAATCTTATTGAGAACTTCCCCGAACCTGAAACCATCAACCTGCTGGTCACTCTAGATGTGGAGGCTCTACACACGAACATTCCCCAGGATGCCACCTTGAAAGTGTTGGAGTCTACCCTACGGAACATTGAACCATGGCCTTATGAGACACCCATTTCATTCATCTGTGAATGGTTCCAGGTACCGTCTGGTAATTTTAATTCACTCACGCACTTACCTCCCCAGGCCCACACTCCCACATGCACAACTGCGGCGTCTCCTCAAAAGATCTCCGATAAAGAGCCCTCTCTCGGGGTCCGTGGAGGACAGCAGCGCCACCCCCACGAGGAGCAATGCCCGATGATGAAGCATGACACTCGCAAGGGTGTGTGAGGGCACTATATCCAAAAGGAGGGATTCCCTCCATCACTCTTTATAACCCAACCTCATTGAGACTGACCACTCTCATATATCTCCCTCTTAACCGTAATTTGGTTGTAACTCTCTTGTGACCTTAGGAACAGCTACCCCCAAGTGTTTATAACATTGTTCTTTGGGAGCACGGGTACTGGACCTACTCTTTTTCTAAATAGCTCCCGGTCCCCCCCTCTTTATTGTGTCAAGGCTATCTGCAGGTTCACACATACTGCTAGATGCTATGTTTGCTCTCTGTAGGTTGTTTACAGTCCACGAGGCACTATCTGAGGTTGCACACATACTGTTAGATGCTATGTTTGCTGTCTGTAGGTTGTTAACAGCCCACGAGGCACTATCTGCAGGTTGCACACATACTGCTAGATGCTATGTTCGCTGTCTGCAGGTTGTTTACATCCCACGAGGCACTATCTGAGAGTAGCACACATACTGCTAGATGCTATATTTGCTGTCTGCAGGTTGTTTACAGCCCACAAGGTGCTATCTGTGCTGTCTGCAGGTTGCACACATACTGTTAGATGCCATGTTTGCTTTCTGTAGGTTATTTACAGCCCACAAGGCGCTATCTTCCGGTTGCACACATACTGCTAGATGCTATATTTGCTCTCTGTAGGCTGTGTACAGCCCACGAGGCGCTATCTGCAGGTTGCATAAAAAACTGTTAGATGCTATGTTTGTGGTCTGTAGGTTGTTTACAGCCCACGAGGCACTATCTGCAGGTTGCACACATAATGCTAGATGCTATATTTGCTGTCTGCAGGTTGTTTACAGCCCACGAGGCACTATCTGCAGGTTGCACATATACTGCTAGAAGATATATTTGCTCTCTGTAGGTTGTGTACAGCCCACGAGGCGCTAACTGAAAGTAGCACACATAATGCTAGTTGCTATGTTTGCTCTCTGTAGGTTGTTTACAGCCCACGAGGCACTAGCTACAGGTTGCACACATACTGCTAGTTGCTATGTTTGCTCTCTGTTGGTTGTTTACAGTCCATGAGGCACTATTTGCAGGTTGCACACATACTGTAAGATGCTATTTTTGCTGTCTGTAGGTTGTTTACCGCCCACGAGGCGCTAGCTACAGGTTGCAAATATACTGCTAGTTCTATGTTTGCTGTCTGTAGGTTGTTTACTGCCCACGAGGCGCTAGCTACAGGTTGCACACATACTGCTAGATGCTATGTTTGCTGCCTGTAGGTTGTTTACAGCCCACGAGGCGCTATCTGCCGGTTGCACACATACTGCTAGATGCTATGTTTGAGGTCTGTAGGTTGTTTACGGCCCACAAGGCGCTATCTGCAGGTTGCACACATACAGCTAGATGCTATATTTGCTCTTTGTAGGTTGTGTACAGCCCACGAGGCGCTATCCGAAGGTTGCACACATACTGCTAGATGCTATCTTTGCTGTCTACAGGTTGTGTACATCCCACGAGGCGCTATATGAGAGTAGCACACATATTGCTAGTTGCTATCTTGTCTCTCTGTAGGTTGTTTACAGACCACGAGGCACTATCTGCAGGTTGCACACATACTGTTAGATGCTATATTTGCTGTCTGCATGTTGTTTACAGCCCACAAGGCGCTATCTGTGCTCGCTACAGGTTGCACACATACTGCTAGATGCTTTGTTTGCTGTCTGCAAGTTGTGTACATCCCACGAGGCGCTATCTGAGAGTAGCACACATACTGCTAGTTGCTATGTTTGCTCTCTGTAGGTTGTTTACAGCTCATGAGGCGCTATCTGCAGGTTCACACATACTGCTAGATGCTATGTTGCTGTCTATAGGTTGTCTACAGCCCAGGAGGCGCTAGCTACAGGTTGCACACATACTGCTAGTTGCTATGTTTGCTGTCTGCAGTTGTTTACAGCCCACGAGGCGCTATCTGAAGGTTGCACACATACTGCTAGATGCTATGTTTGCTGTCTGCAGGTTGTGTACATCCCACGAGGAGCTATCTGAGAGAAGCACACATACTGCTAGTTGCTATGTTTGCTCTCTGTAGGTTGTTTACAGCTCATGAGCTGCTATCTGCAGGTTGCACACATACTGCTAGATGCTATGTTTGCTGTCTGTAGGTTGTTTACAGCCCACGAGGCGCTAGCTACAGGTTGCAAACATACAGCTAGTTAATATGTTTGCTATCTGCAGTTGTTTACAGCCCACAAGGCGCTATCTGCAGGTTGCACATATACTGCTAGAAGATATATTTGCTCTCTGTAGGTTGTGTCCACCCACGAGGCGCTAACTGAAAGTAGCACACATAATGCTAGTTGCTATTTTTGCTCTCTGTAGGTTGTTTACAGCCCACGAGGCACTAGCTACAGGTTGCACACAAACTGCTAGTTGCTATGTTTGCTCTCTGTAGGTTGTTTACAGTCCACGAGGCACTATTTGCAGGTTGCACAAATACTGTTAGATGCTATGTTTGCTGTCTGTAGGTTGTTTACAGCCCACGAGGTGCTAGCTACAGGTTGCAAACATACTGTTAGTTCTATGTTTGCTGTCTGTAGGTTGTTTACAGCCCACGAGGCGCTAGCTACGGGTTGCACACATACTGCTAGATGCTATGTTTGCTGTCTGTAGGTTGTTTACAGCCCACGAGGCGCTATCTGCCGGTTGCAGACATACTGCTAGATGCTATGTTTGAGGTCTGTAGGTTGTTTACGGCCCACAAGGCGCTATCTGCAGGTTGCACACATACTGCTAGATGCTATATGTGCTCTTTGTAGGTTGTCTACAGCCCACGAGGCGCTATCTGTGCTCGCTACAGGTTGCACACATACTGCTAGTTGCTATCTTGGCTCTCTGTAGGTTGTTTACAGACCACGAGGCACTATCTGCAGGTTGCACACATACTGTTAGATGCTATATTTGCTGTCTGCAGGTTGTTTACAGCCCACAAGGCGCTATCTGTGCTTGCTACAGGTTGCACACATACTTCTAGATGCTATGTTTGCTGTCCGCAGGTTGTGTACATCCCACGAGGCGCTATCTGAGAGTAGCACACATACTGCTAGTTGCTATGTTTGCTCTCTGTAGGTTGTTTACAGCTCATGAGGCGCTATCTGCAGGTTCACACATACTGCTAGATGCTATGTTTGCTGTCTGTAGGTTGTTTACAGCCCACGAGGCGCTAGCTACAGGTTGCACACATACTGCTATTTGCTATGTTTGCTGTCTGCAGTTGTTTACAGCCCACGAGGCGCTATCTGTAGGTTGCACATATACTGCTACATGCTATGTTCGCTGTGTGCAGGTTGTGTACAACTCACGAGGAGCTATCTGAGAGTAGCACACATAATGCTAGTTGCTATGTTTGCTCTCTATAGGTTGTTTACAGGCCACGAGGCGCTAGATACAGGTTGCACACATACTGTTAGATGCAATGCTTGAGGTCTGTAGGTTGTTTACTGCCCACAAGGCACTATCTGCAGGTTGCACACATACTGTTAGATGCTATGTTTGAGGTCTGTAGGTTGTTAATGTGAGAAGTTGGCCTGGTATATGCTGTCCACTAATTAAAGTGGGCACCTTGCACCAGTCCAAACGACCCTTATTGATGATTAGGTTAAAGACAACCTTTATTGAAAGCTATCCTAGTGGTAGCTATGGAGAGCAGCCTTCAGGCTAAGTCTCGAAGGAATGTAAAGCAGCTTGTTTTACCAGTATATAACCTCCTGAATGACCAAATGAAAGGAGAGCCACTCCAGGTGTATATAAAATATATGTATTTATTACTAAACACTCTCTACTAACCTCTTTATGAGATTAGAGAACAAGACACACAGTATTAAATCACTAGAACGACAGTAAATAGCACAATACACAGCGGGCTTCAGGGGGAGACGAACCATATACTAAGAAAGTGGTATAAGAACCACGACTTGACTAGACACAGTGCCTAGAGCACGTAGAATCGCTGGGACCCCAAGGAACCACCCAAGGTAGTGACACAGGGGACCCACGGAGGACGGGTGCAGTGTGGGAACACAGACGCGAGCTCCGTACAACTCTATGGGAAAGTCGCGGTTGGAAATTTAAAGATTAAGGACACTTAGGAGAGGACTTTAAGCAAACCCAGCTAAACATAGAAGGTTCTAAGGCCAGCACCCTTGAGAGTACCGAGGTACCCGTGTTACCTATCCCAGAGGAGCCGGGTGCATAGGGGTCAAATGGTGTCGGAAACCCTCGTCGTTTTCAATGGCGTGATGCGAAAAAGTACTGCTGCCGTGGAGAAGAAAAGTGTCCGGTGTGATCCAAGCCTGGATCGGAGATGAGAAGAACCTGAAAGCAGAGGGGACAAAGTCTGGGTCACTTCACATGACCAGGAGCGGAGCAATCGAATGCCCACCGATGTCGGGTGCTTCAGGTGCAAAGAGGCGAAGCTTGACTCTGCAGCCACGGGGACCAGGAGATGTCTGCGGCAACCACAGTCCGGATTCGAGCTGTCCCACGAAGGATGTCGAGTGCTGGGGGGTCAGTGTTCGGATTGAACACCAACAAGCCTTGGCAACTGCAACCCACGCGGTCAGAGGAAAGATGCTTCTGTGAGGACCAGCAAGGTCCTGGGGACTCCCCAAGCGATGGAGAGTCAGGGCACGTCTGGAGCAACCAGGGAATCCCACTGAAAGTTAAAGTTGCCTTCTCAGGGACCCACAGGCTAACGGACCAGGGATCATGAAGGGACCTCGAGAGGAATCGCAAAGTGCCAGCCCACGGAACACTCGTGGAGTGTAGGCCGGAAATCTTCAGTGGAATTACTGCTCGGGGTCATGACTACAAGTAGCCCAAAGCACAGCTTCAGGGATCGCCGAAAAGCATATGCTGCTTCAAATGTACACGGTGCCCATGGGTACGGGTTTCACGGTCCCCACGAGGGATACGGGCCTCAGACTTGCTGAGAGCGCAGATCGACCTCGGAGACCTCGGGAACCCACCTCCTGTATTGCAGAAATCTTTGGAGTCCTTCGGGAGCTTCGTAGATGTAAACCGGTCAGATGCGTTTTGGTGCCTGCTCAGCAGAGGAGTAACTCCTTTACTCCAAGGGAGATTCTTCAGTCATCCAGCAAAGCATAGATCCTCGAAGGTTACTTGGTTTCTGTAGCAGAGTTTAGTCCAGGTAATATCTAAAGTCCTGTAGTCAGGGTTCCTTCTTTATACCCAAGGAAGGGGTGGGACAAACTCTGGGGACCCACCTATGGGAGGGTCAGGACAGAGGGGTGGCTACACCCATGTCCTTTGTCCAGTTTTGCGCCAGAGCAGGGGCTGATAGCCCCTGCAACCGGTTTGAGCTGGACTATGCGCGAGGACACCAAATGTGCCCCCAGTGCAGACATCAAAGCACTCTGAGAGTGCACCCACCCAGCCCCAATACACTAAAGCCTGTCTGGGAGGTGGTCACACCTCCCTGTGACAGGAAACCTTTTGTCAAGCCTTCCCCTGCCGGAGTTTCGTCCAGCAGCAGGAGGGCATACTCGTGTCTGTGGCTGGCAGCATCCATTTTGTGATGCCAGGGTTCTGTGAAGCTGGTACCGGGTGTACCGGTGTTGTCATATTTCTCCCTCTAGGAGGGTGGAATCGACCTCCCACACCAGTTACTGGTGAGGAGGTATAATTCCAAGGTGTTTGACACCAAACACGACATGTTTCCATGCAGTCATTTTAAAGTTAGCATTTACCGCGAGGTTATAATGCACTTAAGTATATATGGTTGGCTGCATCACAAACAACCCCGGAGGCTGCACAGGGGCTCTGCTCATGCATGGGCACCCTCTCACATAAAGCCCAGCACCCTGCCTTCAGGATTGATAAGGCCTGCTATAGGGGTGACTGATAGGTTTATATGTGCAGTGATTAGGATAGATATAGTGAACCTATATCTAAGTAAGGGGTGCATGCACCACCTTACACAGGCTGCTGTAGCAGACCTGTGGTGTCATTTTAAATGGTCTCTCAGGGGTGGCATAATACATGCTGCAGCCCCTGGGAGGCCTCTGGGGTACCTATGCCCTGGGTACATAGTATACCATATACTAGGGACTTATAAGGGTACCCCAGAATCCAATCTGGAGTGTACCTAAAGTACATGCAATCAATTTAGAGGAGAAAGCAGATAGACTGGGGTCCTGAATAGCAGGATCCCAGTCAGACTAAGTCGAAAACAGTGAAACATCAGCAAAAAGTGGGGGTAACTATAAGAAGCAGATCCTACTCTCCTACAGTTAACAGCCCACGAGGCACAATCTGCAGGTTGCAAACATACTGCTAGGTGCTATATTTTCAGTCTGCAAGTTGTTTACAGCCCACAAGGCACTATCTGTGCTCCCTGCAGGTTGCACACATACTGCTAGTTGCTATGTTTGCTGTCTGCAGTTGTTTACAGCCCACAAGGCGCTATCTGCAGGTTGCACATATACTGCAAGATGCTATATTTGCTCTCTGTAGGTTGTGTACAGCCCACGAGGCGCTAACTGAGAGTAGCACACATAATGTTAGTTGCTATGTTTGCTCTCTGTAAGTTGTTTACAGCCCACGACGCGCTAGCTACAGGTTGCACACATACTGCTAGTTGCTATGTTTGCTCTCTATAGGTTGTTTACAGTCCACGAGGCACTATTTGCAGGTTGCACACATACTGTTAGATGCTATGTTTGCTGTCTGTAGGTTGTTTACAGCCCACGAGGCACTAGCTACAGGTTGCACACATACTGCTAGTTCTATGTTTGCTGTTTGTAGGTTGTTTACAGCCCACGAGGCGCTAGCTACAAGTTGCACACATACTGCTAGATGCTATGTTTGCTGTCTGTAGGTTGTTTACAGCCCACGAGGCGCTATCGGCAGGTTGCACACATACTGCTAGATGCTATGTTTGAGGTCTGTAGGTTGTTTACAGCCCACAAGGCGCTATCTGCAAGTTGCACACATACTGCTAGATGCTATATTTGCTCTCTGTAGGTTGTGTACAGCCCACGAGGCGCTATCTGAAGGTTGCACACATACTGCTGGATGCTATGTTTGCTGTCTGCAGGTTGTGTACATCCCACGAAGCGCTATATGAGAGTAGCACACATATTGCTAGTTGCTATCTTGGCTCTCTGTAGGTTGTTTACAGACCACAAGGCACTATCTGCAGGTTGCACACGTACTGTTAGATGCTATATTTGCTGTCTGCAGGTTGTTTACAGCCACAAGGCGCTATCTGTGCTGACTACAGGTTGCACACATACTGCTAGATTCTATGTTTGTTGTCTGTAAGTTGTTTACAGCCCACGAGGTGCTAGCTACAGGTTGCACACATACTGCTAGATGCTATGTTTGCTGTCTGCAGGTTGTGTACATCCCACGAGGCGCTATCTGAGAGTAGCACACATAATGCTAGTTGCTATGTTTGCTGTCTGTAGGATGTTTACAGCCCACGAGGTGCTATCTGCAGGTTGCACATATACTGCTAGATGCTATATTTGCTCTCTGTAGGTTGTGTACAGCTCACGAGGCGCTATCTTCAGGTTGCACACATACTGCTAGTTAGTTGCTATGTTTGCTGTCTGTAGGTTGTGTACAGCCCACGAGGTGCTATCTGCAGGTTGCACATATTCTGCTAGATGCTATATTTGCTCTCTGTAGGGTGTTTACAGCCCAGGAGGCGCTATCTGCAGGTTGCACACATACTGCTAGATGCTATGTTTGCTGTCTGCAGGGTGTGTGCCTCCCAAGAGGCACTATCTGAGAGGAGCAGACATACTGCTAGTTGCTATGTTTGCTCTCTGTAGGTTGTTTTCGGTCCACGAGGCACTATCTGAGGTTGCACACATACTGTTAGATGCTATGTTTGCTGTCTGCAGGTTGTTAACAGCCCACGAGGCACTATCTGCAGGTTGCACACATACTGCTAGATGCTATGTTTGTGGTCTGTAGGTTGTTTACAGCCCACGAGGCACTATCTGTAGGTTGCACACATACTGCTAGATGCTATATTTGCTGTCAGCAGGTTGTTTACAGCCCACAAGGTGCTATCTGTGCTGTCTGCAGGTTGCACACATACTGTTAGATGCTATGTTAGCTTTCTGTAGGTTGTTTACAGCCCACAAGGCGCTATCTTCAGGTTGCACACATACTGCTAGATGCTATATTTGCTCTCTGTAGGTTGTGTACAGCCAACGAGGCGCTATCTGCAGGTTGCATAAAAAATTGCTAGATGCTATATTTGTGGTCTGTACGTTGTTTACAGCCCACGAGGCACTATCTGCAGGTTGCACACATACTGCTAGATGCTATTTTTGCCGTCTGCAGGTTGTGTACATCCCACGAGGAGCTATCTGAGAGAAGCACCCATACTGCTAGTTGCTATGTTTGCTCTCTGTAGGTTTTTTACAGCTCATAAGCTGCTATCTGCAGCTTGCACACATACTGCTAGATGCTATGTCTGCTGCTGTAGGTTGTTTACAGCCCACGAGGCGCTATCTGCAGGTTGCACACATACTGCTAGATGCTACATTTGCTCTCTGTAGGTGTATACAGCCCACGAGGCGCTGTCTGAAGGTTGCACAAATACTGCTAGATGCTATGCTTGCTGTCTGCAGGTTGTGTACATCCCACGAGGAGCTATCTGAGAGAAGCACACGTACTGCTAGTTGCTATTTTTGCTCTCTGTTGGTTGTCTACAGCTCATGAGCTGCTATCTGCAGGTTGCACATATACTGCTAGATGCTACATTTGCTCTCTGTAGGTTGTTTACAGCTCACGAGGCGCTATCTTCAGGTTGCACACATACTGCTAGTTGCTATGTTTGCTGTCTGTAGGTTGTGTTCAGCCCACGAGGTGCTATCTGCAGGTTGCACATATACTGCGAGATGCTATATTTGCTCTCTGTAGGTTGTTTACAGCCCAGGAGGTGCTATCTGCAGGTTCCACACATACTGCTAGATGCTATGTTTGCTGTCTGCAGGGTATGTGCCTCCTAAGAGGCACTATCTGAGAGTAGCACACATACTGCTAGTTGCTATGTTTGCTCTCTGTAGGTTGTTTACAGTCCATGAGGCACTATCTGAGGTTGCACACATACTGTTAGATGCTATGTTTGCTGTCTGTAGGTTTTTAACAGCCCACGAGGCACTATCTGCAGGTTGCACACATACTGCTAGATGCTATGTTTGTGGTCTGTAGGTTGTTTACAGCCCACGAGGCACTATCTGTAGGTTGCACAGATACTGCTAGATGCTATATTTGCTGTCTGCAGGTTGTTTACAGCCACAAGGCGCTATCTGTGCTGTCTGCAGGTTGCACACATACTGTTAGATGCTATGTTAGCTTTCTGTAGGTTGTTTACAGCCCACAAGGCGCTATCTTCAGGTTGCACACATACTGCTAGATGCTATATTTGCTCTCTGAAGGTTGTGTACAGCCAACGAGGCACTATCTGCAGGTTGCATAAAAAATTGCTAGATGCTATCTTTGTGGTCTGTAGGTTGTTTACAGCCCACGAGGCACTATCTGCAGGTTGCACACATACTGCTAGATGCTATATTTGCTGTCTGCAGGTTGTTTACAGCCCACGAGGCGCTATCTGTGCTGTCTACAGGTTGCACACATACTGTTAGATGCTATGTTTGCTATCTGTAGGTTGTTTACAGCCCACGAGAAGCTATCTGCAGGTTGCACACATACTGGCTATATTTGCTCTCTGTAGGTTGTGTACATCCCACGAGGAGCTATCTGAGAGAAGCACACATACTGCTAGTTGCTATGTTTGCTCTCTGTTGGTTGTTTACAGCTCATGAGCTGCTATCTGCAGGTTGCATACATACTGCTAGATGCTATGTTTGCTGTCTGTAGGTTGTTTACAGCCCACGAGGCGCTATCTGCAGGTTGCACACATACTGCTAGATGCTATATGTGCTCTCTGTAGGTGTATACAGCCCACGAGGCGCTGTCTGAAGGTTGCACAAATACTGCTAGATGCTATGCTTCCTGTCTGCAGGTTGTGTACATCCCACGAGGAGCTATCTGAGAGAAGCACACGTACTGCTAGTTGCTATTTTTGCTCTCTGTTGGTTGTTTACAGCTCATGAGCTGCTATCTGCAGGTTGCACATATACTGCTAGATGCTATATTTGCTCTCTGTAGGTTGTTTACAGCTCACGAGGCGCTATCTTCAGGTTGCACACATACTGCTAGTTGCTATGTTTGCTGTCTGTAGGTTGTGTTCAGCCCACGAGGTGCTATCTGCAGGTTGCACATATACTGCTAGATGCTATATTTGCTCTCTGTAGGTTGTTTACAGCCCAGGAGGTGCTATCTGCAGGTTCCACACATACTGCTAGATGCTATGTTTGCTGTCTGCAGGGTATGTGCCTCCTAAGAGGCACTATCTGAGAGTAGCACACATACTGCTAGTTGCTATGTTTGCTCTCTGTAGGTTGTTTACAGTCCATGAGGCACTATCTGAGGTTGCACACATACTGTTAGATGCTATGTTTGCTGTCTGTAGGTTTTTAACAGCCCACGAGGCACTATCTGCAGGTTGCACAGATACTGCTAGATGCTATATTTGCTGTCTGCAGGTTGTTTACAGCCCACAAGGCGCTATCTGTGCTGTCTGCAGGTTGCACACATACTGTTAGATGCTATGTTAGCTTTCTGTAGGTTGTTTACAGCCCACAAGGCGCTATCTTCAGGTTGCACACATACTGCTAGATGCTATATTTGCTCTCTGTAGGTTGTGTACAGCCAACGAGGCACTATCTGCAGGTTGCATAAAAAATTGCTAGATGCTATGTTTGTGGTCTGTAGGTTGTTTACAGCCCACGAGGCACTATCTGCAGGTTGCACACATACTGCTAGATGCTATATTTGCTGTCTGCAGGTTGTTTACAGCCCACGAGGCGCTATCTGTGCTGTCTACAGGTTGCACACATACTGTTAGATGCTATGTTTGCTGTCTGTAGGTTGTTTACAGCCCACGAGAAGCTATCTGCAGGTTGCACACATACTGCTAGATGCTACATTTGCTCTCTGTAGGTTGTGTACATCCCACGAGGAGCTATCTGAGAGAAGCACACATACTGCTAGTTGCTATGTTTGCTCTCTGTTGGTTGTTTACAGCTCATGAGCTGCTATCTGCAGGTTGCACACATACTGCTAGATGCTATGTTTGCTGTCTGTAGGTTGTTTACAGCCCACGAGGCGCTATCTGCAGGTTGCACACATACTGCTAGATGCTATATGTGCTCTCTGTAGGTGTATACAGCCCACGAGGCGATGTCTGAAGGTTGCACAAATACTGCTAGATGCTATGTTTGCTGTCTGCAGGTTGTGTACATCCCACGAGGAGCTATCTGAGAGAAGCACAAGTACTGCTAGTTGCTATTTTTGCTCTCTGTTGGTTGTTTACAGCTCATGAGCTGCTATCTGCAGGTTGCACACATACTGCTAGTTGCTATGTTTGCTCTCTGTAGGGTGTTTACAGCCCAGGAGGTGCTATCTGCAGGTTGCACATATACTCCTAGATGCTATATTTGTTCTCTGTAGGTTGTTTACAGCCCACGAGGCGCTATCTTCAGGTTGCACACATACTGCTAGTTGCTATGTTTGCTGTCTGTAGGTTGTGTACAGCCCACGAGGTGCTATCTGCAGGTTGCCCATATACTGCTAGATGCTATATTTGCTCTTTGTTGGTTGTTTACAGCCCAGGAGGCGCTATCTGCAGGTTGCACACATACTGCTAGATGCTATGCTTGCTGTCTGCAGGGTGTGTACCTCCCACGAGGCACTATCTGAGAGTAGCACACATGCTGCTAGTTGCTATGTTTGCTCTCTGTAGGTTGTTTACAGTCCACGAGGCACTATCTGAGGTTGCACATATACTGTTAGATTCTATGTTTGCTGTCTGTAGGTTGTTTACAGCCCACGAGGCACTATCTGTAGGTTGCACACATACTGCTAGATGCTATATTTGCTCTCTGTAGGTTGTGTACAGCCCACGAGGCGCTATCTGCAGGTTGCATAGAAACTGCTAGATGCTATGTTTGTGGTCTGTAGGTTGTTTACAGCCCACGAGGCACTATCTGCAGGTTGCACACATAATGCTAGATTTGCTGTCTGCAGGTTGTTTACAGCCCACGAGGCCCTATCTGTGCTGTCTACAGGTTGCACACATATTGTTAGATGCTATGTTTGCTGTCTGTAGGTTGTTTACAGCCCACGAGGCGCTATCTGCAGGTTGCACACATACTGCTAGATGCATATGTGCTCTCTGTAGGTGTATACAGCCCACGAGGCGCTGTCTGAAGGTTGCACAACTGCTGCTAGATGCTATGTTTGCTGTCTGCAGGTTGTGTACATCCCACGAGGAGCTATCTGAGAGAAACACACACTGCTAGTTGGTATGTTTGCTCTCTGTAGGTTGTTTACACCTCATGAGCTGCTATCTGCAGGTTGCACACATACTGCTAGATGCTATGTTTGCTCTCTGTAGGTTGTTTACAGCCCACGAGGCGCTATCTGCAGGTTGCACATATACTGCAAGATGCTATATTTGTTCTCTGTAGGTTGTTTACAGCCCACGAGGCGCTATCGGCAGGTTGCACATATACTGCAAGATGCTATGTTTGCTCTCTGTAAGTTGTTTACAGCCCACGAGGCGCTAGCTACAGGTTGCACACATACTGCTAGTTGCTATGTTTACTCTCTATAGGTTGTTTACAGTCCACGAGGCACTATTTGCAGGTTGCACACATACTGTTAGATGCTATGTTTGCTGTCTGTAGGTTGTTTACAGCCCACGAGGTGCTAGCTACAGGTTGCACACATACTGCTAGTTCTATGTTTGCTGTTTGTAGGTTGTTTACAGCCCACAAGGCGCTAGCTACAGGTTGCACACATACTGCTAGATGCTATGTTTGCTGTCTGTAGGTTGTTTACAGCCCATGAGGCGCTATCGGCAGGTTGCACACATACTGCTAGATGCTATGTTTCAGGTCTGTAAGTTGTTTACAGCCCACAAGGTGCTATCTGCAAGTTGCACACATACTGCTAGATGCTATATTTGCTCTCTGTAGGTTGTGTACAGCCCACGAGGCGCTATCTGAAGGTTGCACACATACTGTTGGATGCTATGTTTGCTGTCTGCAGGTTGTGTACATCCCACGAAGCGCTATATGAGAGTAGCACACATATTGCTAGTTGCTATCTTGGCTCTCTGTAGGTTGTTTACAGACCACGAGGCCCTATCTGCAGGTTGCACACGTACTGTTAGATGCTATATTTGCTGTCTGCAGGTTGTTTACAGCCACAAGGCGCTATCTGTGCTGTCTACAGGTTGCACACATACTGCTAGATTCTATGTTTGCTGTCTGTAGGTTGTTTACAGCCCACGAGGTGCTAGCTACAGGTTGCACACATACTGCTAGATGCTATGTTTGCTGTCTGCAGGTTGTGTACATCCCACGAGGCGCTATCTGAGAGTAGCACACATACTGCTAGTTGCTATGTTTGCTCTCTGTAGGTTGTTTACAGCTCATGAGGCGCTATCTGCAGGTTCACACATACTGCTAGATGCTATGTTTGCTCTCTGTAGGTTGTTTTCAGCTCATGAGGCGCTATCTGCAGGTTCACACATACTGCTAGATGCTATCTTTGCTGTCTGTAAGTTGTTTACAGCCCACGAGGTGCTAGCTACAGGTTGCACACATACTGCTAGTTGCTATGTTTGCTGTCTGCAGTTGTTTACAGCCTACGAGGCACTATCTGCAGGTTGCACATATACTGCTAGATGCTATGTTCGCTGTCTGCAGGTTGTGTACACCCCACGAGGAGCTATCTGAGAGTAGCCCACATAATGCTAGTTGTTATGTTTGCTGTCTGTAGGATGTTTACAGCCCACGAGGTGCTATCTGCATGTTGCACATATACTGCTAGATGCTATATTTGCTCTCTGTAGGTTGTTTACAGCTCACGAGGCGCTATCTTCAGGTTGCACACATACTGCTAGTTGCTATGTTTGCTATCTGTAGGTTGTGTACAGCCCACGAGGTGCTATCTGCAGGTTGCACATATACTGCTAGATGCTATATTTGCTCTCTGTAGGGTGTTTACAGCCCAGGAGGCGCTATCTGCAGGTTGCACACATACTGCTAGATGCTATGTTTGCTGTCTGCAGGGTGTGTGCCTCCCAAGACGCACTATCTGAGAGTAGCACACATACTGCTAGTTGCTATGTTTGCTCTCTGTAGGTTGTTTACAGTCCACGAGGCACTATCTGAGGTTGCACACATACTGTTAGATGCTATGTTTGCTGTCTGTAGGTTGTTAACAGCCCACGAGGCACTATCTGTAGGTTGCACACATACTGCTCGTTGCTATATTTGCTGTCTACAGGTTGTTTACAGCCCACAAGGTGCTATCTGTGCTGTCTGCAGCTTGCACACATACTGTTAGATGCTATGTTTGCTTTCTGTAAGTTGTTTACAGCCCACAAGGTGTTATCTTCAGGTTGCACACATACTGCTAGATGCTATATTTGGTCTCTGTAGGTTGTGTACAGCCAACGAGGCGCTATCTGCAGGTTGCATAAAAAATTGCTAGATGCTATATTTGTGGTCTGTAGGTTGTTTACAGCCCACGAGGCACTATCTGCAGATTGCACACATACGGATAGATGCTATATTTGCTGTCTGCAGGTTTCCAGCCCACGAGAAGCTATCTGCAGGTTGCACACATACTGCTAGATGCTATATTTGCTGCCTGTAGGTTGTTTACAGCCCTCGAGAAGCTATCTGCAGGTTGCACACATACTGCTAGATGCTATATTTGCTCTCTGTAGGTTGTGTACAGCCCACGAGGCGCTATCTGAAGGTTGCACACATACTGCTAGATGCTATTTTTGCTGTCTGCAGGTTGTGTACATCCCACGAGGAGCTATCTGAGAGAAGCACCCATACTGCTAGTTGCTATGTTTGCTCTCTGTAGGTTGTTTACAGCTCATAGGCTGCTATCTGCAGGTTGCACACATACTGCCAGATGCTATGTCTGCTGCTGTAGGTTGTTTACAGCCCACAAGGCGCTATCTGCAGGTTGCACACATACTGCTAGATGCTATATTTGCTCTCTGTAGGTGTATACAGCCCACGAGGCGCTGTCTGAAGGTTGCACAAATACTGCTAGATGCTATGCTTGCTGTCTGCAGGTTGTGTACATCCCACGAGGAGCTATCTGAGAGAAGCACACGTACTGCTAGTTGCTATTTTTGCTCTCTGTTGGTTGTTTACAGCTCATGAGCTGCTATCTGCAGGTTGCACATATACTGCTAGATGCTATATTTGCTCTCTGTAGGTTGTTTACAACACACGAGGCGCTATCTTCAGGTTGCACACATACTGCTAGTTGCTATGTTTGCTGTCTGTAGAATGTGTTCAGCCCACGAGGTGGTATCTGCAGGTTGGACATATACTGCTAGATGCTATATTTGCTCTCTGTAGGTTGTTTACAGCCCAGGAGGCGCTATCTGCAGGTTCCACACATACTGCTAGATGCTATGTTTGCTGTCTGCAGGGTGTGTGCCTGCCAAGAGGCACTATCTGAGAGTAGCACACATACTGCTAGTTGCTATGTTTGCTCTCTGTAGGTTGTTTACAGTCCACGAGGCACTATTTGAGGTTGCACACATACTGTTAGATGCTATGTTTGCTGTCTGTAGGTTTTTAACAGCCCACGAGGCACTATCTGCAGGTTGCACACATACTGCTAGATGCTATGTTTGTGGTCTGTAGGTTGCGCACATACTGCTAGATGCTATATTTGCGGTCTGCAGGTTGTTTACAGCCCACAAGGTGCTATCTGTGCTTTCTGCAAGTTACACACATACTGTTAGATGCTATGTTAGCTTTCTGTAGGTTGTTTACAGCCCACGAGGCGCTATCTTCAGGTTGCACACATACTGCTAGATGCTATATTTTCTCTCTGTAGGTTGTGTACAGCCAACGAGGCGCTATCTGCAGGTTACATAAAAAAATTGCTAGATGCTATGTTTGTGGTCTGTAGGTTGTTTACAGCCCACGAGGCACTATCTGCAGGTTGCACACATACTGCTAGATGCTATATTTCCTGTCTGCAGGTTGTTTACAGCCCACGAGGCGCTATCTGTGCTGTCTACAGGTTGCACACATACTGTTAGATGCTATGTTTGCTGTCTGTAGGTTGTTTACAGCCCACGAGAAGCTATCTGCAGGTTGCACACATACTGTTAGATTCTATATTTGCTCTCTGTAGGTTGTGTACAGCCCACGAGGCGCTATCTGAAGGTTGCACACATACTGCTAGATGCTATGTTTGCTGTCTGCAGGTTGTGTACATTCCACTAGGAGCTATCTGAGAGAAGCACACATACTGCTAGGTGCTATCTTGGCTCTCTGTAGGTTGTTTACAGCTCATGAGCTGCTATCTGCAGGTTGCACACATACTGCTAGATGCTATGTTTGCTGTCTGTAGGTTGTTTACAGCCCACGAGGCGCTATCTGCAGGTTGCACACATACTGCTAGATGCTATATTTGCTCTCTGTAGGTGTATACAGCCCACGAGGCGCTGTCTGAAGGTTGCACAAATACTGCTAGATGCTATGTTTGCTGTCTGCAGGTTGTGTACATCCCATGAGGAGCTATCTGAGAGAAGCACACGTACTGCTAGTTGCTATTTTTGCTCTCTGTTGGTTGTTTACAGCTCATGAGCTGCTATCTGCAGGTTGCACACATACTGCTAGATGCTATGTTTGCTGTCTGTAGGTTGTTTACAGCCCACGAGGCGCTAGCTACAGGTTGCAAACATACTGCCTGTTGCTATGTTTGCTGTCTGCAGTTGTTTGCAGCCCACAAGGTGCAATCTGAGAGTAGCACACATAATGCTAGTTGCTATGTTTGCTCTCTGTAGGTTGTTTACAGCCCCCGAGGCGCTAGCTACAGGTTGCACACATACTGCTAGTTGCTATGTTTGCTCTCTATAGGTTGTTTACAGTCCACGAGGCACTATTTGCAGGTTGCATAGATACTGTTATATGCTATGTTTGCTGTCTGCAGGTTGTGTACATCCCACGAGGCGCTATCTGCAGGTTGCACATATACTGCTAGATGCTATGTTCGCTGTCTGCAGGTTGTGTACACCCCACGAGGAGCTATCTGAGAGTAGCACACATACTGCCAGTTGCTATGTTTGCTCTCTGTAGGTTGTTTACAGCCCAGGAGGTGCTATCTGCAGGTTGCACATATACTGCTAGATGCTATATTTGCTCTCTGTAGGTTGTTTACAGCCCAGGAGGCGCTATCTGCAGGTTGCACGCATACTGTTAGATGCTATGTTTGCTGCCTGTAGATTGTTAACAGCCCACGAGGCACTATCTGCAGGTTGCACACATACTGCTAGATGCTATGTTTGTGGTCTGTAGGTTGTTTACAGCCCACGAGGCACTATCTGCAGGTTGCACACTTACTGCTAGATGCTATATTTGCTGTCTGCAGGTTGTTTACAGCCCAGAAGGCGCTATCTGTGCTGTCTGCAGGTTGCACACATACTGTTAGATTCTATGTTTGCTGTCTGTAGGTTGTTTACAGCCCACGAGGCGCTATCTTCAGGTTGCACACATACTGCTAGATGCTATATTTGCTCTCTGTAGGTTGTGTACAGCCCACGAGGCGCTATCTGCAGGTTGCATAAAAACTGCTATATGCTATGTTTGTGGTCTGTAGGTTGTTTACAGCCCACGAACCACTATCTGCAGGTTGCACACATAATGCTAGATGCTATATTTGCTGTCTGCAGGTTGTTTACAGCCCACGAGGCGCTATCTGGGCTGTCTACAGGTTGCACACATATTGTTAGATGCTATGTTTGCTGTCTGTAGGTTGTTTACAGCCCACGAGGCGCTATCTGCAGGTTGCACACATACTGCTAGAATCTATATTTGCTCTCTGTAGGTTGTGTACAGCCCACGAAGCGCTATCTGAAGGTTGCACACATACTGCTAGATGCTATGTTTGCTCTCTGTAGGTTGTTTACACCTCATGAGCTGCTATCTGCAGGTTGCACACATACTGCTAAATGCTATGTTTGCTGTCTGTAGGTTGTTTACAGCCCACGAGGTGCTAGCTACAGTTTGCAAACATACTGCTAGTTGCTATGTTTTCTCTCTGTACGTTGTTTACAGCCCACGAGGCGCTAGCTACAGGTTGCACACATACTGCTAGATGCTATATTTGCTCTCTGTAGGTTGTGTACAGCCCACAAGGCACTACCTGAAGGTTGCACACATACTGCTAGATGCTATGTTTGCTGTCTGCAGTTTGTGTACATCCCACGAAGCGCTATATGAGAGTAGCACACATATTGCTAGTTGCTATCTTGGCTCTCTGTAGGTTGTTCACAGACCACGAGGTACTATTTGCAGGTTCCACACATACTGCTAGATGCTATGTTTGCTGTCTGCAGGGTGTGTGCCTGCCAAGAGGCACTATCTGAGAGTAGCACACATACTGCTAGTTGCTATGTTTGCTGTCTGTAGGTTGTTTACAGTCCACGAGGCACTATCTGAGGTTGCACACATACTGTTAGATGCTATGTTTGCTGTCTGTAGGTTTTTAACAGCCCACGAGGCACTATCTGCAGGTTGCACACATACTGCTAGATGCTATGTTTGTGGTCTGTAGGTTGTTTACAGCCCACGAGGCACTATCTGTAGGTTGCACACATACTGCTAGATGCTATATTTGCTGTCTGCAGGTTGTTTACAGCCCACAAGGTGCTATCTGTGCTTTCTGCAAGTTGCACACATACTGTTAGATGCTATGTTAGCTTTCTGTAGGTTGTTTACAGCCCACGAGGCGCTATCTTCAGGTTGCACACATACTGCTAGATGCTATATTTGCTCTCTGTAGGTTGTGTACAGCCAACGAGGCACTATCTGCAGGTTGCAGACATACTGCTAGATGCTATATTTGCTGTCTGCAGGTTGTTTACAGCCCACGAGGCGCTATCTGTGCTGTCTACAGGTTGCACACATACTGTTAGATGCTATGTTTGCTGTCTGTAGGTTGTTTACAGCCCACGAGAAGCTATCTGCAGGTTGCACACATACTGCTAGATGCTATATTTGCTCTCTGTAGGTTGTGTACAGCCCACGAGGCGCTATCTGAAGGTTGCACACATACTGCTAGATGCTATGTTTGCTGTCTGCAGGTTGTGTACATTCCACTACGAGCTATCTGAGAGAAGCACACATACTGCTAGTTGCTATCTTGGCTCTCTGTAGGTTGTTTACAGCTCATGAGCTGCTATCTGCAGGTTGCACACATACTGCTAGATGCTATGTTTGCTGTCTGTAGGTTGTTTACAGCCCACGAGGCGCTATCTGGAGGTTGCACACATACTGCTAGATGCTATATTTGCTCTCTGTAGGTGTATACAGCCCACAAGGCGCTGTCTGAAGGTTGCACAAATACTGCTAGATGCTATGTTTGCTGTCTGCAGGTTGTTTACAGCCCACGAGGCGCTAGCTACAGGTTGCAAACATACTGCTAGTTGCTATGTTTGCTGTCTGCATTTGTTTGCAGCCCACAAGGTGCTATCTGAGAGTAGCACACATAATGCTAGTTGCTATGTTTGCTCTCTGTAGGTTGTTTACAGCCCCTGAGGCGCTAGCTACAGGTTGCACACATACTGCTAGTTGCTATGTTTGCTCTCTATAGGTTGTTTACAGTCCACGAGGCACTATTTGCAGGTTGCACAGATACTGTTATATGCTATGTTTGCTGTCTGCAGGTTGTGTACATCCCACGAGGCGCTAGCTACAGGTTGCACACATACTGCAACTATGTTTGCTGTCTGCAGTTGTTTACAGCCCACAAGGCGCTATCTGCAGGTTGCACATATACTGCTAGATGCTATGTTCGCTGTCTGCAGGTTGTGTACACCCCACGAGGAGCTATCTGAGAGTAGCACACATACTGCTAGTTGCTATGTTTGCTCTCTGTAGGTTGTTTACAGCCCAGGAGGTGCAATCTGCAGGTTGCACATATACTGCTAGATGCTATATTTGCTCTCTGTAGGTTGTTTACAGCCCAGGAGGCGCTATCTGCAGGTTGCACACATACTGCTAGATGCTATGCTTGCTGTCTGCAGGTTGTGTACATTCCACTACGAGCTATCTGAGAGAAGCACACATACTGCTAGTTGCTATCTTGGCTCTCTGTAGGTTGTTTACAGCTCATGAGCTGCTATCTGCAGGTTGCACACATACTGCTAGATGCTATGTTTGCTGTCTGTAGGTTGTTTACAGCCCACGAGGCGCTATCTGGAGGTTGCACACATACTGCTAGATGCTATATTTGCTCTCTGTAGGTGTATACAGCCCACAAGGCGCTGTCTGAAGGTTGCACAAATACTGCTAGATGCTATGTTTGCTGTCTGCAGGTTGTGTACATCCCATGAGGAGCTATCTGAGAGAAGCACACGTACTGCTAGTTGCTATTTTTGCTCTCTGTTGGTTGTTTACAGCTCATGAGCTGCTATCTGCAGGTTGCACACATACTGCTAGATGCTATGTTTGCTGTCTGTAGGTTGTTTACAGCCCACGAGGCGCTAGCTACAGGTTGCAAACATACTGCTAGTTGCTATGTTTGCTGTCTGCATTTGTTTGCAGCCCACAAGGTGCTATCTGAGAGTAGCACACATAATGCTAGTTGCTATGTTTGCTCTCTGTAGGTTGTTTACAGCCCCTGAGGCGCTAGCTACAGGTTGCACACATACTGCTAGTTGCTATGTTTGCTCTCTATAGGTTGTTTACAGTCCACGAGGCACTATTTGCAGGTTGCACAGATACTGTTATATGCTATGTTTGCTGTCTGCAGGTTGTGTTCATCCCACGAGGCGCTAGCTACAGGTTGCACACATACTGCAACTATGTTTGCTGTCTGCAGTTGTTTACAGCCCACAAGGCGCTATCTGCAGGTTGCACATATACTGCTAGATGCTATGTTCGCTGTCTGCAGGTTGTGTACACCCCACGAGGAGCTATCTGAGAGTAGCACACATACTGCTAGTTGCTATGTTTGCTCTCTGTAGGTTGTTTACAGCCCAGGAGGTGCAATCTGCAGGTTGCACATATACTGCTAGATGCTATATTTGCTCTCTGTAGGTTGTTTACAGCCCAGGAGGCGCTATCTGCAGGTTGCACACATACTGCTAGATGCTATGCTTGCTGTCTGCAGGGTGTGTACCTCCCACGAGGCACTATCTGAGAGTAGCACACATACTGCTAGTTGCTATGTTTGCTCTCTGTAGGTTGTTTACAGTCCACGAGGCACTATCTGAGGTTGCACGCATACTGTTAGATGCTATGTTTGCTGCCTGTAGATTGTTAACAGCCCACGAGGCACTATCTGCAGGTTGCACACATACTGCTAGATGCTATGTTTGTGGTCTGTAGGTTGTTTACAGCCCACGAGGCACTATCTGCAGGTTGCACACTTACTGCTAGATGCTATATTTGCTGTCTGCAGGGTGTTTACAGCCCAGAAGGCGCTATCTATGCTGTCTGCAGGTGGCACACATACTGTTAGATTCTATGTTTGCTGTCTGTAGGTTGTTTACAGCCCACAAGGCGCTATCTTCAGGTTGCACACATATTGTTAGATGCTATATTTGCTCTCTGTAGGTTGTGTACAGCCCACGAGGCGCTATCTGCAGGTTGCATAAAAACTGCTAGATGCTATGTTTGTGGTCTGTAGGTTGTTTACAGCCCACGAACCACTATCTGCAGGTTGCACACATAATGCTAGATGCTATATTTGCTGTCTGCAGGTTGCTTACAGCCCACGAGGCGCTATCTGGGCTGTCTACAGGTTGCACACATATTGTTAGATGCTATGTTTGCTGTCTGTAGGTTGTTTACAGCCCACGAGGCGCTATCTGCAGGTTGCACACATACTGCTAGAATCTATATTTGCTCTCTGTAGGTTGTGTACAGCCCACGAGGCGCTATTGAAGGTTGCACAGATACTGCTAGATGCTATGTTTGCTCTCTGTAGGTTGTTTACACCTCATGAGCTGCTATCTGCAGGTTGCACACATACTGCTAAATGCTATGTTTGCTGTCTGTAGGTTGTTTACAGCCCACGAGGTGCTAGCTACAGTTTGCAAACATACTGCTATTTGCTATGTTTTCTCTCTGTACATTGTTTACAGCCCACGAGGCGCTAGCTACAGGTTGCACACATACTGCTAGTTGCTATGTTTGCTCTCTATAGGTTGTTTACAGTCCACGAGACACTATTTACAGGTTGCACACATACTGTTAGATGATATGTTTGCTGTCTGTAGGTTGTTTACAGCCCACGAGGCGCTAGCTACAGGTTGCACACATACCGCTAGTTCTATGTTTGCTGTCTGTAGGTTGTTTACAGCCCACGAGGCGCTAGCTACAGGTTGCACACATACTGCTAGATGCTATGTTTGCTGTCTGTAGGTTGTTTACAGCCCACGAGGCGCTATCGGCAGGTTGCACACATACTGCTAGATGCTATGTTTGCTGTCTGTAGGTTGTTTACAGCCCACGAGGCACTATCGGCAGGTTCCACACATACTGCAAGATGCTATGTTTGAGGTCTGTAGGTAGTTTACAGCCCACAAGGCGCTATCTGCAGGTTGCACACATACTGCTAGATGCTAGATTTGCTCTCTGTAGGTTGTGTACAGCCCACGAGGCACTATCTGAAGGTTTCACACATACTGCTAGAAGCTATGTTTGCTGTCTGCAGGTTGTGTACATCCCACGAAGCGCTATATGAGAGTAGCACACATAGTGCTAGTTGCTATCTTGGCTCTCTGTAGGTTGTTCACAGACCACGAGACACTATTTGCAGGTTGCACACGTACTGTTAGATGCTATATTTGCTGTCTGCAGTTTGTTTATAGCCCACACGGCGCGATCCATGCTGTCTATAGGTTACACACATACTGCTAGATTCTATGTTTGCTGTCTGTAGGTTGTTTAAAGCCCACGAGGCGCTAACTACAGGTTGCACACATACTGCTAGATGCTCTGTTTGCTGTCTGTAGGTTGTGTACATCCCACGAGGCGCTATCTGAGAGTTGCACACATACTGCTAGTTGCTAGGTTTGCTCTCTGTAGGTTGTTTACAGCACATGAGGTGCTATCTGCAGGTTCACAAATACTGCTAGATGCTATGTTTGCTGTCTGTAGGTTGTTTACAGCCCACGAGGCACTAGCTACAGGTTGCACACATACTGCTAGTTGCTATGCTTGCTGTCTGCAGTTGTTTACAGCCTACGAGGCGCTATCTGCAGGTTTGCACATATACTGCTAGATGCTATGTTCGCTGTCTGCAGGTTGTGTACACCCCACGAGGAGCTATCTGAGAGTAGCACACATAATGCTAGTTGCTATGTTTGCTGTCTGTAGGTTGTTTACATCCCACAAGGTGCTATCTGCAGGTTGCACATATACTGCTAGATGCTATATTTGCTGTCTGTAGGTTGTTTACAGCCCACGAGGCGCTATCTGCAGGTTTGCACATATACTGCTAGATGCTATGTTCGCTGTCTGCAGGTTGTGTACACCCCACGAGGAGCTATCTGAGAGTAGCCCACATAATGCTAGTTGCTATGTTTGCTGTCTGTAGGTTGTTAACAGCCCACGAGGCGCTATCTTCAGGTTGCACACATACTGCTAGATGCTATGTTTGCTGTCTGTAGGTTGTTTACAGCCCACGAGGCGCTATCGGCAGGTTGCACACATACTGCTAGATGCTATGTTTGCTGTCTGTAGGTTGTTTACAGCCCACGAGGCACTATCGGCAGGTTCCACACATACTGAAAGTTGCTATGTTTGCTCTCTGTAGGTTGTTTACGGCCCACAAGGCGCTATCTGCAGGTTGCACACATACTGCTAGATGCTATGTTTGCTCTCTATAGGTTGTTTACAGTCCACGAGGTACTATTTGCAGGTTGCACAGATACTGTTAGATGCTATGTTTGCTGTCTGCAGGTTGTGTACATCCCACGAGGCGCTATCTGAGAGTAGCACACATACTGCTAGTTGCTATGTTTGCTCTCTGTAGGTTGTTTACAGCCCACGAGGCGCTAGCTACAGGTTGCACACATCCTGCTAGTTGCTATGTTTGCTCTCTATAGGTTGTTTACAGTCCACGAGGCACTATTTGCAGGTTGCACAGATACTGTTAGATGCTATGTTTGCTGTCTGCAGGTTGTGTACATCCCACGAGGCGCTATCTGAGAGTAGCACACATACTGCTAGTTGCTATGTTTGCTCTCTGTAGCTTGTTTACAGCTCATGAGGCACTATCTGCAGGTTTACACATACTGCTAGATGCTATGTTTGCTGTATGTAGGTTGTTTTCAGCCCACGAGGTGCTAGCTACAGGTGGCACACACACTGCTAGTTGCTATGTTTGCTGTCTGCAGTTGTTTACAGCCCACAAGGCACTATCTGCAGGTTGCACATATACTGCTAGATGCTATGTTCGCTGTCTGCAGGTTGTGTACACCCCACGAGGAGCTATCTGAGAGTAGCACACATACTGCTAGTTGCTATGTTTGCTCTCTGTAGGTTGTTTACAGCCCAGGAGGTGCTATCTGCAGGTTGCACATATACTGCTAGATGCTATATTTGCTCTCTCTAGGTTGTTTATAGCCCACGAGACGCTATCTTCAGTTTGCACACATACTGCTAGTTGCTATGTTTGCTGTCTGTACGTAGTTTACAGCCCACAAGGTGCTATCTGCAGGTTGCACATATACTGCTGAATGCTATATTTGCTCTCTGTAGGTTGTTTACAGCCCAGGAGGCGCTTTCTGCAGGTTGCATACATACTGCTAGATGCTATGCTTGCTGTCAGCAGGGTGTGTACCTCCCACGAAAAACTATCTGAGAGTAGCACACATACTGCTAGTTGCTATGTTTGCTCTCTGTAGGTTGTTTACAGTCCACGAGGCACTATCTGAGGTTGCACGCATACTGTTAGATGCTATGTTTGCTGCCTGTAGGTTGTTAACAGCCCACGAGGCACTATCTGCTGGTTGCACACATACTGCTAGATGCTATGTTTGTGGTCTGTAGGTTGTTTACAGCGCACAAGGCACTATCCGCAGGTTGCACACTTACTGCTAGATGCTATATTTGCTGTCTGCAGGTTGTTTACAGCCCACAAGGTGCTATCTGTGCTGTCTGCAGCTTGCACACATACTGTTAGATGCTATGTTTGCTTTCTGTAGGTTGTTTACAGCCCACAAGGCGCTATCTTCAGGTTGCACACATACTGCTAGATGCTATATTTGCTCTCTGTAGGTTGTGTACAGCCCACGAGGTGCTATCTGCAGGTTGCACATATACTGCTAGATGCTATATTTGCTCTCTGTAGGCTGTTTACAGCCCAGGAGGCGCTATCTGCAGGTTGCACACATACTGCTAGATGCTATGTTTGCTGTCTGCAGGGTGTGTGCCTCCCAAGAGGCACTATCTGAGAGTAGCACACATACTGCTAGTTGTATGTTTGCTCTCTGTAGGTTGTTTACAGTCCACGAGGCACTATCTGAGGTTGCACACATACTGTTAGATGCTATGTTTGCTGTCTGTAGGTTGTTAACAGCCCACGAGGCACTATCTGCAGGTTGCACACATACTGCTAGATGCTATGTTTGTGGTCTGTAGGTTGTTTACAGCCCACAAGGCACTATCTGTAGGTTGCACACATACTGCTAGATGCTATATTTGCTGTCTGCAGGTTGTTTACAGCCCACAAGGTGCTATCTGTGCTGTCTGCAGCTTGCACACATACTGTTAGATGCTATGTTTGCTTTCTGTAGGTTGTTTACAGCCCACAAGGCGCTATCTTCAGGTTGCACACATACTGCTAGTTGCTATATTTGTGGTCTGTAGGTTGTTTACAGCCCACGAGGTGCTATCTGCAGGTTGCACATATACTGCTAGATGCTATATTTGCTCTCTGTAGGTTGTTTACAGCCCAGGAGGCACTTTCTGCAGGTTGCACACATACTGCTAGATGCTATGCTTGCTGTCAGCAGGGTGTGTACCTCCCACGAGGCTCTATCTGAGAGTAGCACACATACTGCTAGTTGCTATGTTTGCTCTCTGTAGGTTGTTTACAGTCCACGAGGCACTATCTGAGGTTGCACGCATACTGTTAGATGCTATGTTTGCTGCCTGTAGGTTGTTAACAACCCACGAGGCACTATCTGCTGGTTGCACACATACTGCTAGATGCTATGTTTGTGGTCTGTAGGTTGTTTACAGCCCACAATGCACTATCTGCAGGTTGCACACTTACTGCTAGATGCTATATTTGCTGTCTGCAGGTTGTTTACAGCCCCCAAGGTGCTATCTGTGCTGTCTGCAGCTTGCACACATACTGTTAGATGCTATGTTTGCTTTCTGTAGGTTGTTTACAGCCCACAAGGCGCTATCTTCAGGTTGCGCACATACTGCTAGATGCTATATTTGCTCTCTGTAGGTTGTGTACAGCCCACGAGGTGCTATCTGCAGGTTGCACATATACTGCTAGATGCTATATTTGCTCTCTGTAGGGTGTTTACAGCCCAGGAGGCGCTATCTGCAGGTTGCACACATACTGCTAGATGCTATGTTTGCTGTCTGCAGGGTGTGTGCCTCCCAAGAGGCACTATCTGAGAGTAGCACACATACTGCTACTTGCTATGTTTGCTCTCTGTAAGTTGTTTACAGTCCACGAGGCACTATCTGAGGTTGCACACATACTGTTAGATGCTATGTTTGCTGTCTGTAGGTTGTTAACAGCCCACGAGGCACTATCTGCAGGTTGCACACATACTGCTAGATGCTATGTTTGTGGTCTGTAGGTTGTTTACAGCCCACGAGGCACTATCTGTAGGTTGCACACATCCTGCTAGATGCTATATTTGCTGTCTGCAGGTTGTTTAACGCCCACAATGTGCTATCTGTGCTGTCTGCAGCTTGCACACATACTGTTAGATGCTATGTTTGCTTTCTGTAGGTTGTTTACAGCCCACAAGGCGCTATCTTCAGGTTGCACACATACTGCTAGATGCTATATTTGCTCTCTGTAGGTTGTGTACAGCAAACGAGGCGCTATCTGCAGGTTGCATAAAAAATTGCTAGATGCTATATTTGTGGTCTGTAGGTTGTTTACAGCCCACGAGGCACTATCTGCAGGTTGCACACATACGGATAGATGCTATATTTGCTGTCTGCAGGTTTACAGCCCACGAGAAGCTATCTGCAGGTTGCACACATACTGCTAGATGCTATATTTTCTGCCTGTAGGTTGTTTACAGCCCACGAGAAGCTATTTGCAGGTTGCACACATACTGCTAGATGCTATATTTTCTCTCTGTAGGTTGTGTACAGCCCACGAGGCGCTATCTGAAGGTTGCACACATACTGCTAGATGCTATTTTTGCTGTCTGCAGGTTGTGTACATCCCACGAGGAGCTATCTGAGAGAAGCACCCATACTGCTAGTTGCTATGTTTGCTCTCTGTAGATTGTTTACAGCTCATAGGCTGCTATCTGCAGGTTGCACACATACTGCTAGATGCTATGTCTGCTGCTGTAGGTTGTTTACAGCCCACAAGGCGCTATCTGCAGGTTGCACAAATACTGCTAGATGCTATATTTGCTCTCTGTAGGTTGTTTACAGCTCACGAGGCGCTATCTTCAGGTTGCACACATACTGCTAGTTGCTATGTTTGCTGTCTGTAGGTTGTGTTCAGCCCACGAGGTGGTATCTGCAGGTTGCACATATACGCTAGATGCTATATTTGCTCTCTGTAGGTTGTTTACAGCCCAGGAGGCGCTATCTGCAGGTTCCACACATACTGCTAGATGCTATGTTTGCTGTCTGCAGGGTGTGTGCCTGCCAAGAGGCACTATCTGAGAGTAGCACACATACTGCTAGTTGCTATGTTTGCTGTCTGTAGGTTGTTTACAGTCCACGAGGCACTATCTGAGGTTGCACACATACTGTTAGATGCTATGTTTGCTGTCTGTAGGTTTTTAACAGCCCACGAGGCACTATCTGCAGGTTGCACACATACTGCTAGATGCTATGTTTGTGGTCTGTAGGTTGTTTACAGCCCACGAGGCACTATCTGTAGGTTGCACACATACTGCTAGATGCTATATTTGCTGTCTGCAGGTTGTTTACAGCCCACAAGGTGCTATCTGTGCTTTCTGCAAGTTGCACACATACTGTTAGATGCTATGTTAGCTTTCTGTAGGTTGTTTACAGCCCACGAGGCGCTATCTTCAGGTTGCACACATACTGCTAGATGCTATATTTGCTCTCTGTAGGTTGTGTACAGCCAACGAGGCACTATCTGCAGGTTGCAGACATACTGCTAGATGCTATATTTGCTGTCTGCAGGTTGTTTACAGCCCACGAGGCGCTATCTGTGCTGTCTACAGGTTGCACACATACTGTTAGATGCTATGTTTGCTGTCTGTAGGTTGTTTACAGCCCACGAGAAGCTATCTGCAGGTTGCACACATACTGCTAGATGCTATATTTGCTCTCTGTAGGTTGTGTACAGCCCACGAGGCGCTATCTGAAGGTTGCACACATACTGCTAGATGCTATGTTTGCTGTCTGCAGGTTGTGTACATTCCACTACGAGCTATCTGAGAGAAGCACACATACTGCTAGTTGCTATCTTGGCTCTCTGTAGGTTGTTTACAGCTCATGAGCTGCTATCTGCAGGTTGCACACATACTGCTAGATGCTATGTTTGCTGTCTGTAGGTTGTTTACAGCCCACGAGGCGCTATCTGGAGGTTGCACACATACTGCTAGATGCTATATTTGCTCTCTGTAGGTGTATACAGCCCACAAGGCGCTGTCTGAAGGTTGCACAAATACTGCTAGATGCTATGTTTGCTGTCTGCAGGTTGTGTACATCCCATGAGGAGCTATCTGAGAGAAGCACACGTACTGCTAGTTGCTATTTTTGCTCTCTGTTGGTTGTTTACAGCTCATGAGCTGCTATCTGCAGGTTGCACACATACTGCTAGATGCTATGTTTGCTGTCTGTAGGTTGTTTACAGCCCACGAGGCGCTAGCTACAGGTTGCAAACATACTGCTAGTTGCTATGTTTGCTGTCTGCATTTGTTTGCAGCCCACAAGGTGCTATCTGAGAGTAGCACACATAATGCTAGTTGCTATGTTTGCTCTCTGTAGGTTGTTTACAGCCCCTGAGGCGCTAGCTACAGGTTGCACACATACTGCTAGTTGCTATGTTTGCTCTCTATAGGTTGTTTACAGTCCACGAGGCACTATTTGCAAGTTGCACAGATACTGTTATATGCTATGTTTGCTGTCTGCAGGTTGTGTACATCCCACGAGGCGCTATCTGAGAGTAGCACACATACTGCTAGTTGCTATGTTTGCTTTCTGTAGCTTGTTTACAGCTCATGAGGCACTATCTGCAGGTTCACACATACTGCTAGATGATATGTTTGCTGTCTGTAGGTTGTTTTCAGCCCACGAGGTGCTAGCTACAGGTTGCACACATACTGCAACTATGTTTGCTGTCTGCAGTTGTTTACAGCCCACAAGGCGCTATCTGCAGGTTGCACATATACTGCTAGATGCTATGTTCGCTGTCTGCAGGTTGTGTACACCCCACGAGGAGCTATCTGAGAGTAGCACACATACTGCTAGTTGCTATGTTTGCTCTCTGTAGGTTGTTTACAGCCCAGGAGGTGCAATCTGCAGGTTGCACATATACTGCTAGATGCTATATTTGCTCTCTGTAGGTTGTTTACAGCCCAGGAGGCGCTATCTGCAGGTTGCACACATACTGCTAAATGCTATGCTTGCTGTCTGCAGGGTGTGTACCTCCCACGAGGCACTATCTGAGAGTAGCACACATACTGCTAGTTGCTATGTTTGCTCTCTGTAGGTTGTTTACAGTCCACGAGGCACTATCTGAGGTTGCACGCATACTGTTAGATGCTATGTTTGCTGCCTGTAGATTGTTAACAGCCCACGAGGCACTATCTGCAGGTTGCACACATACTGCTAGATGCTATGTTTGTGGTCTGTAGGTTGTTTACAGCCCACGAGGCACTATCTGCAGGTTGCACACTTACTGCTAGATGCTATATTTGCTGTCTGCAGGTTGTTTACAGCCCAGAAGGCGCTATCTATGCTGTCTGCAGGTTGCACACATACTGTTAGATTCTATGTTTGCTGTCTGTAGGTTGTTTACAGCCCACAAGGCGCTATCTTCAGGTTGCACACATACTGCTAGATGCTATATTTGCTCTCTGTAGGTTGTGTACAGCCCACGAGGCGCTATCTGCAGGTTGCATAAAAACTGCTAGATGCTATGTTTGTGGTCTGTAGGTTGTTTACAGCCCACGAACCACTATCTGCAGGTTGCACACATAATGCTAGATGCTATATTTGCTGTCTGCAGGTTGCTTACAGCCCACGAGGCGCTATCTGGGCTGTCTACAGGTTGCACACATATTGTTAGATGCTATGTTTGCTGTCTGTAGGTTGTTTACAGCCCACGAGGCGCTATCTGCAGGTTGCACACATACTGCTAGAATCTATATTTGCTCTCTGTAGGTTGTGTACAGCCCACGAGGCGCTATTGAAGGTTGCACAGATACTGCTAGATGCTATGTTTGCTCTCTGTAGGTTGTTTACACCTCATGAGCTGCTATCTGCAGGTTGCACACATACTGCTAAATGCTATGTTTGCTGTCTGTAGGTTGTTTACAGCCCACGAGGTGCTAGCTACAGTTTGCAAACATACTGCTATTTGCTATGTTTTCTCTCTGTACATTGTTTACAGCCCACGAGGTGCTAGCTACAGGTTGCACACATACTGCTAGTTGCTATGTTTGCTCTCTATAGGTTGTTTACAGTCCACGAGACACTATTTACAGGTTGCACACATACTGTTAGATGATATGTTTGCTGTCTGTAGGTTGTTTACAGCCCACGAGGCGCTAGCTACAGGTTGCACACATACTGCTAGTTCTATGTTTGCTGTGTGTAGGTTGTTTACAGCCCACGAGGCGCTAGCTACAGGTTGCACACATACTGCTAGATGCTATGTTTGCTGTCTGTAGGTTGTTTACAGCCCACGAGGCGCTATCGGCAGGTTGCACACATACTGCTAGATGCTATGTTTGCTGTCTGTAGGTTGTTTACAGCCCACAAGGCACTATCGGCAGGTTCCACACATACTGCAAGATGCTATGTTTGAGGTCTGTAGGTTGTTTACGGCCCACAAGGCGCTATCTGCAGGTTGCACACATACTGCTAGATGCTATATTTGCTCTCTGTAGGTTGTGTACAGCCCACGAGGCACTATCTGAAGGTTGCACACATACTGCTAGATGCTATGTTTGCTGTCTGCAGGTTGTGTACATCCCACGAAGCGCTATATGAGAGTAGCACACATAGTGCTAGTTGCTATCTTGGCTCTCTGTAGGTTGTTCACAGACCACGAGACACTATTTGCAGGTTGCACACGTACTGTTAGATGCTATATTTGCTGTCTGCAGTTTGTTTACAGCCCACACGGCGCGATCTGTGCTGTCTATAGGTTACACACATACTGCTAGATTCTATGTTTGCTGTCTGTAGGTTGTTTAAAGCCCACGAGGCGCTAACTACAGGTTGCACACATACTGCTAGATGCTCTGTTTGCTGTCTGTAGGTTGTGTACATCCCACGAGGCGCTATCTGAGAGTTGCACACATACTGCTAGTTGCTAGGTTTGCTCTCTGTAGGTTGTTTACAGCACATGAGGCGCTATCTGCAGGTTCACAAATACTGCTAGATGCTATGTTTGCTGTCTGTAGGTTGTTTACAGCCCACGAGGCACTAGCTACAGGTTGCACACATACTGCTAGTTGCTATGCTTGCTGTCTGCAGTTGTTTACAGCCTACGAGGCGCTATCTGCAGGTTTGCACATATACTACTAGATGCTATGTTCGCTGTCTGCAGGTTGTGTACACCCCACGAGGAGCTATCTGAGAGTAGCACACATAATGCTAGTTGCTATGTTTGCTGTCTGTAGGTTGTTTACATCCCACAAGGTGCTATCTGCAGGTTGCACATATACTGCTAGATGCTATATTTGCTCTCTGTAGGTTGTTAACAGCCCACGAGGCGCTATCGTCAGGTTGCACACATACTGCTAGTTGCTATGTTTGCTGTTTGTAGGTTGTTTACAGCCCACGAGGTGCTATCTGCAGGTTGTACATACACTGCTAGAAGCTATATTTGCTCTCTGTAGGTTGTTTACAGCCCAGGAGGTGTTATCTGCAGATTGCACACATACTGCTAGATGCTATGGTTGCTGTCTGCAGGGTGTGTACCTCCCAAGAGGCACTATCTGAGAGTAGCACACATACTGCTAGTTGCTATGTTTGCTGTCTGCAGGTTGTGTACATCCCACAAGGAGCTATCTGAGAGAATCACACATACTGCTAGTTGCTATGTTTGCTCTCTGTAGGTTGTTTACAGCCCACGAGGCGCTAGCTACAGGTTGCACACATACTGCTAGTTGCTATGTTTGCTGTCTGCAGTTCTTTACAGCCCACAAGCCGCTATCTGCAGGTTGCACATATACTGCTAGATGCTATATTTGCTGTCTGTAGGTTGTGTACAGCCCACAAGGCGCTATCTGAGAGTAGCACGCATAATGCTAGTTGCTATGTTTGCTCTCTGTAGGTTGTTTACAGCCCATGAGGCGCTAGCTACAGGTTGCACACATACTGCTAGTTGCTATGTTTGCTCTCTATAGGTTGTTTACAGTCCACTAGGCACTATTTGCAGGTTGCACAGATACTGTTAGATGCTATGTTTGCTGTCTGCAGGTTGTGTACATCCCACGAGGCGCTATCTGAGAGTAGCACACATACTGCTAGTTGCTATGTTTGCTCTCTGTAGGTTGTTTACAGCCCACGAGGCGCTAGCTACAGGTTGCACACATACTGCTAGTTGCTATGTTTGCTCTCTATAGGTTGTTTACAGTCCACAAGGCACTATTTGCAGGTTGCACAGATACTGTTAGATGCTATGATTGCTGCCTGCAGTTTGTGTACATCCCACGAGGCGCTATCTGAGAGTAGCACACATACTGCTAGTTGCTATGTTTGCTCTCTGTAGCTTGTTTACAGCTCATGAGGCACTATCTGCAGGTTTACACATACTGCTAGATGCTATGTTTGCTGTCTGTAGGTTGTTTTCAGCCCACGAGGTGCTAGCTAAAGGTTGCACACATACTGCTAGTTGCTATGTTTGCTGTCTGCAGTTGTTTACAGCCCACAAGGCGCTATCTGCAGGTTGCACATATACTGCTAGATGCTATGTTCGCTGTCTGCAGGTTGTGTACACCCCACGAGGAGCTATCTGAGAGTAGCACACATACTGCTAGTTGCTATGTTTGCTCTCTGTAGGTTGTTTACAGCCCAGGAGGTGCTATCTGCAGGTTGCACATATACTGCTAGATGCTATATTTGCTCTCTGTAGGTTGTTTACAGCCCACGAGGCGCTATCTTCAGTTTGCACACATACTGCTAGTTGCTATGTTTGCTGTCTGTACGTAGTTTACAGCCCACGAGGTGCTATCTGCAGGTTGCACATATACTGCTAGATGCTATATTTGCTCTCTGTAGGTTGTTTACAGCCCAGGAGGCGCTTTCTGCAGGTTGCACACATACTGCTAGATGCTATGCTTGCTGTCAGCAGGGTGTGTACCTCCCACGAGGCACTATCTGAGAGTAGCACACATACTGCTAGTTGCTATGTTTGCTGCCTGTAGGTTGTTAACAGCCCACTAGGCACTATCTGCAGGTTGCACACATACTGCTAGATGCTATGTTTGTGGTCTGTAGGTTGTTTACAGCCCACAAGGCACTATCTGCAGGTTGCACACTTACTGCTAGATGCTATATTTGCTGTCTGCAGGTTGTTTACAGCCCACAAGGCGCTATCTGTGCTGTCTGCAGGTTGCACACATACTGTTAGATTCTATGTTTGCTGTCTGTAGGTTGTTTACAGCCCACGAGGCGCTATCTGCAGGTTGTACACATACTGCTAGATGCTATATTTGCTCTCTGTAGGTTGTGTACAGCCCACAAGGCACTATCTGAAGGTTGCACACATACTGCTAGATGCTATGTTTGCTGTCTGCAGGTTGTGTACATCCTACGAGCGCTATATGAGAGTAGCACACATATTGCTAGTTGCTATCTTGGCTCTCTGTAGGTTGTTCACAGACCACGAGGCACTATTTGCAGGTTGCACACGTACTGTTAGATGCTATATTTGCTGTCTGCAGTTTGTTTACAGCCCACATGGCGCGATCTGTGCTGTCTACAGGTTACCACATACTGCTAGATTCTATGTTTGCTGTCTGTAGGTCGTTTAAAGCCCACGAGGCGCTAACTACAGGTTGCACACATACTGCTAGATGCTATGTTTGCTGTCTGTAGGTTGTGTACATCCCACGAGGCGCTATCTGAGAGTTCCACACATACTGCTAGTTGCTATGTTTGCTCTCTGTAGGTTGTTTACAGCTCATGAGGCGCTATCTGCAGGTTCACAAATACTGCTAGATGCTATGTTTGCTGTCTGTAGGTTGTTTACAGCCCACGAGGCACTAGCTACAGGTTGCACACATACTGCTAGTTGCTATGCTTGCTGTCTGCAGTTGTTTACAGCCTACGAGGCGCTATCTGCAGGTTTGCACACATACTGCTAGATGCTATGTTCGCTGTCTGCAGGTTGTGTACACCCCACAAGGAGCTATCTGAGAGTAGCACACATAATGCTAGTTGCTATGTTTGCTGTCTGTAGGTTGTTTACAGCCCACAAGGTGCTATCTGCAGGTTGCACATATACTGCTAGATGCTATATTTGCTCTCTGTAGGTTGTTAACAGCCCACGAGGCGCTATCTTCAGGTTGCACACATACTGCTAGTTGCTATGTTTGCTGTCTGTAGGTTGTTTACAGCCCACGAGGTGCTATCTGCAGGTTGTACATATACTGCTAGATGCTATATTTGCTCTCTTTAGGTTGTTGCAGCCCAGGAGGTGTTATCTGCAGGTTGCACACATACTGCTAGATGCTATGGTTGCTGTCTGCAGGGTGTGTACCTCCCAAGAGGCACTATCTGAGAGTAGCACACATACTGCTAGTTGCTATGTTTGCTGTCTGCAGGTTGTGTACATCCCACAAGGAGCTATCTGAGAGAATCACACATACTGCTAGTTGCTATGTTTGCTCTCTGTAGGTTGTTTACAGCCCACGAGGCGCTAGCTACAGGTTGCACACATACTGCTAGTTGCTATGTTTGCTGTCTGCAGTTCTTTACAGCCCACAAGCCGCTATCTGCAGGTTGCACATATACTGCTAGATGCTATATTTGCTGTCTGTAGGTTGTGTACAGCCCACAAGGCGCTATCTGAGAGTAGCACGCATAATGCTAGTTGCTATGTTTGCTCTCTGTAGGTTGTTTACAGCCCATGAGGCGCTAGCTACAGGTTGCACACATACTGCTAGTTGCTATGTTTGCTCTCTATAGGTTGTTTACAGTCCACTAGGCACTATTTGCAGGTTGCACAGATACTGTTAGATGCTATGTTTGCTGTCTGCAGGTTGTGTACATCCCACGAGGCGCTATCTGAGAGTAGCACACATACTGCTAGTTGCTATGTTTGCTCTCTGTAGGTTGTTTACAGCCCACGAGGCGCTAGCTACAGGTTGCACACATACTGCTAGTTGCTATGTTTGCTCTCTATAGGTTGTTTACAGTCCACGAGGCACTATTTGCAGGTTGCACAGATACTGTTAGATGCTATGATTGCTGCCTGCAGTTTGTGTACATCCCACGAGGCGCTATCTGAGAGTAGCACACATACTGCTAGTTGCTATGTTTGCTCTCTGTAGCTTGTTTACAGCTCATGAGGCACTATCTGCAGGTTTACACATACTGCTAGATGCTATGTTTGCTGTCTGTAGGTTGTTTTCAGCCCACGAGGTGCTAGCTAAAGGTTGCACACATACTGCTAGTTGCTATGTTTGCTGTCTGCAGTTGTTTACAGCCCACAAGGCGCTATCTGCAGGTTGCACATATACTGCTAGATGCTATGTTCACTGTCTGCAGGTTGTGTACACCCCACGAGGAGCTATCTGAGAGTAGCACACATACTGCTAGTTGCTATGTTTGCTCTCTGTAGGTTGTTTACAGCCCAGGAGGTGCTATCTGCAGGTTGCACATATACTGCTAGATGCTATATTTGCTCTCTGTAGGTTGTTTACAGCCCACGAGGCGCTATCTTCAGTTTGCACACATACTGCTAGTTGCTATGTTTGCTGTCTGTACGTAGTTTACAGCCCACGAGGTGCTATCTGCAGGTTGCACATATACTGCTAGATGCTATATTTGCTCTCTGTAGGTTGTTTACAGCCCAGGAGGCGCTTTCTGCAGGTTGCACACATACTGCTAGATGCTATGCTTGCTGTCAGCAGGGTGTGTACCTCCCACGAGGCACTATCTGAGAGTAGCACACATACTGCTAGTTGCTATGTTTGCTGCCTGTAGGTTGTTAACAGCCCACTAGGCACTATCTGCAGGTTGCACACATACTGCTAGATGCTATGTTTGATGTCTGTAGGTTGTTTACAGCCCACAAGGCACTATCTGCAGGTTGCACACTTACTGCTAGATGCTATATTTGCTGTCTGCAGGTTGTTTACAGCCCACAAGGCGCTATCTGTGCTGTCTGCAGGTTGCACACATACTGTTAGATTCTATGTTTGCTGTCTGTAGGTTGTTTACAGCCCACGAGGCGCTATCTGCAGGTTGTACACATACTGCTAGATGCTATATTTGCTCTCTGTAGGTTGTGTACAGCCCACAAGGCACTATCTGAAGGTTGCACACATACTGCTAGATGCTATGTTTGCTGTCTGCAGGTTGTGTACATCCCACGAAGCGCTATATGAGAGTAGCACACATATTGCTAGTTGCTATCTTGGCTCTCTGTAGGTTGTTCACAGACCACGAGGCACTATTTGCAGGTTGCACACGTACTGTTAGATGCTATATTTGCTGTCTGCAGTTTGTTTACAGCCCACACGGCGCGATCTGTGCTGTCTACAGGTTACCACATACTGCTAGATTCTATGTTTGCTGTCTGTAGGTCGTTTAAAGCCCACGAGGCGCTAACTACAGGTTGCACACATACTGCTAGATGCTATGTTTGCTGTCTGTAGGTTGTGTACATCCCACGAGGCGCTATCTGAGAGTTCCACACATACTGCTAGTTGCTATGTTTGCTCTCTGTAGGTTGTTTACAGCTCATGAGGCGCTATCTGCAGGTTCACAAATACTGCTAGATGCTATGTTTGCTGTCTGTAGGTTGTTTACAGCCCACGAGGCACTAGCTACAGGTTGCACACATACTGCTAGTTGCTATGCTTGCTGTCTGCAGTTGTTTACAGCCTACGAGGCGCTATCTGCAGGTTTGCACACATACTGCTAGATGCTATGTTCGCTGTCTGCAGGTTGTGTACACCCCACAAGGAGCTATCTGAGAGTAGCACACATAATGCTAGTTGCTATGTTTGCTGTCTGTAGGTTGTTTACAGCCCACAAGGTGCTATCTGCAGGTTGCACATATACTGCTAGATGCTATATTTGCTCTCTGTAGGTTGTTAACAGCCCACGAGGCGCTATCTTCAGGTTGCACACATACTGCTAGTTGCTATGTTTGCTGTCTGTAGGTTGTTTACAGCCCACGAGGTGCTATCTGCAGGTTGTACATATACTGCTAGATGCTATATTTGCTCTCTTTAGGTTGTTGCAGCCCAGGAGGTGCTCCCTGCAGGTTGCACACATACTGCTAGATGCTATGGTTGCTGTCTGCAGGGTGTGTACCTCCAAAGAGGCACTATCTGAGAGTAGCACACATACTGCTAGTTGCTATGTTTCCTGTCTGCAGGTTGTGTACATCCCACAAGGAGCTATCTGAGAGAAGCACACATACTGCTAGTTGCTATGTTTGCTCTCTGTAGGTTGTTTACAGCCCACGAGGCGCTAGCTACAGGTTGCACACATACTGCTAGTTGCTATGTTTGCTGTCTGCAGTTCTTTACAGCCCACATGCCGCTATCTGCAGGTTGCACATATACTGCTAGATGGTATATTTGCTGTCTGTAGGTTGTGTACAGCCCACGAGGCGCGGTCCGAGTAGCACACATAATGCTAGTTGCTATGTTTGCTCTCTGTAGGTTGTTTACAGCCCACGAGGCGCTAGCTACAGGTTGCACACAAACTGCTAGTTGCTATGTTTGCTCTCTATAGGTTGTTTACAGTCCACGAGGCACTATTTGCAGGTTGCACAGATACTGTTAGATGCTATGTTTGCTGTCTGCAGGTTGTGTACATCCCACGAGGCGCTATCTGAGAGTAGCACACATACTGCTAGTTGCTATGTTTGCTCTCTGTAGGTTGTTTACAGCCCACGAGGCGCTAGCTACAGGTTGCACACATACTGCTAGTTTCTATGTTTGCTCTCTATAGGTTGTTTACAGTCCACGAGGCACTATTTGCAGGTTGCACAGATACTGTTAGATGCTATGTTTGCTGTCTGCAGGTTGTGTACATCCCACGAGGCGCTATCTGAGAGTAGCACACATACTGCTAGTTGCTATGTTTGCTCTCTGTAGCTTGTTTACAGCTCATGAGGCACTATCTGCAGGTTTACACATACTGCTAGATGCTATGTTTGCTGTCTGTAGGTTGTTTTCAGCCCACGAGGTGCTAGCTACAGGTTGCACACATACTGCTAGTTGCTATGTTTGCTGTCTGCAGTTGTTTACAGCCCACAAGGCGCTATCTGCAGGTTGCACATATACTGCTAGATGCTATGTTCGCTGTCTGCAGGTTGTGTACACCCCACGAGGAGCTATCTGAGAGTAGCACACATACTGCTAGTTGCTATGTTTGCTCTCTGTATGTTGTTTACAGCCCAGGAGGTGCTATCTGCAGGTTGCACATATACTGCTAGATGCTATATTTGCTCTCTGTAGGTTGTTTACAGCCCACGAGGCGCTATCTTCAGTTTGCACACATACTGCTAGTTGCTATGTTTGCTGTCTGTACGTAGTTTACAGCCCACGAGGTGCTATCTGCAGGTTGCACATATACTGCTAGATGCTATATTTGCTCTCTGTAGGTTGTTTACAGCCCAGGAGGCGCTTTCTGCAGGTTGCACACATACTGCTAGATGCTCTGCTTGCTGTCAGCAGGGTGTGTACCTCCCACGAGGCACAATCTGAGAGTAGCACACATACTGCTAGTTGCTATGTTTGCTCTCTGTAGGTTGTTTACAGTCCACGAGGCACTATCTGAGGTTGCACGCATACTGTTAGATGCTATGTTTGCTGCCTGTAGGTTGTTAACAGTGCACGAGGCACTATCTGCAGGTTGCACACATACTGCTAGATGCTATGTTTGTGGTCTGTAGGTTGTTTACAGCCCACAAGGCACTATCTGCAGGTTGCACACTTACTGCTAGATGCTATATTTGCTGTCTGCAGGTTGTTTACAGCCCACAAGGCGCTATCTGTGCTGTCTGCAGGTTGCACACATACTGTTAGATTCTATGTTTGCTGTCTGTAGGTTGTTTACAGCCCACGAGGCGCTATCTTCAGGTTGCACACATACTGCTAGATGCTATATTTGCTCTCTGTAGGTTGTGTACAGCCCACGAGGCGCTATCTGCAGGTTGCATAAAAACTGCTAGATGCTATGTTTGTGGTCTGTAGGTTGTTTACAGGCCACGAGGCACTATCTGCAGGTTGCACACATAATGCTAGATGCTATATTTGCTGTCTGCAGGTTGTTTACAGCCCACGAGGCGCTATCTGTGCTGTCTACAAGTTGCACACATATTGTTAGATGCTATGTTTGCTGTCTGTAGGTTGTTTTCAGCCCACGAGGCGCTATCTGCAGGTTGCACACATACTGCTAGAATCTATATTTGCTCTCTGTAGGTTGTGTACAGCCCACGAGACGCTATCTGAAGGTTTCACACATACTGCTAGATGCTATGTTTGGTGTCTGCAGGTTGTGTACATCCCACGATGAGCTATCTGAGAGAAGCACACACACTGCTAGTTGCTATGTTTGCTCTCTGTAGGTTGTTTACACCTCATGAGCTGCTATCTGCACGTTGCACACATAATGCTTGTTAGACTTGGCATCTTTTGGCGTGTTTCCCCCGAGTTTTTGCTTTCTGCCCTCCCGGTTTTGACTCTGTTTTTGCTGGTGTAACGTTTCTGAGCCCTTTTTGCACTGCTGATCATTGGTAAAGTGCTGGTGCTCCTGTGGTAAATTGTGTTATGATTGGATGTTTGACTTACTTGTCAGTCCCCAGTAAAGGGCACTGCGGGTGCCGGGGCTTGTGAGTCAACCGCTACTCGTGGACCTGTAGCACGGATTGTGCCACCCACGTACGTAGCCCGAAGAAGGTATAAGTGAGTGAAGTTTGGTATGCCTGAACTCAGCGTCTAAAGACGCAGCCTTTAGCGAGGTGCCCTTTTCATTCTGAGTTCATAAAGGCCACTTTTAGAAAGTGGGTATTATTTTGCTCGGTCATCCCGTGTGCCTCTGCTGGAATGTGGATTGCCTGTCTGGGTTTTGGACGACAGATGGCTAGGAAGCAGAGTGGCTCCCGATAGTCTAGGTAGGTCAGGAAAGGGCTAAATAGACCTGGGCTGCGATGGGGGGAAGAGGGAGGAGATTTCCTCGCACCTCAAAGGGCCTGGTCTGCCTCTGACAAAGCCGTCTCCACCTCCTGCCAGGAATTCACACCAGAGAAGGCCGAACTGGTTCTGGCCGGGCACAGACACCCTCTGCCTGGAAGATCAAAGGATTTTTGTGTACAAATACTGGGGCCCAGACCCTGAACTTTAGAACTCATCTGGATCAAGAAGACTGCCAAGAAGAAGAGCCGGAGAAGCTGCAAGAAGGAACGACTGCTTTGCTGCGTGCTTTGCTGGGCCGACCTGCAGTGGCTGCTTCTGTCTTGGGCAGTGAAAGGCCTGGACTGGACTTTCTGCAACCGCATTGGTGAGACTCTCCAAGGGCTTGAAGTAGAGCTTGCCCCCTGTTCACGGAGTCTCAGGAACATCAAAGACTCCCGGTTCTTCGACCCGCAGCACTGGGGACTGTGTGTTTCGTACTGCAACCCGAAGAACACCACCTCGATGACGCCTACGACGACCCTGCCGACCCCATGTCCTGAAGGCACCGCAGAGGGCACCGCCGCAACGCCGCACCGCGACCCTGGTCTCACCGACGACGACGCTGATGCCATCACCGAGCCGCTGCTCGCACCGCGACCTGTGGGCACCGCACTCCGCACCGCCTTGCTTCCTGCCGAAGCTTTGGCACCGCAGAGGGCACCGCTGCAATGCCGCACCGCGACCCTGATCTCACCGACGACGCCTGCTGATGCCATCACCGAGCCGCTGCTCGCACCGCGACCTGTGGGCACCGCACTCTGCACCGCCTCGCTACAAGGCGACGCCGTGGCCTTCCTGACGCTGCCACTCCCCGCCGAGATCGACGCCGCTGCTTGCACCGTGGTTCGGGGGCACCGCTCGTAAGTTACACGACTCACCGCCCTCATCCCACACCGCAGCCTTGGCCCACCGACGCCGGTGCCATCGACTCCCGCTCGTCAACCGACGACAGCGCTTCAGCAACGACGACGCCGCTGCTTGCACTGTGACCTGCTAGCACCGTGGCGAGCACCGCCTCCATCTCGCACCGCGACCCTGGTCTCACAGACGCCGGCATCTGACGCCGCCACCGAGCCGCTGCTCGCACCGCGACCTGGGGGCACCGCATTCCGCACCGCTGCCCTTTGCCCCGCAGCACCCGACGCCTGTTGGCGCCAGCGCTCCTGATCCCATCAGAAAGGAGCTCGACCTGCAACGCGAGTGACTTCAAGGGCCCCATCGCCCTGCATCTCTGAAAGGTACTGTTTGCGGGTCTTCCCTACACCGTAGCTGGCCTGCAACCCCGCGGTCAGCCAGAACTGTTTTTGGATTTGTGTGTTCACGACGCCGTGGTAGCCCGGACGGAGCTATCCACACAAGGAACTCTTTTAATCAGCATATTTTTTTGAACTGTGAACTTTTAAGTTTAGTATTGTGGCTTTTTTATCGTTTTTGGTCTTGTTTTAATTATATAAAAATATTGGATATTTTTCTAAACTGGTGTGGTGTCCTTTTGTAGTGCGTACACTGTATTACTGTTGGTTATGTGCAAATGCTTTACACACTGCCTCTAAGATAAGCCTGGCTGCTCGTGCCAAGCTACCAAGGGGGTGAGCAGGGGTTATTTTAGACGTGTAACTCCCTTATCCTGACTAGAGTGGTGGTTTTTGCCTGACTTTGGCCCACGCCTAGCCTACCAAAAATCCCATTTCTAACATTGGTTGTCAGCGGTGAGGATAGGACTTGCGTTTGCACTTGACTTACAGTGATTGGTGTGCACTACTACCATATCGCAGACCATCACATGCCACATACTAACCCGTTTTCTTTTTGGCCGATTTTTGTGATCTTGCCAGGTGAACTTTCTGCTTCATCAAGCCGGAATCAATAGCATCATCCGTTGCATCCATGGACATTGCCTTTGAGGAGGATAGGTTGGAGCTCCACACTGTTCGGGAATTGAAATCCGTTTGCAAAAACCTAAAAGTCCAAATCAGAGGCCTCACTAGAAAGGACCGAGCTACAAAAGGCGCTGAGGGCCTGGGTAGCAGCCAGAGACGCAAGTGGGCAATCTGGTGACCTTAGTGGAGAGGCGGGGGAGCCTAGTCCTAGGATGGATGTGCTTTTGGGAGGGGGGGGACCCTTCCGACCAGGCAGCAGTGGCCTGTCCCCAGAGGAGCTGGAGGACAGGCGGGAAGCAAGGAAAGCCGCCACCGAGCTAGAAAAGATTAGATTGGCCATGGAGGAGAAGAGAATGCTATTGGAGCATGAACGAGGTCTTAAAGAGCTGGAGCTGAGGAGTAGGCCCGGCTCGGATGGTGGCAGCAACTCGTCAAGGCAGACAGACCGAATCGTACACATCCCTAAGAATGTGGGCAGAGAGTTCAAGAAGGGGGATGACATACAGAGGTGGTTTCAGGGTTATGAGGCAGCGATACACATGAATGGGGTCCCTGTAGAGAATTGGGGAGCAGGATTGTGGTCTCTGTTTCCAGAGGAAGCCAGGGATACTTTGACAGCTTTGGGTAAGGGGCCTAACCTCACCTATGCTGATATGAAGGAAGCCCTCCTCACTAGGTATGGTCTCACTCCTGAAAAAAACAGGGATCAGTTTAGGTCCTGGAAGAAATCTGATGCCAACACGTGGCTGGAATGTGTGGATGGGTTTTGTCGATCGTTGGATGGCTGGGTGAAGGGCAGTAATGTGACAGATTTTAAGGGGCTCTACAATTTGATTGCGTGGGAGCACCTGTCCAGTCTATGTTTTGCAGATCTGCGCCAGCACCTAGTAGATAGTAAGTAAGCCTGGGCGTAGTTCGCGAAGTAGCGCTACGCGAAGCTACGCAAAGTGCAGTTCGCACTACGCGAGCTACGCGTAGCACTACGCGAACTGCGTAGTGCACTGTTCATAATGATTGCACAGTGCCGGATGCTTGTCCGCACTGTGCAATCATTGAAAACGGCATCTTGCACAGTGCGAGCTGTCTTTTACTGCAGCTCGAGTAGATTTTTACTCGAGTGGCAGCTTTCTCAACGCAGACTGGTAGTTTCTCATCGCGAGCGGTCGCGAGCATACGCGACCACTCGCAATGAGAAACCTGACCTCCCCGCGTTGAGAATCTCGCCGGGAGGTTTATTTTCCACGCTCGCGATCGGCAACTTGATGTTGCTGATCGCGAACGAGAAAAAGTCTCGCCGGGATGTCATTTTGCTTGCTCGCGGTCGCCAACTTGACGTTGAGGACCGCGAGCAAGCAAAATGACCGCTGCACTACGCTACGCTACGCGTGTTTGCACTGTGCTACGTGCAATTCGCGTTGTGCGAAGTAGCGCAAACTTCGCAAACTACGCAAGCGTAGCGTAGTGCTTTGCCCAGGGTTAATAGTAAGCTGACTGACCCCAGGAAGCTTGCTATGGAGGCGGACCGCTGGGTGAGTACCAGGGTCCACAAGAAAGCGTTTTGGGGAGACTCAGCCAAAGGTGGGCAGGGTCCCCAGCCGAAAAGTGGGGGGGGACAAGGGTAAAACACAGGAGTTCTTGAAAGGGCCCCAAAATAACACCCAGGGTAAAGGTTCCCATCCCCCCGGAGATAAGAAGCCAGGGGCCTCGACAGGAAAGCCTGCCGAGACCGGCCCCCGCAAGTGTTTTGCATGTGACCAGGTGGGTCACATGAAGGGAGACCCCAGGTGCCCAAAGGGGACACAGCCACCCACCGGTGGACCGTCCAAAGTATTGGCTAGCGTAGCGCTTGGGGAGGAGGAGGAGTCCCAACAGGAGGGTGGGGACCCCGCAGAAATGACCCTCGTCTCACTAGGGGACAGTGAGATGGTCCCAGGAGCCCAGGTGCCCCCTAACACAAAGAAATACAGCACCTGGGTGACCATCAACGGGAAAAGGGTAGAGGCTCTCAGGGATACGGGAGCCAGTGTGACCTCAGTTCTGTGTCACCTGGTCCCTGAGACGCATGAGTAGTCCCGGGGCATTCCACCAGGTGATTGCAGTCGACAATTCAGAGCGCCAGTGTCTGGTGGCGCAGGTTCCCTTCGAGTGGGGGGTTCTCAGGTCCTTTAAGGGTAGTTGTGAGCCCTTCCATGCCTGTCGATTGTCTGCTCGGTAACGACCTGGAGCAGTCCTTATGGAAGGATGTTGAGCTCAGGTCCCACTTGGAAATGCTGGGGTTGCCAGAGTGGGCCTGCGTGTCCACTCGGTCGATGGCGGCCAAAGAGGGTGATCAGAGGGACCCGGAGCCTGAAACAGTGGCCCAGGTCCCTGCCAAGAGAAAGAGCAAGGGGCGCGGAAACCAGCCCCTGAAGTTCCCACGGCCCGGGAGGAGGCGGACCTCAAGGGGGACGCCCCGGTGCCTACAGGGGAGCAGGTAGCCGAACTGGGGGACAATTCTGAGCTGACCCATTGGCAACAAGAAGGGGGTCCCACCAGGGAGGAGTTCTGCCGGGAGCAGAAAGAGTGCCCTTCTCTGGAGGGTCTGCGGCAGCAGGCCACAGCCCAGGTGACTGGTGATCAGTCCGGATCACATTGGATATATTGGGAGAATGATCTCCTGTACAGCGAGCCTAAGGTCGCGGAACCTGGGTCAGCCCATGTGCTGGTGGTACCCCAGCGCTTCCGGACCTTCCTACTGGGTCTGGCTCACGACGTGCCCTTGGCAGGACATTTGGGGCAGGACAAGACCTTTGACCGGCTTGTCACCCACTTCTTCTTGCCTCAAATGCGAAGGCAGTCGGATGTGCATTGTCGGTCTTGCCAAACTTGCCAGGCCAGTGGCAAGAGTGGGAGGAAGGTCAAAGCTCCTCTCCAACCGTTCCCCGTGGTGGGGACACCCTTTGAAAGGGTAGGGATGGACATCGTGGGGCCACTGGACCCCAAGACAGCCATGGGCAACAGGTACATCCTGGTCTTGGTGGACCATGCCACCCGGTACCCGGAGGCAATCCCTCTCAGGACAACGACAGCGCCAGTGGTGGGCCGGGCGTTAATGGGGATCTTTTCCCGCGTGGGGTTCCCCAGAGAGGTGGTTTCCGACAGGGGGACTAATTTCATATCGAAGTATATGACATCCCTGTGGAAGGAGTGTGGTGTTACGTACAAGTTCACCACTCCTTACCAGCCCCAAGGTAACGGTCTGGTGGAAAGGTTCAACCAGACCTTGAAAGGCATGATCAAGGGTCTTACTGAACCCATGAGGCGTAAGTGGGACGTCCTCTTACCATGCCTTCTCTTTGCGTATAGGGAGGTACCCCAGAAGTCTCTCGGGTTCAGTCCCTTCGAGCTTTTGTACGGTCACCCCGTGCGGGGACCTCTAAGCTTGGTGAAGAAAGGCTGGGAGGCCGCTCCCAGGAAGACACCCCAGGATGTGTTCAGCTACATGCTGGCCTTCCGCAACCAAACTGCCCGCTTCAGGAAACTCGCTCAAGCGAACCTCAAGGCCAGCCAGGAAGAAATGAAGAAGTGGTATGACCAGAATGCCACTCTGGTCGAATTTCAACCTGGACAGAAAGTGTGGGTCATGGCCCCTGTGGAACCTTGTGCCTTGCAGGACAAGTGGACGGGGCCCTTTGAGGTGGTGGAGCGCAAAAGTGAGGTCACCAACCTGGTGGATTTGCAGGCTCCTCGGAACCCGTTACGGGTCCTCCACGTGAACCGCCTCAAACCCCACTTCGAGAGGTCCGATGTGAGCATGCTCTTGGCGACGGACGACGGGGAGGAAGCGGAGAGTGAGCCTCTCCCGGACCTCCTGTCTGCCCAAGAGGGGGATGGGTCGGTAGATGGTGTGACCCTCTCCCCGGCCCTGACCGCTGAGCAACAGAGCGAGTGTCGCCAGTTGGTGGGGCAGTTTGCCCCACTGTTCTCCTTGACCCCAGGTGTTACTCACTGATGTACCCTCTGACGTGGATACCAGTGACAGCCCCCCGGTGAAACACAAGATTTACCGGCTGGCTGACCGGGTCAAGGCCAGCATCAAAGAGGAGGTCTCAAAGATGTTGGCGTTGGGGGTGGTTGAGCCGTCCAGCAGCCCATGGGCCAGCCCCGTGGTCTTGGTCCCGAAGGCAACGTCACCCGGTGCCGCCCCAGAACTGCAGTTCTGTGTGGACTATCGGGGGCTCAATGCCGTCACGCGGACGGACGCACACCCCATCCCCCGAGCTGACGAGCTCATCGACCGGTTGGGAGCGGCCAGATTCCTGAGTACGTTCGATTTGACGTCAGGGTACTGGCAGATCGCTCTAACCGAGGGAGCCAAAGAGAGATCCGCATTCTCAACCCCGGACGGGCATTACCAGTTCCGGGTGATGCCCTTCAGATTGAAGAATGCCCCTGCCACCTTTCAGAGGTTGGTCAACCAGGTGTTGGCCGGGCTGGAGGAATTCAGCGCCGCATACCTGGACGACATTGCGGTGTTCAGCTCCAGTTGGGACGAACACCTACAACACCTCAGGGAAGTGTTGAGGGCGCTGCAGACAGCAGGCCTCACGATTAAGGCCAGTAAGTGCCAGATCGGGCAGGGTTCGGTGGTGTACTTGGGACACCAGGTAGGGAGCGGCAAGGTGGCGCCCCTACAGCCCAAGATTGACACCATTCTGGCTTGGGAGCCCCCCAAGACCCAGACAGAGGTGAGGGCCTTCTTAGGACTCACCGGATACTACAGGAGGTTTGTTAAGGGGTATGGCACCATTGTGGCCCCCTTAACTGAGCTGACTTCCAAGAAGCAGCCGAAAAAGGTGATCTGGACGGAGTCCTGCCAGAAGGCGTTTGATACCCTGAAGGCCGCCATGTGCACAGCCCCCGTGCTCAAGACCCTCGACTTCTCCAAAGAATTTGTCGTGCAGACCGACGCATCAGAGCATGGAGTGGGAGCGGTGCTCTCACAACTGAACGAAGAGGGCCTAGATCAGCCGGTAGTCTTCCTTAGCAGGAGACTACTCCCCAGGGAACAGAGGTGGAGTGCCATAGAAAGGGAAGCTTTCGCGGTGGTCTGGGCACTGAAGAAGCTGAGACCATACCTGTTTGGGACTCACTTCCGGGTTCAGACTGACCACAGGCCCCTCAGGTGGTTAATGCAGATGAGAGGGGAGAATCCAAAACTGCTGAGGTGGTCCATCTCCCTACAGGGAATGGACTTCATGGTGGAACACCGTCCTGGGACAGAACACGCCAACGCAGATGGCCTGTCCCGGTTCTTCCGCCTTAGTGAGGAGAACTCCCAGGCGTGTGGGTAGTTCCCCCTACTTTCAGCTGGAGGGGACGTGTGTTAGACTTGGCATCTTTTGGCGTGTTTCCCGAGTTTTTGCTTTCTGCCCTCCCGGTTTTGACTCTGTTTTTGCTGGTGTAACGTTTCTGCGCGCTTTTTGCACTGCTGATCAGTGGTAAAGTGCTGGTGCTCCTGTGGTAAATTGTGTTATGATTGGATGTTTGACTTACTTGTCAGTCCCCAGTAAAGGGCACTGCGGGTGCCGGGGCTTGTGAGTCAACTGCTATTCGTGGGCCTGCAGCACGGATTGTGCCACCCATGTACGTAGCCCGAAGAAGGTATAAGTGAGTGAAGTTTGGTATGCCTGAACTCAGCGTCTAAAGACGCAGCCTTTAGCGAGGGTGCCCTTTTCATTCTGAGTTCATAAAGGCCACTTTTAGAAAGTGGGTATTATTTTGCTCGGTCATCCCGTGTGCCTCTGCTGGAATGTGGATTGCCTGTCTGGGTTTTGGACGACAGATGGCTAGGAAGCAGAGTGGCTCCCAATAGTCTAGGTAGGTCAGGAAAGGGCTAAATAGACCTGGGCTGCGATGGGGGGAAGAGGGAGGAGATTTCCTCGCACCTCAAAGGGCCTGGTCTGCCTCTGACAAAGCCGTCTCCACCTCCTGCCAGGAATTCACACCAGAGAAGGCCGAACTGGTTCTGGCCGGGCACAGACACCCTCTGCCTGGAAGATCAAAGGATTTTTGTGTACAAATACTGGGGCCCAGACCCCTGAACTTTAGAACTCATCTGGATCAAGAAGACTGCCAAGAAGAAGAGCCGGAGAAGCTGCAAGAAGGAACGACTGCTTTGCTGCGTGCTTTGCTGGGCCGACCTGCAGTGGCTGCTTCTGTCTTGGGCAGTGAAAGGCCTGGACTGGACTTTCTGCAACCGCATTGGTGAGACTCTCCAAGGGCTTGAAGTAGAGCTTGCCCCCTGTTCACGGAGTCTCAGGAACATCAAAGACTCCCGGTTCTTCGACCCGCAGCACTGGGGACTGTGTGTTTCATACTGCAACCCGAAGAACACCACCTCGACGATGCCTACGACGACCCTGCCGACCCCGTGTCCTGAAGGCACCGCAGAGGGCACCGCCACAATGCCGCACCGTGACCCTGGTCTCACCGACGACGACGCTGCCGCCATCACCGAGCCGCTGCTCGCACCGCGACCTGTGGGCACCGCACTCCGCACCGCCTTGCTTCCCGCTGAAGCTTTGGCACCACAGAGGGCACGGCCGCAACGCCGCACCGCAACCCATGTCTCACCGACGACGCCTGCTGATGCCATCACCGAGCCGCTGCTCGCACCGCGACCTGTGGGCACCGCACTCTGCACCGCCTCGCTACACGGCGACGCCATGGCCATCCTGACGCCGCCACTCCCTGCCGAGTTCGACGCCACTGCTTGCACCGTGGTTCGGGGGCACCGCTCGTAAGTTACACGACGCACCGCCCTCATCCCACACCGCAGCCTTGGCCCACCGACGCCGGTACCATCGACTCCCGCTTGTCAACCGACGACAGCGCTTCAGCAACAACGACGCCGCTGCTTGCACCGTGACCTGCTAGCACCGTGACGAGCACCGCCTCCATCTCGCACCGCGACCCTGGTCTCACCGACGACGCCATCTGACGCCGCCACCGAGCCGCTGCTCGCACCGCGACCTGGGGGCACCGCACGCCGCACCGCTGCCCTTCGCCCCGCAGCACCCGATGCCTGTTGGCGCCAGCGCTCCTGATCCAATCAGAAAGGAGCTCGACCTGCAACGTGAGTGACTTCAAGGCCCCCATAGCCCTTCATCTCTGAAAGGTACTGTTTGAGGGTCTTCCAGACACCGTAGCTGGCCTGCGACCCCGGGGTCAGCCAGAACTGTTTTTGGATTTGTGTGTTCACGACGCCCTGGTAGCCCGGACGGAGCTATCCACACAAGGAACTCTTTTTAATCAGCGTATTTTTTTTGAACTGTGAACTTTTAAGTATAGTATTGTGGCTTTTTTATCGTTTTTGGTCTTGTTTTAATTATATAAAAATATTGGATATTTTTCTAAACTGGTGTGGTGTCTTTTTGTAGTGCGTACACTGTATTACTGTTGGTTATGTGCAAATGCTTTACACACTGCCTCTAAGATAAGCCTGACTGCTCGTGCCAAGCTACCAAGGGGGTGAGCAGGGGTTATTTTAGACGTGTAACTCCCTTATCCTGACTAGAGTGGTGGTTTTTGCCTGACTTTGGCCCACGCCCTAGCCTACCAAAAATCCCATTTCTAACATTGCTAGATGCTATGTTTGCTGTCTGTAGGTTGTTTACAGCCCACGAGGTGCTAGCTACAGTTTGCAAACATACTGCTAGTTGCTATGTTTTCTCTCTGTACGTTGTTTACAGCCCACGAGGCGCTAGCTACAGGTTGCACACATACTGCTAGTTGCTATGTTTGCTCTCTATAGGTTGTTTACAGTCCACGAGACACTATTTACAGGTTGCACACATACTGTTAGATGATATGTTTGCTGTCTGTAGGTTGTTTACAGCCCACGAGGCGCTAGCTACAGGTTGCACACATACTGCTAGATGCTATGTTTGCTGTCTGTTGGTTGTTTATAGCCCACAAGGCACTAGCTACAGGTTGCACACCTACTGCTAGTTGCTATGCTTGCTGTCTGCAGTTGTTTACAGCCTACGAGGCGCTATCTGCAGGTTGCACATATACTGCTAGATGCTATGTTCGCTGTCTGCAGGTTGTGTACACCCCACGAGGAGCTATCTGAGAGTAGCACACATAATGCTAGTTGCTATGTTTGCTGTCTGTAGGTTGTTTACAGCCCACGAGGTGCTATCTGCAGGTTGCACATATACTGCTAGATGCTATATTTGCTCTCTGTAGGTTGTTTACAGCCCACGAGGCGCTATCTTCAGGTTGCACACATACTGCTAGTTGCTATGTTTGCTGTCTGCAGTTCTTTACAGCCCACAAGCCGCTATCTGCAGGTTGCACATATACTGCTAGATGCTATATTTGCTGTCTGTAGGTTGTGTACAGCCCACGGGCGCTATCTGAGAGTAGCACACATAATGCTAGTTGCTATGTTTGCTCTCTGTAGGTTGTTTACAGCCCACGAGGCGCTAGCTACAGGTTGCACACATACTGCTAGTTGCTATGTTTGCTCTCTATAGGTTGCTTACAGTCCACGAGGCACTATTTGCAGGTTGCACACATACTGTTAGATGCTATGTTTGCTGTCTGTAGGTTGTTTACAGCCCACGAGGCGCTAGCTACAGGTTGCACACATACTGCTAGTTCTATGTTTGCTGTCTGTAAGTTGTTTACAGCCCACGAGGCGCTAGCTACAGGTTGCACACATACTGCTAGATGCTATGTTTGCTGTCTGTAGGTTGTTTACGGCCCACGATGCGCTTTCTGCAGGTTGCACACATACTGCTAGGTGCTATGTTTAAGGTCTGTAGGTTGTTTACGGCCCACAAGGCGCTATCTGAAGGTTGCACACATACTGCTAGATGCTATGTTTGCTGTCTGCAGGTTGTGTACATCCCATGAGGTGCTATCTGCAGGTTGCACACATACTGCTAGATGCTATGTTTGCGGTCTGTAGGTTGTTTACATCCCAGGAGGCGCTATCTTCTGGTTGCACACATACTGATAGATGCTATACTTGCTGTCTGTAGGTTGTTTGCAGCCCACAAGGCCTTATTTACAGGCTATACACACACTGCTAGTTGCTATGTTTGCTGTCTGCCGTTGTTTACAGCCCGCGAGGCGCTATCTAAAGGTTGCACACATACTGCTGGTTGCTATGTTTGCTATCTGCAGTTGTTTACTGCCCACGAGGCGCTATCAGCAGGTTGCACATATACTGTTAGATGCTTTATTTGCTCTCTGTGGGTTGTGTACAGCACACAAGGCGCTATCTGCAGGTTGCACACATACTGCTAGTTGCTATGTTTGCTATCTGCAGTTGTTTACTGCCCACAAGGCGCTATCAGCAGGTTGCACATATACTGTTAGATGCTTTATTTGCTCTCTGTGGTTGTGTACAGCCCACGAGGCGCTATCTGCAGGTTGCACACATACTGCTAGATGCTATATTTGGTGTCTGCAGTTGTTTACAGCTCTTGTTCTGTGTCCCAACAGCCAGAATCTCATGAGTTGGGACTAAGATAGAGGGATGTTCTTGCCTGAGGCGCTGCCAGAGTGGGAGGATGATTCAGAGCTCAGCCCTTGGGAAGTAATGAAATCCTGAAGTCATGCGCTGTAAACATCCACCTCCTCGCATCAGTTTCAGACTAATAGCAACAGTGGAGACAGCAAGTGGAGGAGGGATGCCTTATGTGTGTGTGTGTGGGGGGGGGAGGGGGGATTGCGACACCTCAGGAACAGCCTGACATGTGACTGGCTCTGCCGCTGCCCCTGTCGCCTTGTTGATGCAGGAGCCTGATGCATTACTGCTCGGATGCCTGCATTACTGCTTAGATTACTTACCTGTAATCTTTATTACGCTGAGTCATAGTTTTCCTTATCACAGTCCAAAGAAACCACAACAAAATTAAAGCAATTTTTATTTGTCTTGTAAAATATTTGAACTTACCGTTATTTTTCGAGGCGAGGAAGGGAAACTAGCACTGTGACGGAGGGATGAATGTTACTGGTAAGTGATTCAAGCATTACCTCCTTTGTCTCTCTTCCACCCAGCCCTCACGATATGATGTATACGCAAGGAAAGTAAAAATTGTTAAATAAATTCATCAACAAAGTTCTTGCAGCACCGCATGAACATTTATTAAACTGTAACCACCACCTCTATAATATTAGTGAACTGCGGCAAAGACAGCTGTACCTAAGGCAGAGAAATTATCTCACACATCTGAAGTGCATAATGAGAAATGCATGTATGGGGAGGCCCAAGTTGGTGCTGAATAAATACCTTTAAGGGAGGCCCATTAAAATGCCAGCCAAGGAGAGGCCATGCCCCAGTCGGACTGACCTTAAATTATACAAGTAGGAGGAACCCCAGATCCCTCGTAGGCCACGGAAATAGTCTCCCTCACTCATCTCTTAAGGTGGGAGTTTAAGGGTCATGACCCTTATTGGCTGAACCAGAAGTAACAAGCAAAGAATTTACCTGCCGGAAAGAGGAAGTTCTGTGAAGATGAACAGAGAGGTCTCTATGAAGATTGAATGCCACAAGATCTCCAGATCTGTAGAAGGAGAGGGGGGACCCAAATCCTGTAATAGGTGAAAGATGATCAACCCTTGGGTAGGAAAGCAGGATCAGGTTTAAGGACACTTTATCTTCAAAAAATCTTAATAAAGGCTCTTGAGAAAGAAGGGCCCAATTTTCCCAAATCTACCACCTGAAGGGTTTGCTACCTGGAAAAGACTTCCAAAGTTAGAAAGTTCAAGAAACAGTTTGCAAAGATCAAAGAGGGCGTCTTGTAAAACATTATGAACCAAAGGCAGATCCCAGGGAGTGGACTGGGGTGTGCAGAACAGGTCTCTTTAAATAGAATCACCTAAGGATATGGGCCACAAGAATAGAGGCTCCCCTTATGGCTCTAATGGCTGACCACTGACTACATAATGTATGTATGTACATCTACATGACCCCCCCTTGCAGACGTCGTCAGAGCCCATGAACTCAACATAATCTCCTAATCAGACGACACTCCACTGATCCTCTCGCTCACCGAGGACCCTCCCAACGCCAAAGCAAATTTAAGCAACGCCATGACCAACTTAGCCAAATAGATGAGAGACAACTTCCGCCAGCTAAACTCCGACAAAACTGAAGTACTGATCTTTGGGAAGAACACCTCCGTATGGGACCTTAGCTGGTGGCCTGCAGAACTCGGACCTACACCCACACCAGCCGACCATATGCGCAACCTTGGCATCATCCTTGAAAGCCAGCTGACCATGAAACGGCAGGTCAATGCAGTCGCCTCCTCCTGCTTCCACACACTTTGCATGCTCTGCAGAATCTTCAGATGGATCCCAACCCACACCAGAAAGACCGTCACTCAGGCTCTCGTCACCAGTTGCCTCGACTACTGCAACGCCCTATATGCCGTATCTCCGCCCAGCTCCTCAGAAGACTCCAGACCATACAGAACTCCGCAACCAGACTCCTCCTAAACCTCCTTTAAAAAAAAACACATTGCTCCCAACCTCAGAGAAGAAGGGATGCCAGTTCAAGATCCCCACACACGCCTATAAAGCCCTCCACTGTTGGAATGGAAAATGTTTTTGGTCAACTTTCTCTTGCATTGTACGATTTAAGTTAGCATTTGCGGCACCATTTTGTATTCAGCCGCCATTTTGTACCATGAACGAAACTAAGCTTCTGTCTCATTCTGTTTGCCTCAGCAGAAAGCAGCCTCAATGTTTTTCTGTTCCTGCAAGGTTGAGATTCGCTGCACTAATGAATAGACTGTTTTGTCATTACATACCTTTCCCGTCTGATAGGCCTGCTCCCACCCTTAGAGTGGCAGGCATGGGCAGAATAACCTTGGAACTGAGATAGCATGTACCCAGCCTTAGGATTGTAGCTCATCCTTCGGTGTCTCCTTTGTTCACCAGCTACTAACTGGAAAATTCCAGCCTTGGCATGTCCTTAGGGGTACTGGAAATGTATATCATCTATTACCATGTTGGCGAGAGTCAGTCCCTCTGCAGCAATCCAAGGAGGCTGGTCAGATTGGACTCCGCTCGAGTGTATGACTAATAACTTCGGTTTGTATTCTCTACTGTCTGACCGACTCTTCATTTGTTTGGAAGGCTGAGAGGTGGTCGCGAGTGACCCGGGTGACCCTATTCGGGTCACTTCCTTCAGTTGGCGCCCGAACAGGGACTCCATCGGGTGTGGCCCTTTCTCGCCCACAGACGGGTGAGGAGGTCGGGGCCGCGTCGGGTCGGACGGGCGGACCGGGGATTCCCTGCACGAGAGAGTCTGGTACTCGCAGCTGCCCCGTCTGTCTGACCGGGCGGTGCCTTGCCCAGTGGTCATCCCGGCTGGGGTCCTGAAAGGCGAAACCCTTGAATCTGACCGCTTGGTTCGAAGAGTCGGCAGTGGAGAATAAATTAGTTTGGCCTGTGTGCACCAGGTGAGTTTGCTTTGGTTCTTTGCGGCTATGGCGCCATTTTGGTTTGTGTTTGGTACGGTCTGAGGATCGTTTTGGACAAGCGCTTGAATTTGTTTGAGTTTTTTGTGAACATGGTACCACTTTGGTTTGTATTTGATGAGGTCTGAGGACCAGTTCTGGTAAGAAATTGGAAATATCTGCTCAGCATCAATAGTAAACTTGTTTCCGTTTGAAAGATGCTGTGTGTTAGCAAAATGTTTTGTTTGGGCTGTCGTTGTTGTTCTACTGATGCTCGACTGGAAGAAAGTCAGCCAGCGCCACCAGAAGGCATCCCAAATTTTGATATGTATGTCAAACATGGCCTTGGCCCTATTATGTTTAGTATGTTATGGCACAAATATACGAGGGACAATGCCGAGTTGCAGTGGCCATTGACGGGCACTTTTGATGAACAGAAAATTAATTTTCTACAGGTTAAATTGTTTGCGAAAAGAAGTAGGCAGTTGATGTTTAATTGCCTCAGAACATGGCAAAAGGAAGCTAGACAGAGACGAATGAAAGCAGAGAAGGAGGCCCGGAAGGGAAAAATGCAGACGGTGACTCAGAAAGCTGTAGCGTATGATAGAGAGAAAACAGAGAAAGGGATAGAGTGTGCTGATAGGAAGTTTTGATTGCAATGTGAAAAGTCTTATGTTGCTCGAGAAGAAAATGGCACATTTGCAGAGGAATTGTTAGATGCTCGACCTCCACCCCCGTACTGCTTGCAGAAAATATATCCTGCCATCCCACAGCCACAATCGCCCGTCTCTTCTGCTTCTTCTGTTTCTGTTTCCTCTGTCGTTGATCCAGCTGCTTTGGCCACCGCACCTTCTGTCCTTTCTTTGGCTTCGCCTTCTGCACCTGCGATGACCACGAGTCTTCCTGCTACGCCTGTTGTTTCGGCATCTCTCTCTCCAGCTCTTACACCTACGACACAGCCATTGATGACATTGGTGCCCGTTCCCTCTGTTACTACTCCTTCCCTTTTCCTTCATTCCCTGATGGTACTGAGTAGCGGAACGCCTGTACGAGGATTAGGGGATGGGGAATGGGCGACTGCTAGGGAGCGACTGGGGCGGATAATGATACGATCTGATGTGGGCGATGAAGAAAAGAAGGTGGTAGCCAATCAGGCCGCTCAGTGGGCTCGTCACCCCATTTACAGTGTGGAGGATGTGTGGAGTGTGATGAAAGATTATGAGCCGTTTGTGCAGCAGCATGCCCTTAAGCAGATGTCGGCTACTTTGATTGGCCTGTGGGAACAGTGTTTTAATGATGCCGCACCCCAGATTATTTATGATATTAGGGACAATGTGTATGCTGCTGATATGGCACCTAGTAAGGTCTTTGGTAATGTCGCAACACTGGTCGCTTATCGAGGTAGGCTGCTTGAGAAGAGCCCGAAGACGGTGTCCCAATTCCCGATGATGAAAGTCCACCCCATATATCACCCTGAAATACCAGAGCTACGGGATCAGCATAACATTGTTACTAGACCCCAGGTAGAGGCCCGGTTCCAGGAACAATGGGTTTATACTCCATGGAAGAGGAGTGAGGTTTTGTCCCTTAAGACTCAGTTACCCGACCCTAGGAAAAATCCTACTGCGTATTATAAAGAATTGACGGAGGCCGCTTCATCAACAGTGATGACGCTTGCAGATATTGAAATGTTCTTTGTTTTACTGGTACCCATTGAAATTTGTAGGCAGGTACACACACAGGACCACGTTGCAGAATTGGGTGGTACCTGGGATCAGATTAAAGCATGGGACCAGGAGAGGAAGCCTGGTGAGAAGCCCAAGGCCGAGATACTAGCCTTGCCAAATTATTTCTTATATGCATTCCCTTATTCCACAAAGAAGGGTAGATTGGGACAAGTTAACGGCATGTCGTCAGAAGAAAGATGAAAGTGTGTCTGATTTTTTCAGTCGATTTGAAGGTGTGTTTTGGGATTTTAGCGGACAGGACTTGTCGGTGGAGGGAGGTGTCCGATTGTTCGTTAACAGATTAGTTACGAACCTGCTTCCCGAGATCGCGACTCGGTTGCAGGCTTCGGAGAGCACTTGGACTACCTCCTCCCCTTCTGTAATATTGAGTATGGCACAGTATTATGAACATAGGGAAAATGAGGAGAAGGTGGAGAAAAAGCACAAAGAATTGTAGACGAAGGTGCTATTGCAGCAGGCTTCTCAGGGGAATGGTGGAGGACGTGGTGATACAGCCCGCCAGCTGCCTCGGACCAGCCGGACTACTACGCCTGTAGGGCCGAATCAGTGCGCGTATTGTAAGGAGGAGGGACACTGGCGTAGCAATTGTCCTGTGTTGTTACCGAAAGTCGCGGCCCCTAGAGGGCGAGGTTCTCATGGACGGGGACGTGGAGCTGGTGGACAGGACAGGGCCCATCATGCTGCCGCCTCACAGGATCGTTCGGATGGTAACTACTTTGATGACAACAGGGGTGGCCAGTATTACCACGGTGACTATGATTTGGATGAGGTGACAGGAATGTCTCACAGCTAGGACAGCCAGGGACAGGGTGAGGGACCAGTTCAGATACCTGTAGATCAGCGTGGTCCTTATGTTACTGCAGATTTGCATGGCTCAGCTAAGGAATTTTTGGTGGATACAGGTGCTATGAATAGCTCTATCTCCCATTCACTGGTCCCCGGGGCAGCTCTGTCTGGTCATAATAATGTTTCTGTAGGATTCTCTGGTGTACCGGTTGTAAGCCCCATTTCCAAACCTCTTACATTGAATATTGGTCCTTTTACTGTGAATTCACCGTTCTTGTTAACATCAAATTGTGGAGAAAATTTAATGGGCTTAGATTTATTAAAGAAGTTGCATGCGACAATTTATTGTTCTCCGGAAGGCGTTTACATGACAATGGGTCCGAATGTGGTCAACTCTAAGTAGTGTTTATCCAAAGATGCACCCCTCCCTACTGAATTTCAGGATGTACCGCCCACGTTGTGGGCAACAGGTGACACGGATGTAGGACTATTGCACATTCCCCCGGTTTCCATTAAAGTTAAAAACCATGCCATTTTGCCTCATATTCCACAGTACAAAATACCACAAGCAGGGGAGCGAGCTTTGTTGCGGATTATACAGGACCTGATTGAGTCGGGAGTTGTTGAAGAAATGACTGCGAATGTGTGTAATAGCCCTATTCTTCCCATTCTTAAGAGGGCACCTTCAGGCTCCTCTGGTGATCACCCAGATGTTTATCATTTTGTGATTGATTTGCGCGAAGTTAATAAAATAGTGGTTCCTCAGTTCCCGGTGGTCCCTGACATTACTGCCCTTCTGACAATGATTCCTTCCTCTGCTAAATTCTTTTCTGTCATTGATCTGAAGAATGCATTCTTTAGTATCCCGATCCATCCCAACAGCAGTCACTTGTTCGGTTTTACCCTAGCTGGCAGAAGCTTTAGATTCTATCGAGCTCCTCAGGGCTAAACTGAGAGCCCTAGTATATATAGCCAAGCCTTGAAAGCCCAATTGGACTCCGTCACGCTTCCCTCAGATAATGTATTGCTTCAATATGTGGATGATATCCTCATTGCTTCTGACACTGAAAAGGGATGCAAAGACAGTACGGGTAAGTTGTTGCTGCATTTGGCTCACCATGGACATAAAGTGTCCCTTTTTAAATTTCAATATTGTCGACAGGAGGTCACCTATTTAGGTCACATACTGTCAAAGAAGGGTAAGAGATTGACCCCTGAGCGCATCAGCACCATTGTTAAAATGCCTATCCCTAAAACTCAGAGGGATGTGCGCGATTTTATTGGCATTACTTCCTACTGTTGACAATGGATCCCTAATTATTCGTTACTCAACAAAACCCCTGCTCGCACTAACCACTAAAGATGTGCATGAACCCCTGCCTTGGACTCCTGACTGTCAGCAGTTTTTTGAGCAATTAAAAGTTGCGCTTTGCTCTGCACCTGTGCTTGGTACTCCTGACTATATGAAGCTGTTTGTGCTGTACGTACACGAGACAGCCGGTTGTGGGCTTTCTGTCTTAACACAGGCATTTGGAGGTAAGCAATGGCCGTGTGCTTACTTTTCTGCTCTTCTTGACCCTGTCGCAAAGCCCTCCCGAGCGGTCGCGGCAGTGGCCATCTCTATAAGGCAATCGGCTGGGCTCGTACTTGATACCGACCTCACAGTCATGGTACCCCATGCTGTGGATACACTTTTGAATAAAACCAAGACACAGCACCTCACCAGTGCACGTCTGACCGGTTATGAATTGACCCTCTTTGCACCGCATGTCACGATTAAAAGATGTGCCATTCGAAACCAGCCACGTTGCTACCCCTCCCTTCTGAGAGTGAGGAAATTGATATACATGATTGCATTTTTCGGACGGAGGAAGAGGCGAAGGGACGGGTAGACCTGACTGATGTTCCTTTATCTGACCCCAAGGGGAACTATACGTCGATGGCTCTTGTTTTAAGTTACCAGATGGCACTACAACTGCTGCATATGCGATCACAACACTGCACACGGTAGTTGAGACGTCACGAGTTCCCTATCAGTCGGCCCAGGCAGCGGAACTCGTTGCCCTTATACGAGCCTGTGAGTTGAGCGAGGGACTGGCTGTCAATATTTATACTGACAGCCAGTACGCCTTTGGAGTGGCCCATAATTTTGGGCGACTCTGGGCGGAGAGGGGGTTTCTCACTTCCCATGGGATGAAAATACAGAATGGCCCTCTTATACATAGGCTTTTGTTGGCTCTGACACTCCCCAAGAAATTAGCGATAATAAAATATAGCGCCCACAAGGCAATAACTGATGATGTGGGTAGAGGGAATGCATTTGCAGACCATACAGCTAAGGAGACAGCCCGAACAAAGATAAAAAGGATGTTTGTAGCAGGTCCAGCTAGGTGGGTGCCCGAGGTTACTATGTTTGAGGATACGTTGGCAAATGTCAAGGAGATTCAGAGCGAGGCGACGATCGAGGAGTTAGCAGTATGGCAGGAAAGCACAGCACGTTTGGATGAGGAAGGGTGTTGGACGGATAAGTCAGGGAAACAGAGGTGGATGTTACCAGATGCATACGTTCTCCCCGTAGTCACTATGGCGCACGGGCCAGCCCATATCAGTGCAAAAGGTATCTGTAAATTGTTAGATCCTGTATGGCACAATGACAATATCCCAAAGACGGCCGCCCATTTGGTCAAATGTTGTATGGTGTGCATGATGCACAATTCTGGGAGGGGTACCCCTACACCACCTGGCAATTTTGCACCCCCTACTTTCCCTTTTGAGGTCCTCCAATTAGATTACATAGAGATGGATCGAGTCAACAATTTGAAATATGTGTTAGTGGTTGTTTGCGCATTCAGTAAATGGGTTGAGGCTTACCCCACTAAAGAAAATACAGCCATAGCGACTGCATAGGTACTCATGAAGGAGTTATTTCCTCGCTTCGGCTTGCCCCGTTTGATTTGGAGTGATAATGGAAGCCACTTTAATGCGAGAGTCATACAGTTGGTTTGCGAAGGACTCCACATCAAACAAAAGTTTCATGCTGCAAATCACCCCCAGTCAGCGGGTCTAGTTGAGAAGTACAATGGTACTCTCAAACTGAAATTGGCAAAGATTCAGGAGAGCACAGGGTTGTAGTGGCCAGATGCTTTACCATTAGCCCTCTTGTCTACAAGAACAACGTCTCATTCTAGAACAGGATTGTCACCTTAAGAGGTCGTGTTTGGGCGCCCGGAAAATGTCTGGGGCGTCCCGCGTCTTCGGAAATTTTCCGTGATTGAATATCCTCTGTTAGTGGATTATTTGTATGAGTTAACTAAAAGTCTGCGTTCTATTCACCAACAGATCCAGGACACACTTACGCCAGCACCTGAGGGGCCCGGGCATAACATTCGGCCCAGGGATTACATCCAGATGCGTAACTTTCAGAGGAAAGGAAGTTTGGAGCCGCGGTGGAAGGGGCCAGTCCAGGTACTCCTTGCCACCCGCACAGCAGTCAAGGTTGCTGGCCGAAAGAATTGGATTCACTGCCAGCACTGCCGGAAAGTGCCTCTTCCTCTGCCTTACGACCAGTGGGTCCTCAACGGCATTGGGGATTCGAAGTGGGAGCAGGTGCCCCGCTTTGTCCCCTTTCCGGATGCCCAGCTAACGTGGACCCAAACGGAGGATGAGAATGATGCAGTGTTGAATGCAGCAGTGCCCCCTGAGGCCAGGGCCATTCAGGAGCCCTGTTCTACTGGCCCACCTGTGCTCGAGTCCCAGTCCATTGGCCCCTCTGTGTCTGACCCCCCTGAGCCCCTTTTTCCTGACCCTACTGTGCCTGGAGTAGCTAGGTACAATCTGCGCCCCAGACGGAGGAACAGTGCACCAAAGGAAAAGTTAGATTAGCAGGGATGGACTTGATAAGTCAGGCAACAGTAGCATCGGGAGAGACGAGATTGGTGCATTGTTCGGACATTGGACAGGATAGACTGAACGTGCTCCCCTGGAAGGGGGTACCTTATCCTGAGCGACGTGGGATTTCTTCAAGAGCTGGTCCGATAGCTCCACCGCCGGTGCTCAATAGCGCCAACGTTGATGAACAATAGGAGTCTACCAGTGAGGCTCTGACGGACACTGGGAACATTTGCCCTTTTTTTTGTTTTTTGTCTTTTTGCCATCAGCCCTATTGCATTTCCTTTCCTCTGATTAAAATGTACCCATTTGGTCGACCCATTACTGAGGAAGAGCAGCCATTTGCGGCACCGCGTTTAGAGCGGTATGGATCTGGTTGGTCTAGTTGGTCCACAAAGAGTAAAATAGTTTTTGTAGCGATTGTCGTGATTTCCCTAATAACAGTCCTTAGTGTAGCATGGTTCCTGGAGGAGAAATATCCAGTGCATTCCCTGGTTGGTACGACACCTGTTCCCTCTGAGCATCTATTTGTCACTTTGGCACCTCACAAAGGGGAGCACCTAAAGTCTTATAAGGATAATGTGTTTATACAAATGTTAGACCAGACGCATAACGCGTCTAACATGACAAACTGTTGGGTGTGTGGACTACTTCCCTCAGTGACTCATAAAAGTGAGAACTTATTGTCCATGCCATTGTCCTATGTTAGCAGCTGTGAGGGGCGGTTTACATTGCTTAGTATGGTACGCCCACCTCCCCAATTTAATACATTAGAAAGAGAGCGTATTGGCCCCCGCACCATGATACAAAACGTACGCTTCCAGCATAGAGCACCTCCTCGTGCTCCTACAGGTCGAGAGCCGTTCGGTAGATTGTTCTTAAGTTCTTGCGTGCATGCATACAGAGGGGTGAGAAATGGAACATGGTCTCATACGGAAATAGATGATTTCCTGGTATTCAACACGTCAGAATATTTCCAGTCCTTTCAGGCTCGTAATGTTACTGAAGATAAGCCAATACCGCTGTCAGTGGTTAACACCACAGCTATTTTCTGTGTCCAGGGGAGTGGGAAGGTGGAGGTAAGGGAGAGCAGGTGCAACACCACATATAAGCTGAGAACAACCGATAGTCCACCCCTGATACCACCCCCTAATGTCTATTTCGTTTGTGGATCCCAAGGTTATGTTTGGCTCCCTGAGGGATGGTCAGGCAGGTGCTATCTCTCTTACCTCTTACCCCCTGTATATATAGCTCTGTCCAATTACCATAAGGACCATCGCTTGCAATGTAGGAGCACATACCTGTCCCGAGTCAGGAGGGTTATTAACAAAGAAGATATGGACCAGACAGACACCACTCTGCAGCAGTTCACTGATGCCATGAAAGGTATTATACCGTTTTGGGGCCCTATGTCCAATAGCCTTAACATTCGTCGGCTTACAAGAGTTGTTGAAGGGATTATTAATACAACAGCAGTATACTGATAAATATCACTGCTGAGCTTCAAGTCATGAGACTCGTTACCTTACAAAACAGGATGGTGTTAGACGTCATCCTTGCAGACCGGGGAGGGGCCTGTCGCGTCATAGGCAGCAGTTATTGTGTATACATCCCAGACCACGCCCCTAATGTATATGCTGCCATTCAGAAGTTGCATAGGGTCGCATCTGACATCCACCAAGAAAATGGTACATGGACTCTCTCTGGATGGCTCTCGGGTCTATTCACGTCCTGGGGTTGGAAGATTCTTATCTCCCTAGTTGCAATTGCTGGTATAACTTTCACCTGTTGCTTGTGCATACATTGTCTTCCTGCTTGCTGTGCTTACTGTGTAAAAACACTGACATCCAAACCGAAGGTTCCAGTACGTGACCCTACGACAACGGCCATGATGATGCAGGGTATCCAAGACCTAATGTCAATAGATGAAGGCATTTTTGAATATTGATAATGCGTGTATTAACTTGTAGACGAGGAGTTATTTGCTTCTAGACAGTAGAAAATTGTTAGCAAATGCTAAAAGGAGGGTCTGTTGGAATGGAAAATGTTTTATGGCAGGACTAGCTTTGAGTGGTAAAATGATCTCTGAGGATTCATTATCGGCTGATGCCACTGACAAGAAAGTTGAGGGGGATATTAAGAGAGCATATTAACCCTCCAATTCTTGCCCTAAGAGCTGGTACTTATGCCACCTATATAGGTCAGTCACTTTTGCAAACTTTCACACTCTGGCAGAAGAGCTTCAGCAGAGGGAGGATTGCACGTCTAGACTGTCAATGATGGAGCAACAAGTCAGGTTCTATCCTGACATTTCTTTTTATTACATCTGCGCAGCTGCTTCAGCTTCAGGCTCAGCAGTAGTGGCTAGAAGACCTCTTACGATGAGGTGATGGATGGCAGACACCTCCCAGAAAGTGGCATTGAGTCATCTCCCTTTTAATGGAGCTAAGTTGTTTGGTTCACAGTTAGAGTAGTTGAAGACTGCTGAAGACCGCAAGCTTTTACCCCAATCTGACCATCCAAAGGGGAGAGAATTTGTGCTCCGTCGAGTTTTTTGGTCAAACGTCTACATCGAGGGCAGCTGTTCAGCCCTTTTGTGGCAGGGGATAAGCTCGGGTAGCCCCTGTGCTGCAGTTCTCCAGCTCCACAGCCCCCCGGCTGCTCCCTAATCAAGAATATGCCCAGAAGGTGGGAGAAAGACATCAGCAATGTACCAAAGTCTGCCGTTCAACTACTTAAGACTCTTGTGTCCTTCAGACTGTGAAAATAGCCTACAAAATTGCTTTTAAACAGCTCCAGAGGGTTTCTCTGCTTCAACTCCCACTGCTCATTGCCCAGCCTGATTTCACAGGTTTCTAAAAGAAGTTCAGTACCCGCTAAACAAGGAAGCAATAGTCCCAGTCCCAAAGGAGGAAAGAGGTCGAGGATGTTACTTTTAATGTTCTTAGTTCAAAAGCCCTCAGGAGACTTTTGCACAAACCTAGACCTAAAAAGAGTGAATGCATTCATTCGTTACCAGCAGTTCAAAATGGTTGCTCTCCAAAACATCTTACCAATTATGGCTCCTGGAATGTTCTTCGCTTTTCTGGATCACTTGGACGCCTATCTTCATATGCCAGTCCATCCAGAATCTCAAAGATTTCTACGTTTTTTCATTTTAGGAATTCGCTACCGGTTTTCTCATCCCTACTTTAATTCTGGTTACTTATTGTTCCTAAAACAGAAGTCTGTGCTTTCATTCAGACTGGCCTCAGCTCCAAGGGTATTCACCAAGGCTGCCTCTTGGGAGGGTTACCCGCATGTCTAAGGACTGTTAGTTTTTCCATACCTCAATGAGCAGTGAATCTGTCCTGCTTCTTTCTCTAATGGTCTAGAAGCAGTTTACCTTGTATGCGACACTCTAACAGGACTTTGGTTTCTGCTGACCAAAGACATCTGCTGCTCCAGAATCTGCAGTTTATTGAAGCCCTTTTCGAGAGAGATTTGGTAAGAGTATTTCTGCAATCATCAAGACAGGAGAAGTGGATGTCACGATTGGGGACTTTGGTGCCAAGAAACCCCAGGAAGACAATGGTTGATCGTACAGGGGGGCATGGCAGCTCTCTTACTACTAGTCCCCTGGGTGTGACTACACCAATATCACTTAATGAATCATCTTCGATCTCACCGGGACCCAAGGACAAAGAACTACGAGTCATGATTCCTATTTGTCTGGAGTGCAGATTCATTCAGACAACCAGGTGACAAAAGCACACATTAACCATTTAGGGAACACAAAAGCCACTCTGTTAGCCTAAGTGTCAGAGCTTATAGGGGGCTGGACAGAGCAGAATGTTTTCTCTCTGACTGCGATCTATATGCCGGGGCATTTCAAGTTGTACCTTCCCATCATCAGTGACCATGACCCTTCACCCTCTTTTATTTCAGGACATTCAGAAGAGGTTGGCGATTCCTTGGCTGGACATTGTTGCCTTCCCACAGAATGATCTTCTCCCAAGATTTCTTTTTGTCTTCTACCATGTCCTAAAGCCTGGGCAGTAGATGCCATGAGCATTCGGTCGCTCCGGGGGTTGCCTTTTCCTTTTCAGCAAGGCCCTTTATAAGATCAAGGAGGAGCAGGTAGAAGTTCTCCAGCTAGCCCCTTGAGTGCCGCCATGCTTGGGGACCCCTGCTACTTCACTTAGCAATCCAGCCTCCATGGATTTTCCAGTTTCCCATCACTCCTGAAGTTTGCAAACCTGCCAGAGAAAACCCTGTATCGCTGGAGTCTGGCGATTGAAGGCAAATTTGCAGCTGTTCCTCTGATGCTGCACAATCGTTTCAGAATCCTAGAAAGCAGAGCACTTTTAAAGTATATGAGATACACTGATATGTCTAAAATGTTTAAATCTTCTTCTTGAGAAGAAGGTAAGGTTCTGGAATTCCTGTGGGATGATTTTCTTTTGGGACACAGCTGTACAATCTTTTCCTGGCCGATTTGTCTATAGATTTGGACCAAGTCAACTCTCATCCACCTAAGCTCGGAGATTTTCATCTCTCTCCTTTGCTGTATGCCAATGATGTGATACTGCCGAGCCAAAACAAAATTGGCCTTCAACATCTAATAGATAATTGAAATCAATACTCTGTCGCCAATGGGATGTCAATAAACCAGTCCAAATCTATAGTTATGGTAATTAGCATCTGAATCAAAAGTCATCATAGCTGGTATCTTCAAGGACAGCCCCGGACATTGTGTCCGAAATAAATATCTGGGGGTGGTATTCGATGAAAAAGGCTCATTCCAACCTCAAAAGCAACAAATTCTACAGAAAAGCAACACCCTGGCTCAGACATTCTGCTCTCTGTACAGTGTGCTGAGGCGCCCATCTCTTGTCCCCTTCTTAAAGATCATTAACGCTGAACTAGTCTTGACATTGACCAACGGCAGTGAGGCACTGCGTGGCCGTGACATTGTACAGCTCGACACTAGAATCTGAAAGTTTTACAGGACCATCTTCAATCTGCCAAAAAATGCTTCACCAGCTCAAATTTGCTTAGAATTTGTAATTACCAAACAGTCTCTAGCCAGACAAGGAGCCTATATCAAGACTTGATACAAGCTAAAAATTACAGACGGCTATTGAATGAGCACATTAGTATGGTCTACTTTAGCTAACTGCCCCTCGATGCCTGGCAGGTTGTATATACACACTTTTGGTCTGGACTCCTTTTGGGACCCAAGTATACCTTACACTGCCCTAAAAACTGATAAATGGCATGACAAGGAAGCTTTCGGTAATGGCAGATAAGGCAATACTGTCCAAAAGACACCTGAATGGTGTCACAGAATTACAAGCTCCTAAAATCTCAGCCCTGCCTTGATTTTGGTAACTCACTGTTCCTAAAACACAAGTTTAAGCTTTTTTGCTTTGGCCAATTATCCGCCTTAAGATTGAGGACCTGTGAACAAAGCTGCTGTCATCTATGTGGAACTTGCAAGGAGGATATGGGTCATTTGATTTGTATATGTCCAGCTCTTATGCATCACAGAAGGAGCCCTTGAGGGCGGCTTTTTAGCAAGGGGCATTCGCATATGCCGCCAAGCATTTCTTGCTTGTTTTCACCCAACTGACCCTACAGTTTTATTAAGTATTTAATAAGGATATACCGGAAAATCAAGTAACCTTTTAACCGTATTGTATTTTATGCACTGCTTTTTCTGCACTTTGTTCTTCTTTTTTGTATGCAATGATTTTAATTAATTGTGCACAATAAACTATACATCAATCAATCCATCAGCATTTGTAAAGCGCAACACTGTCGCCCCTGGAGGTATCTGGGTGCTGTGTCTCCACCGAACAGCCAGATCTTGAGTCTCTTTCTGAAGTCTGCCAGCGAGGGGGCTGTACGGAGTTGGAGGGGAATGTCATTCCAGGTCTTGGCTGTGATGTAGGAGAAGAAGCCATTGCTGAGGCTGTGACAGATGCGAGGGCGAGTGAAGAGGAGTGGAGGTATCTAGAGGGTAGGTGGAAGTGCAGTCGATGGTTGATGTAGGCAGGTCCTAGGTCGTGGTGAAGGAAGTGACCCGAATAGGATCACCTGGGTCACTCGCGACCACCTCACAGCCTTCCAAACAAATGAAGAGTCGGTCAGACAGTAGAGAATACAAACCAAAGTTATTTATTAGTCATACACTCGAGCGGAGTCCAATCTGACCAGCCTCCTTGGATTACTGCAGAGGGACTGACTCTCGCCAACATGGTAATACATGATATACATTTCCAGTACCCCTAAGGACACGCCCAGGCTGGAATTTTCCAGTTAGTAGCTGGTGAACAAAGGAGACACAGAAGGATGAGCTACAATCCTAAGGCCGGGTACATGCTATCTCAGTTTCAAGGTTATTCTGCCCGTGCCTGCCACTCTAAGGGTGGGAGCAGGCCTATCAGACGGGAAAGGTATGTAATGACAAAACAGTCTATTCATTAGTGCAGCGAAGCTCAAACTTGGAGGAACAGAAAAAACATTGAGGCTGCTTTCTGCTGAGGCAAACAGAATGAGACAGAAGCTTAGTTTCGGTCATGGCAGGACTAGCTAGCTTAACATCTACCAGAAATTCCTCATGGAGACCTTCTAAATGATCTCTTCTGGGGAGAAACCTGGGAAAACTTGTTTTTTCCACATCTGACCATTCTCTGGTCAGGAGCAGCAGCAGCCCGTGCCGGTAAGAGCGGTGGGGCCAGGTTGGGGGGATTCGACAGACGACCATGAGGGAAAATTAAATTAATAATTCATTTTCCCTCGTGGTCGTCTGTCAAAACCCTCCCCCCCCCAACCCGGCCCCACTGCCCTACTGCTCTTACCTGCTCGGACTGCGGCTGGACAGGAGACCTCTAATTGCCTTAAGAATTGGCACAGAGCCTGGTTCCTTGCGTCTATATTGAGGGAACAAATCCTCTTCCTCAATCTGGGTAGACGCCTCAGGTAGAAACAAGTTACCTTGCTTGCTTGATACTTCTTGAGGTGCTGTCCCCCGGATAGATCTGCCCTGTTGTACCCCCTCTGAGAGGTCCGTGTCCATATCATGAGAGGGGGTCACCTTGTCGCTTTTAGATGGCAGACGGTCCTTTCTGTGGCAGCAAACGCCGGCTCCACGGCCGACTGTAAAAGTTCCATAACAGGCTGCACAGGATCAGATCATTAGAAAACTGGGGGTTCTCATCTCTAGAGGACCTTGTTTCAGAAAGTTTCCTCATTGAAAGTCCTTTCTGCTCTTCATTGTGCTATCTTTCACTACAAAAATATTGCTCATATTAATGGAAATCACCGCTCTGTTCATAGATCGTCAGCACTTCCAACGTTATTCCGTTGCCTTGGCAACGGTCCATGATATTTCAAAACTCTCACGGAACCACCGCCATCTTTAGACCAGGCACACAGTTGTGTGAAGGAGAAAATCAAGAAATTGGATTTCTCCTTGGGTTGCAGTTCTAATTATTCAGTAGAAGTGGAGGCACAAGCACCTGTTTCAGACAAGCATTGGCAAAGCCAATAGGTCTCGCCTCTGCAGGAGCTACTGGCTTTGCTAATATGTTTTAGTTATGTTGTACACTAGCTTGGCAGCTGTGCACCATGGCTAAAAGTTAGTGGAGTGGAGTGTCATAAAGTAGAGTGTGGTGGAGTAGAGTAGGGTGTTATGGAGTGGTGTAGTGAATCGTGGAGTGGTGTAGAGTAAAGGTAGAGTGGAGTGTCATGGAGTGGCGTAGAATGGAGTGGCATAGTGTTGTAGAAAGTCATGGAGGGCATAGAGTGTCGTAGAGTGGATGGTCGTAGAGTGTCATAGAGTTGAGTGGTGTAGAGTGGACTAGAGTGTCAGAGAGGAGTAGAGTGTAGTGGCATAGAGTGTTGTGGAGAGGTGTTGAGCAGAGTGGAGTGGCGTAGAGGATGTTGCATAGAGTGTTGTAGAGTAGAGTGGTGTAGATTGTCGTAGAGTGGAGTGGCATAGAATGAAGTAGCGTAGTAGAGTGGAATGGCATAGAGTGGAGTAGAGTGGAGTGGCCTAGAGTGTCAGAGTGGAGTGGCATAGAGTGGCATGGAGTGGAGTGGCGTAGAATGGAATGGCACAGAGTAGAGTAGTGGAGTAGAGTGGAGTAGTGTGTCATAGAACAGAGTGGAGTAAAGTGGAATGGAGTGGCGTAGAGGGAGTTGCGTAGAGCGTTGTTGAATGGAGTAGGGTCATAGAGTGGAGTAGATTGTTGTAGAGTGGATTGTCATAGAGTGGAGTAGAGTGTCAGACTGAAGAAGAGGTTAATACAGTAGAGTGTCATAGAGTGGAGTGCTGTAGAGTGGCCTAGAGTGAAGTGGCATAAAGTACAGTGGTGCAGAGTAGACTGGCATAGAGTGCAGTGGCTTAGGGGGCATTGGTCTTGAGTACAGTGGTGTAGAGTGTATTGGTGTAGAGTGCAATGGCGTAGAGTGGAGTAGCACAGGGTGGAGTGGAGCATGGTGGAGTAGAGTGGCGTATGGTGCAGTGGCATAGAGTAGATTGTTTCAGAGTAGAGTTTAGTGGTGCAGGGTAATGTGAAGTGGTGCAGGATAGAGTGCAGAGGTGCAGAGGAGAGTGGCGTAGGGTGAAGTGACTTAGAGTCGCATAGAGTGCAGTGGCATGGAGTGCAGTGGTCCAGAGTAGATTAGAGTGGCGTAGAGTACATTGGCGTAGAGATGAGTGGTAGAGAGTAGAGTGCAGTGACATAGAGTGCAGTGGTGCAAAGTAGCGTAGAGTTCAGTGTCTTGGAGTGCAGTCTTGCAGAGTAGAATGTCTTAGAGTGCAGTGGTGTAGAGTGAATTGGTGTAGGGTGCAGTGGCCTAGAGTAGAGTGTTGCAGAGTAGAGTGCTGTAAAGAGCAGTGATGTACAGTACGGTGATGCAGAGTAGAATAGAGTAGTGAAGTGGCGTAGAGTGCAGTCTTGCAGAGTACAGTGTCTTAGAGTGCAGTGGTATACAGTGCATTGGCATAGAGTGCATTGGTGTAGACTGCAGTGGCGTAAAGTAGAGTGTTGCACAGTAGAGAGCTGTAGACAGCAGTGGCATCCAGTACAGTGGTGCAGAGTAGAATAAAGAAGCGTAGAGTGCAGTGATGTAGAGTACAATGGTGTAGAGTGGCATAGAGTGCAGTGGTGTAGAGTGTTGCAGAGTACAGCACAGTGGTGTCAAGTGCAGTGCTGCAGACTAATTGGCATAGAGTGCAGTAGTGTTGAGTAAAGTGGTGTAAAGTACATTGCGTAGAGTGCAGTGGTTTAGAGTAGAGTGGCGTAGAGCACAGTGAGGTAGAGTAGAGTGGTGTAGAGTGGCGTAGCATAGAATAGAGTGGCATAGAGTGCAGTGGTGTAGAATAGATTGTTTCAGAGTAGAGTGAAGAGGTGTAGAGTGGAGTGCTGCAGGGTAGAGTGGAGTGGCATAGAGTAGTGGAGAAGAATGCACTGGCGTAAAGTGGAGTGGTGCAGAGTGTAGTGGAGTGGCCTAGACTGGAGCGGTGCAGAGGCAAAGAGTGCAGTAGTGCATAGTAAAGTAGAGTGGATTGGCATAGAGTAGAGTGGTGCAGATTAGAATACAGAGGTGTGCAGAAGTTGCGTAGAGTACAGTGGTGCATAGTAGATTAGGGTGCCATAGAGTGTAGTGGCATAGAGTAGAGTGGTGCAGTAGCATAGAGTGCAGTGGCACAGAGTAAAGTGGCATAGAGCAGAGTGGTGCAGAGTAAAGAGGCATAGAGAGCAGGATCGTAGAGTACATTGGTGCAGAGTAAAATAGAGTGGCATAGAATTCAGTGACAGAGTGCAGTGGCATAGAGTGCAATGGCAAAGACTGCAGTGACATAAAGTAGAGTGCTGCAGAGTAGTATATAATTATGTACAGTGCAGTGGTGTAGAGTTTACTGGCTTCGAGTAAAGTGGTGTAGAGGGCATTGGCGTAGAGTGCAGTGGCGTACAATGCAGTGGCGTAGAGAGGAGTGGCGTAGAGTGGAACAGTGCAGAGTGGAATACAGTGGCATAGAGTGCAGGTGTGTAGAGTACTGTGTCTTAGAGTGCAGTGGTACAAAGTGCAGTGGCATAGAGTAGAGCTCTGCAGAGTAAAGTGACGTAGAAAGCAGTGGTGCAGAGTAGAATAGAGTGGCATTGAGTTCAGTGGCCTAGAATGCAGTGGCCTTGAGTGCGTTGGCATAGAGTGCAAATGGCATAGAGTGCAGTGGCATAAAGCGTATTGTATTTGAGTAATGTGGTGTAGAGTGCATTGGCATAGAGTGCAGTGGTGTAGAGAAGAGTGGCGTAGAGTTAAATAGCATAGAGTGGAATACAGTGGCATAGAGTGCAGTGGCATAGAGTGGATTGTTTCAGAGTAGAATGAAGTGGCGTAGAGTACAGTGGCATAGATTAGAGTGGATTGGTGTAGAGTGCAGTGGTATAGAGTGGAGTGGTGCAGAGTGGAGTGGTGCAGAGTGGAGTGGTGCAGGGTAGAGTGCAGTGGCATAGAGCATAGTGATGCACAGAGTTTAGTGGCGTAGAGTGTATTGGCTTAGAGTGCATTGGCATAGAGTGGCATAGAGAAGAGTGGTGCAGAGTAGACTGAAGTCAATCAATCAAGTGACTTGTAAAGTGTGACTACTCACCCATAAAGGTCTCAAGGCGCTGGGGGAGCTGCTGATCTGGTGAAGGCACTGTGGTTCAGTCGAAGAGCCAGGTCTTGAGGTCCTTCCTGAATTGGGGCAGTGACGGTGATTTCCTGAGGTGAAAAGGCAGGGCGTTCCAGGTCTATGCTGAGAGGTAAGAGAAGGATCTTCCCATGGCCATGGTCTTGCAGATACGTGGGATGGGGGCCAGGGCCAGTTAGGTGGAGCAGAGGTCTCTGGTGGGTGCCTGGAATGCGAGGCGGTGGTTGAGGTATGCAGGTCCCGCGTCGTGTAGGACTTTGTAGGCGTGTGTGGGGAGCTTGAAGATGATTCTTTTGTTGACTGGGAGCCAGTGGAGGTCTCTCAGATGGCTGGTGATGTGGCTGTGGTGGGGGATATTGAGGATGAGTCTGGTGGAGACGTTCTGAATGTTCTGCAGTTTCTTGAGGAGTTTCTGGGTGATGCCGGCGTAGAGTGCGTTGCCGTAGTCAAGTCTGTTACTGATGAATGCGTGGGTGACTGTCTTTCTGGACTCAGTGGGGACCCACTTGAAGATCTTTCTGAGCAGGCCTAGCGCGTGGAAGCAGGATGATGAGACAGAGTTGATCTGGTGGTTCATGGTGAGCAAGGAGTACAGGATGATGCCGAGGTTTCGTGCGTGGTCTGTGGGTGTGGAGGGGGAATCCAAGATCTGCAGGCCACCCGGAGTCGTCCCAGATGGAGGGGTGGAGCCCAGGATGAGGACTTAGGTCTTCTATGAGTTTAGCTTGAGGCCGCTGTCCTTCATCCAGGTGGTGATAGCCTTCATCCCATCGTGGAAGTTGCTCTTGGCGACTGTGAGTTTGTTGGTGATGGAGAGGATCAGCTGGGTGTCGTCGGCATAGTTGACGATGTTGAGTCCGTGGTTCCTGATGATGGCTGTGAGCGGGGCCATGTAGATGTTGAAGAGAGTGGGGCTCAGGGAGCTGATCTCTGTGGTTTCAGAGTGGAACGGTGATAGTCTGACTCTCTGTGTTCGGCCGGTGAGGAAGGAGCGGATCCATTCCAGGGCAATGTTGCGGATGCTGGCTTCGTGGAGTCTTGTGTATTGGGTGCGGTGGGAGACGGTGTCGAAGGCAGCAGAGAAGTCCAGGAGGATGAGGGCTGCAGTTTCACCTCGGTTGAGGAGGGTGCGGATGTCATCTGTGGCAGTGAGTAGGGCGGTCTTGTGGTGTGGTTGCTTTGAAGCCGGATTGGGAGAGGTCCAGGATGTGGTTTGCAACAATGAACTCAAAGTTAGGCGTTGATGGCCTTCTCGATGACCTTGACTGGGAAGGGGAGCAGAGAGATGGGTCTGAAGTTCTTGAGGTCCTTCGGGTCTGCAGAGGATTTCTTCAGCAAGGGGTTGATCTCTGCATGTTTCAAGTCTTCCGGTAATGTGGCAGAGTTGAAGGAGCAGTTGATGGTGCGACAGAGTTCAGGGGTGATAGAGGTCCCGGCTCTGTTAAAGATATGGTGCAGGCAGGGGTCAAAGGGTGCTCTGGAGTGGATGCTCTTCATGATCTTGAGGGTGTAGTCAGGGGTGAGGGGGGGCCAGCTGAGCAGGGTCTCCTGGGGTCCATTGTCTTTGGGTGCGGTGGTTGCGAGTGGGATGAGAGGGTCTTAGGTATTGAGGCTGTTGAAGCTGTCATATATTTCCTTAATCTTGCAGTGGAAGAAGGTGCTGAGGTTGTTGCAGAGGTCTTGGGAGGGTGGGATGTCTGCTGTCTCCGTGATGGGTTTGGCAAATTCTTTGACCACGCCGAAAAGTTATTTGCTATTGAGTAGGTTGGCATTGATCCTTTCTTGTAGGGCCATTTTCTTTGTTGTTCTAATGAGATGGTGATGTGAAGTGGCATAGAGTAGAGTGGCGTAGAGTTCAGTGGCAGAGAGTTCAGTGGCAGAGAGTGCAGTGTTGCATAGCAGAGTGTTGTAGAGTGCAGTGGTGTATAATAGAGTGGTATAGAGTGCAGTGGTGTAGAGTGGTGCAGAGTAGTGTGGCGTAGAGAGCAGTGGCATAGAGTACAGTGGTGCAGAGTAGAACAGAGTGGCCTAGAGTGCAGTGCTGTAGAGTAAAATGGAGTAGAATGCAGTGGCGTAGAGTATTGCAGAGTAGAGTATAGTGGCGTATAGTGCAGAGGTGCAGAGTAGATTGGAGTAGAGAACATTGGAGTAGAGTGCATTGTTTTTTAGTAAAGTGGTGCAGAGTGCATTGGTATAGAGTGCAGTGGTTAGAGTAGAGTGCAGTGGTGTAGAGTGGTACAGAGTAGAGTACAGTGTCGCAGAGTGGAGTGGTGCAGCATAGATTGCAATGGCATTGAGTGGAGGGGCACCGAGTAGATTGTTTCAGAGTAGAGTGATGTGGCGTACAGTGGAATGGTGCACAGTAGAGTGGAGTGGTGCAGGGCGATTGCAGTGGTATAAAATGCAATGGTTTGAGTGGCGTAGTGCAGATGGCACAGAGTGCACCGGCATGGAGTGGTGCGGTACAGAGTAGAGTACATTGGTGTATAGTGCAGAGGTGCAGAGTAGATTGGAGTAGGGAACATTGGAGCAGAGTGCATTGTTTTTTAGTAAAGTGGTGCAGAGTGCATTGGTATAGAGTGCAGTGGTTAGAGTAGAGTGCAGTGGCGTAGAGTGGTACAGAGTAGAGTACAGTGTCGCAGAGTGGAGTGGTGCAGCATAGATTGCAATGGCGTAGAGTGGAGGGGCACGGAGTAGATTGTTTCAGAGTAGAGTGATGTGGCGTACAGTGGAATGGTGCACAGTAGAGTGGAGTGGTGCAGGGAGATTGCAGTGGTATAAAGTGCAATGGTTTGAGTGGCGTAGTGCAGATGGCATAGAGTGCACCGGCATGGAGTGGTGCGGTACAGAGTAGAGTACATTGGTGTATAGTGCAGAGGTGCAGAGTAGATTGGAGTAGGGAACATTGGAGCAGAGTGCATTGTTTTTTAGTAAAGTGGTGCAGAGTGCATTGGTATAGAGTGCAGTGGTTAGAGTAGAGTGCAGTGGCGTAGAGTGGTACAGAGTAGAGTACAGTGTCGCAGAGTGGAGTGGTGCAGCATAGATTGCAATGGCGTAGAGTGGAGGGGCACGGAGTAGATTGTTTCAGAGTAGAGTGATGTGGCGTACAGTGGAATGGTGCACAGTAGAGTGGAGTGGTGCAGGGCGATTGCAGTGGTATAAAGTGCAGTGGTTTGAGTGGCGTAGTGCAGATGGCATAGAGTGCACCGGCATGGAGTGGTGCGGTACAGAGTAGAGTACATTGGTGTATAGTGCAGATTTGCAGAGCAGAGCGGCATAAAGTGGAGTGCAGTGGTTAAGAGTGCAGTGGTGCATAGTACAGTAGAGTTGGGTATAGTGCATTGGTGTAGAGTGATGCAGAGTAAAGAGGTGCAGACTAAAGTCGGGCTGAGTGGAATGGTATAGAGTACAGTGACTCAGTGTGGAGTGGCGTAAAGTGAGTATTGCAGAGTAGAGTGCAGTGGTATGGAGTGGTGCAGAGTAGAGTGGAGAGGTGTGGGTTAAAGTGGAGTATGCATGATATTGTAGCACACTGTCATTACAGGCAACCCATCTTCAATTGAAATGGCCATTACTTTTGCACAGACATATAGTTTTACTAATAAAAATATATAACGCACAAAGTTTGATGTGTGCAAATTGTTTCATCTAGTGTATTGATTTGTTTTGATGGTATTACAATAGTTGTTTCCACCACACTTCAGAATTACCCCCAGCAGGCAGCATGATTGTTGCATAAATCCTCTCACTTTGAAGTCAGAGAAAGAAAAGTAAACACCATGCTCCCTCAGAAGACGGAGCCTGACATTTGACCTCTGTGTTTGAATGCACAGCAAATGTGACAAGATCAGAACAAGATTTAAAGGCATCTTTACAGAAAGGAGCACTCAGCAGGATACTGTAAATAAGGTTTGGGAAACGGGAGGGGCAAACTCAAGCTGCACAGCCTAAAACAAATAAAGCCAGCAAATAGCAATCCAGAAAATATGAGTTACAAACCACAAAACCAATGACAAGCAACTGGCGGAATGTATTCTCAATTCATCTTTTTGAATGTCCCTATGATGTCTTTAGCAAAGCAAACAGTCGCGCTGTCTGGTAGGCAGTGACCTTAAAAAGATGCTATGAAGTAAATCTTCCCCTCCCACCAAATCCCCTTATCAGAAGGATCCATTGATTACACAATATTGAGACAGGGCGCAGAGACAGGCAGCTGGGACAGGCCCACCTGCAGGCTGATAAGGAATACACGTAATGTGACAATAAACATTCGACAATATGTAAATGCAAATACTCAAGCTTATTTAGGTGACATCTTGCACTTGAGACAAACTGGATGTGTCAGGGCCACTGTATTTCTCTTTTGTAGAAATAAACCATGAAATATGCAAAAGAAAAATAAACCCTGACAGGCCACCAAAAAACATCTCCAGACCGGACCAGAGAAAATGTTCCTGCCGCTTTGGAAGCATGGATGTCAATTCACCAAAATGCCAGGGGTAGCGGTAGTGACATCACACGCCCTTTGACCTCCACTTTCCATCACACACATATACTTACACATAACCACAAATTCACACATATACACTCTCACATTAACACACTCTCACCCGCAAGCACGCACACAACATACATTTAAAAGCATTTTTACTAACCTCAGCTGCCATGGAAGGGCATATTCCAGCTTATTGTATTATTTTTATTACACTATTAGTGAATAATATATTTTATTTTCTCACTATTAGTGTAGTAAAAAATTGACAGAATAAATAAAGAGAGTGAAGCCCCAGGTGCTTCTCTGTTCCTGGCACTGAATTTGCCACCTCTGGGGCTAGGGGTAGCAAAGGGCAAGCCAGGCAGGGGTTGCAGCTGCGACCCCTGGTGGCCCCTAAATGACGTCCATGTTTGGAAAGGACACTTGCACCAAAGCGATCCCCACCAACCCAGCAAGGTTCTGTAATTATGGCGGGAGGTCCTCGGCAGGCCACCCAACCGGGTCTAAATGATCACATCAGAAAGAACAAATCTCTCTATCGTGTTTCAATTACATTTCTGTGCTTACGTTTTTTTTGCCTCTGTAGACTAAACCCTTCTCCAGTCGATGCAATGGGGATGTTTACACCAGCTGGACAACATTGTCATCTCTTTAAATGCCCGATTACCACAATCAGCAGCTGAAGATAACCAAATAACTTTTGTAAAGAGCCTGGCACAGCATTGCACTCCATTTTCAGTAATGTTAGTAACTTTTGATCTGAAAATTATGTAGCATTTGATGGATTAAATCGCATGTGTGGCAAAATTGCATGTTCCGGCTCATCTCATCCAGCACTAACGACTCCTCCGCCCCCATGGAACATCTCCATTTCCAGATCCAGACCAACCCCAGAACGACCCTACGGGGCACCCTCGCCTACAGACCCCCGGACCATGTACTGCATTCGCGGCGACCATCACTGACCTCATCGCGCCCCACGCCATCGTCTCCATGGACTACATACTGCTTGGAGATGTGAACTTCCACCTCGACAACCTCAGCAACCCCAACTCCACCACCCTCTTGGACAACCTCGCCAACAACAGACTGAAGCAGCTCATCACCACCCCCACCCACAAGGCAGGACACACCCTCGACCCCATCTTCGCAGGAGGGAGCAACATTCACTTCAGCCACACCACGCAACCCCTCTGGACGGACTACCACTGCGTTCACTTCTCCTTCTCTAGAATCACAACACACAAACCTACACCACGCCCCGCGCAGAAACTGGAGCAAGGTCACCGAGGAGCAACTCAACTCCACCCTCAACCATGCATCCCCACCCGCCACGCCCGACGTCAACTCTGCAGCCCATGGACTCCACAGATGGATCACCGACTGCGCAGACAAGCTGGCCCCCCCCCTCCGGAACTCCGACAAACAGCGCCCCACGAAAGCCACCTGGTTCACCACTGACCTCCGAGAATCCATACACACCTGCAGACGTCTCGAGAAAGTCTGGAGAAACAGCAAAACCACGGAAGCACGAACCAGCTACAAGAACGCCATGACAGAATACCACCAAAGCATCAGATCCACCAAAAGAAACTTCATCCAGGACAAGATCCTCACCAACTCCAGCAACCCGAAGGAGCTCTTCAGCATCATACAGGAATTCACCAACCCCCCCAGCGAAGCCTCAGATGTCACGCCCTCCCAGGACCTCTGCAACAAACTCGCCTCCTACTTCCATCTCAAGATCAAGTCCCTCTACGACAACTTCAACGAACAGATACCGGACACAGAAACCTCTCCTACCTCCAGCAACGCCAGCCAGCCTACCATCACCTCCTGGACCCCGGTCACTACAGAAGACACCACCACGACCATGAAGAGCATTCACTCAGGAGCCCCCACAGACACCTGCCCGCCGCACATCTTCCACAGAGCCGCCGCCGCCATAGCACCCGAACTGTGACGCACCATCAACTCCTCCTTGGAAACCGGCACATTCCCCGATGACTGGAAACGCGCAGAAGTTAAGTCCCTCCTCAAGAAACCCTCCGCTGACCCGACGGACCTCAAAAAATACAGATCCATCTCTCTCCTCCCCTTCGCAGTGAAAGTAACGGAGAAGATCGTCAACATCCAGCTCACGAACTTCATCGAAGCCAACTCCATCCTCGACTGCTCCCAATCCGGATTCCGCAGCAACCATAGCATCGAAACTGCCCTCCTAGCCACCACAGATGACATCCGCACTCTCCTCGACCAGGGCCACACGGCTGCCCTCATCCTACTAGACCTCTCGGCAGCCTTCGACACCGTCTCCCACCGCACACTAACCGCCAGACTCCACGAAGCCGGCATACAGGGATCCGCCCTCGACTGGATCCGCTCCTTCCTCACTGGCTGAACACAAAGAATCAGACTCCCGCCCGTCCTCTCCGACCCCACAGAGATCAGCTGCGGAGTACCCCAAGGATCGTCGCTCAGCCCCACGCTGTTCAACATCTACATGGCACCCCTCGCTGCCATCGTCAGACAGCACGGACTCGGCATAGTATCCTATGCTGACGACACCCAGCTCATCGTCTCCCTCACCAAGGAACCCGACACCACCAGGCTCAGCTTCCAGGAAGGTATGAAAGACGTCGCTTCCTGGATGAGCAGCAGCTGCCTGTAGCTCAACTCAGAGAAAACAGAAGTCCTCATCCTCGGACCCGCCCCCTCCGCATGGGACAACACCTGGTGGCCCACCGCCCTCGGCAACACCCCCACTCCTATGGACCACGCCTGCAACCTCGGCATCATACTCGACTCATCCCTCAGCATGACCCGACAGGTCAAAGCCGTCTCCTCCACGTGCTTCAACACCCTCCGCATTCTCCGCAAGACCTTCAAATGGATCCCCCCCGAATCCAGAAAGACCATCACCCACGCACTCATAACCAGCAGATTGGACTACGGAAACACCCTCTATGCCGGAATCAACAAATCCCTGCTCCGAAAACTCCAGTCCATCCAGAACACTGCCGTAAGTTTCGTCCTCAGCATCCCGCAACAACACCACATCACCCAGCACCTAAGTGACCTCCACTGGCTCCCCGTTGAGAAGAGAGTGACCTTCAAGCTACTCACTCTCGCCTACAAATCCCTCCACAACACTGTACCCCCTTACCTCAATGAAAGAGTCTCCTTCTATGCACTCAAGAGAGGCCTCCGCTCCGCCGACCTCACCCTGGCCGAAACCCCTCACATCTGCAGAGCCAGAACAGGTGGAAGAGCCTACGCCTACATCGGGGCTAAGACATGGAATGAACTCCCACTCAGCATCAGACGTTATCCCACTCTGCAAGCCTTCAGGAAGAGCCTCAAGACCTGGCTCTTTGAGTAAGACGTTGCTGCACAACCCCCCCCCACACCCCCACCCGCGCCTTGAGACCCTCACAGGTGAGTAACGCGCTTCACAAATCCCTGAGTGATTGATTGATTGATATTTAATGTGGAAAACACTGTGGCCGCATAATCACATTTTTCCAGTGACGCAGAATCAAACCCAGTGAACGAATGTGAACATTTATGATGCATTTCATAAGAGGTTTAAATGAACATGATAATTCAAAAGCAGCCATTGAAGCGTGACATTTGAGTTTGAAAGGTGTCTGAGGGTGGGAGGGCAGCAGAAACCAGATAATCAGTGTCTAAGCAGAGGAGGACTAGAAACCAGGGGCCTCATTCACAACAACTGACGCATCGCTGCGTTGCGTCAGCGATGTGTCAAAATGACTTGCAAATCTATGTCATTTTTAAATGCCATGGATGTGCCATATTTATGATATTGCTCACCATGGCGTAAGGCTCAAGCTGCGTAAAAAAAAATGATGCTACCGCGGCCGTGATGTCACAGCGGAAACTGAGGCATCAGGAGCAAAACTGAGGCAAGGCTGGTTAGCGGCACGTAAAGCGACACTAACCACTCTAGCTGTGTTATGAGAAACAAGGGAACCCAATTACAATGGTCAGGGACCTTGGGTATCAGTGAGTTATGAACACAGTGGTCCCAGACAAGGACTCCAGGTTCCCCGCGCATTCCAGATCGAGGCATCCACATCGATGCGCCTGGTACTTTTTCATGGCTGATCGTACCGTAATTACTGGCAATCCCATCCGGTTGCCTATTCAATTACTGCGGTCCATTAATAGGCGATTTTGAACCCGCGGCCTGTTACCACAGGTTAATTCCTACGGCAATTTTGCTCAGGCATGTAATGTAATGTCCTGATGATGATCCCACAATTGCTTTCATGGGATCGAAACGTCGTCGACTCTCTGTACACCGTAAACGCAATTTAATTTGTCATTGCTCATGTGTAACGGTGTCTCCGCACATCTATGCTTGTTTTAATTAATGTATTACATACAAGCATTTGTTCTGCCTGAGCCTTTGTTTTTGTTTTGTTTTATGTATACCTTGACGGATGCAGAACTGTGTCTCCACTTTATTTTTTGCAAATATTCAAAATATTAAATTGATCCTGTCCGACTGGACAGCACAAATATAATACTGATTTCTAGTCTATATTCATTTTCCTCTGTTCCTATTGTACTTGTCCGGGACTAACCACTCTAGCATCACTTTTCAGTGCGTGAAGCATGAAAAAACATATAAAAAATGTCGCTTTGGAAAAAAATTGCCACAGTTCACAGAAGTCAGCCATGGAGCGGGGAGAAGAGAGCAGCAGCCAGGACAACAACCCCAACAGCCCCAGCACCAGCCAGGATGTCCAGACAGACTCCCAGGGAAAGAGGAAGAGAAAATTCAACTTCTGTGAGGAGAATGACATCTTGATCACTGAAGTGACAGAGCCCAACATCAGCTCTTTGTCACCTCACAATTGCCATTATGTAAGAAAGAGGCCATTTGGCGGTCCATATTGGACAAGATCAACAGCGTGGGACAAGCCAAGAGGACAGTCACTGACTGTAAAAAACGGCAGCACGACTATAAGCACAGGAACAGGCCAAGAGTCACGTGTATAGTAAACTGCATGAAACTGCATAGCATGCAGCTGTTCCGAAGTGCGGGGTGAGAGCACACAGGTGTCAGCTGTCATGATAGGGACCTGCCAAGTGCCTGTCATGCACTAAAGCAGACATGGTGGGGCAAGTGATGCACACCAGAGGACTATATGTGCCAAACAAAAGATGGTGTGTGGCCCTGGTGGGCGCTTGGTAGTGCAGTGCATTGTAGGCGCTGGCTAAGCACGTTCAACTGCCACTGTGTCTGAATGGGGAGACATTGCATAGGAAGGAGGTGAGAAGGGATATGTGCACTGCAGGGTAGCCTGACCAAGACACATACATTGCTGTGTCTGACAGTGTCACACGTGTCGAGCTGGGAAGGGATGACAGAGAAGAGACCATTGTGGAACCACATTCTACATGTGATGTGGCCCTGGGTGAAGATGTAGCACGTGCAGGAGGGAGTCAGAAGGCAATTTGTCTCACCATGCCACATATATCAAAGTTGGAGGATGTGAAACAGGGATCTGTCAAGGTGCAGGATGAACTAGTCTGCCACCACAAAGGGCAGGAATCAGAGAGGGTTGGAGGGTGAAGTGTATGGGCCCAGTTGTGTGGCAAACCTGGATAGATACATGTCCCCAATTCCAGCACTACTACCATGTGGGCTACAGCGTGTCACATAGACCTCAAAAACAGCCACCCATGTCAGTCCATTGAATATGGTCATGCATATTGTTGGTGTTGTCCAACAATGTGTGGCAATAAGTTGAGTCCCTGGCCCAAAATCAGGATTGCCAGAGGAAGCACATACACGTACAAGTGAGGGGGCTTGAGTAAAGCGATGTGTGCAACTCTGCAGATGACCTACTCAGTCAATGATGACATGGACTGAGCATCAGTGCTAGCAACTCCCCTAGTTTGACTGGGTATGTAGGAAGGTGGAATCTGACTATATGGTTGCCCCCACTTTTTTTATGGTGTTTTGCTGGTTTATGACTTAGTTGGACTGGGATCCTGCTATTCAGGGCCCCAGTCTATCTGCTTTCTCTGTAAAAGGTTTCCATGTGCCTTAGGCACATCACTGATTGGAATCTGGAGTGCCCTTATAAGTCCCTAGTATATGGTATACTATGTACCAAGGGCATAGGTACCTCAGAGGCCTACCAGGGGCTGCAGCATGTATTATGCCACCCCTGGAAGGCCATCCAAACTGACACCACAGGTCTGCTACTGCAGCCTGGGTAAGGTGGTGCATGCACCCCTTACTGTGATATAGGTTACCTATATCACTAAATACATACACACATATAAACCTATAAGTCACTCCTAAGGCAGGCCTTATCAATCCTAAAGGCAGAGTGCATGGTTCCTATGTGAGAGGGTGCCCCTGCATGAGCAGGGCCCCCCTGCAGCGTTCGGAGACCATCTCTGATGCTGTTTGTAGTGCAGCCTGACCATATACTCTTAAGCGCATTATATCCTCGCGGTATAATGCTAACTTTGGAATGGCTGCACCTAAACATGTCGTGTTTGGTGTCAAACATCTTGGAATACTACCCCCCGCCAATTCTGGCGGCGGGGGTAGCATTCCACCCTTCTAGAGGGAAAGACATGTTAACTCTGACTAACCCGGTAACTTCTCTCCAAAGCCCTGGCATCACAAAATGGATGCTGCTGCCACAGACACGAGTCTGGCCTCCTGCTGCTGGACGAAACTCCGGCAGGGGAGGCCTGGACAATAGGTTTCCTGTCCCAGGGAGGTGTGACCACCTCCCCAGACAGGATAATGTGTATTGGGGCTGGGCGGGAGCACTCATCTGTGTGCTTTGAAGTCCTGCACTGGGGGCACATTTGGTGTCCTCTGTGCATACCCCAGTTCAAACCGGATCTGGGGCTTGCAGCCCCTGCTTTGGCGTGAACTGGACAAAGGGAAGGGGTGTAGCCACCCCTCTGCCCTGACCCACCCATAGGTGGGGCCACAGAGTAGTCCAACCCCTATCTTTAGTATAAAGATAGGAACCCAATCCTTAGGACTTTAGATTATAAGTGGACGAAACTCTGAAACTGAATCCTGGACCTTCGACGCTCTACGACAAGATTAGAGGACTGAAGAATCTCCCTTGGGGTCAAGGAGTGACTCCCCTGCTTGGCAGGCACCAAAGAAGCATCTGTCCGGTTCGCATTTCTGAAGCTCCCGTCGGACGCCGAAGTCATCGCATCACCAGAGGTGGATTCCCAGATTTCCCCGAGGCTACCCTGAGTCCCCAGCAAAGCTGAGGCCCGTGGCTATCGTGGGTGACTTGAGACCGTGACCCCTGGACACCGAGCACATTTGCAAGTGCACCATCTTCTGGGTCTCCCAAGAAGTCGTGCTTTGGGCTCCGAGTAGCCCTAGCCTCCAGCACTACCTGCACCAAAGATCACTGGCCCCCACTCCACGAGTGTCCTGTAAGCCAGCTCCACGTGCGGCGTCACGAGGCTCCTTTGCGGTCGCTAGCACGTTGGCTAGTAGCCCTTAACGAAGGCCAATCCTTTTCTTACTTGGCATCCTGGTTGCTCCAGGCCTGCCCTCACTTACCATCGCTGGGTGAGTTCCACAGACCTTGCTGGTCTGCACCATTGACGATCTACATCTTCACCAAGACTTGCCGTTGCCAAGGCTTGTTGGGTCCAATCCGGTCGCCGACACCTCAGCACTCGACAGACATCGTGTACCAGCCCGAATCCTGCTCCTGGTTGCCGACAACGCCTCCTGGACCTCGTGGCTGAAGAGTCAAGACGACCTTCACCGCACCTGAAGCACTCGACATCGGTGGGCATCTGTCCATCGCCTTCCTGGTCACTGGCTAGTGACCCAGACTCTGTCCCCTCTGCTTTCAGGTTCTTCAGAACTCCGATCCACTCTTGGATCCACCCGGACACTTTTCTCTTGGCCGCCAGCAGCACTTTGCAGCAGATCGCCATTCGAATCGACGACGAAACCCGACCCCGAAAGGCACCTATGCACCCGGATTCCCTGGGTGAGGTAACACGAGTACTCCGGTGCTCACGTGGGTAGAGACTCTTCAAAGTCCTAGATCTCAAAGGGTTTTGTCCTAGTCCTCTTTTAAGTGTCCCTTTTCTATAATTTCCCGATCCCGACTTTCTCCATAGAAGTCAACGGCGTATCGCGGTTGTGTATTTACACTGCACGCGTCTCCCGTAGGTCCCCTGTGTCCCTACCTTGGGTGGTTCCTTGTGGTCCAAGCACTTCTAGAGGCTCTAGGCCTAGTGTCTAGTTCAGTCGTGGTTCGCATACCACTTTATTGGTATATGGTTTGGTACGCCCCTAGGGCCCAAACGTGTATTTGTGCTATTACTGTGATTTGATAACTTATAACTTATGTACTTCGAACTCTAGCCTCATAAAGAGACTAGAGGGGTGTGTTTAGCATTAAATACATATATTTTGAATATATACCTGGTGTGGTGCTCTTTCATTTGGTCACTCAAGAGATTATAGACTGGTAAAACAAGCTGCTTTACATTCCTTCAAGACTTAGCCTGAAGGCTGCTCTCCATAGCTACCACTAGGATAGCTTTCAATAAGGTTGTCTTTAACCTATCTCCAATAAGGGGTTGTTTGGACTGGTGCAAGGTGCCCACTATAATTAGTGGACAGCATATGCCAGGCCAACTTCTCACATTGGTGTGCAGCGTGTGGGATTCCAGCTTGCTATTGTTTTACCAGATAATCTCAATTGAATTGATCAACTGAAAACCACTAAAGGTACCTAAGGTACATATAATTTAAGCTTAGAATACAGTAAGTTCTACTGAACTTAGAGTTGTGTGTTAAGGGATAGCACAACCCTTTCTACAACTCAAGAGAGTTTAGTAGGCCACACTAGAGTAGGTAGTGCATACACCACACCACACTAGTAATGTCTTTAAGGGTAGGATCCAAAGAATCCTTGCAGGAAGCCATTGAGCTTCCACCCTCCAAGTATGATACACTCCCATTCTTGGAATTGAGAGCTTTATGTAACTTGAGAAAACTAAGGACAGGCCAAAGCCCCACCACCCAACACCTCAAGGAGTTGTTGGTGGCTTATGACCTTAGTAAGCCCGTGGGGACTGAAGGGGTAGGAGCTGAGGGTGGGGCAGAGGAAGAGGAGGAGGCCAGGGGTACCAATACCCCCAGCCCCCCTCTGAGACTGGCCAGGAGGGTGACAATGACCCTGACCTGGATAACCCAATCCCTCCTGTGGAAGATGATGAGGATGATCAGAATGATGCCCTCTTTGTCCCCCAGGAAGGATTAAGAGTGTGCCCAGGAAGTCTAGATCTCCTTCTCAGGAGTCTAACCACTCTGGCACCTCTATAGGGAGCTCTGTCTCCTCTCACAGGAGGGAATCCTCTCATGAGAGGAGAGCCAGACTGGTCCAGTATGAGGAAACTCAGCTGGAAATCAGAAAAAAGCAATTGGCTTTAGATAGGGAATCCCTAGATCTCCTTAGAGAGAGAAGAAAGTTGGGACTAGAGTCCCATGGTGGCAGCAATATCCCTAGAGATAGGGACAGGTCTTATGACCATAGAAACCTAAACAAGATTGTCCCTCCCTACCAGAGTGGGGATGACATCCACAAATGGATAACTGCACTGGAGAGGGCCTGTAAAGTTCAGAAGGTCCCCCAGAGGCAGTGGGCAGCAATCTTGTGGCTCTCCTTTGCAGACAAAGGTAGAGACAAGCTCCTCACTGTAAGAGAAGAGGATGCTGACAATTACACAGTCTTGAAGAGTGCTCTGATAGATGGGTTTGGCCTAACCACTGAACAGTATAGGTTGAAGTTCAGAGACACCCAAAAACTCAGACTCAAGACTGGGTTGATTTTGTAGATTGTGCTACAAAGGCTCTGGAAGGTTGGATACATGGCAACAAAGTGCATGACTTTTTAGGATTGTACAATTTGATTATGAGGGAGCAGATCCTTAATAATTGTCAAAACCAGCTTTTGCACCAGTATCTGGTGGACTCTGATCTGACCTCTCCCCAAGAATTGGGAAAGAAGGCAGACAAATGGGTCAGGACCAGAGTAAAAACTAGAAATCAGGGGGGTGACCAGAAGAAAGATTCTACTAAGTCCCAAGAGAAAGGTGGGGATAAATCTAAGGATAAGTCCCCTACAGGGCCCCAAAATTCCTCTTCTGGGGGTGGGTACCAAACTCCTTCCTCTCCTGAAAAGAAACCATATTGCCATGTCTGTAAAAAGCCTGGGCACTGGAAAACTGATCCCAGTTGCCCCAGGATTGGCAATAAAGAAAATGTTCCTCCCACAACTACTACCACCCCTCCTGGTACTACCAGTAGTAATCCTCCAGTTGGGAGTAGTGCACCCAAAAGTTAGGTGCTTTTGCAAGAGGAACAGAGGTGGGCCCTAGTTTAGACAGAGACCCCTCAACAGACTCCTCTGACTCTGATGGTGGTATAGGATTTGTGAGAAGTTGGCCTGGCATATGCTGTCCACTAATTATAGTGGGCACCTTGCACCAGTCCAAACAACCCCTTATTGGAGATAGGTTAAAGACAACCTTATTGAAAGCTATCCTAGTGGTAGCTATGGAGAGCAGCCTTCAGGCTAAGTCTTGAAGGAATGTAAAGCAGCTTGTTTTACCAGTCTATAATCTCTTGAGTGACCAAATGAAAGAGCACCACACCAGGTATATATTCAAAATATATGTATTTATTGCTAAACACACCCCTCTAGTCTCTTTATGAGGCTAGAGTTCGAAGTACATAAGTTATAAGTTATCAAATCACAGTAATAGCACAAATACACGTTTGGGCCCCAGGGGCGTACCAAACCATATACCAATAAAGTGGTATGCGAACCACGACTGAACTAGACACTAGGCCTAGAGCCTCTAGAAGTGTTTGGACCACAAGGAACCACCCAAGGTAGTGACACAGGGGACCTACGGGAGACGCGTGCAGTGTAAATACACAACCGCGATACGCCGTTGACTTATATGGAGAAAGTCGGGATCGGGAAATTATAGAAAAGGGACACTTAAAAGAGGACTAGGACCCTTTGAGATCTAGGACTTTGAAGAGTCTCTACCCACGGGAGCACCGGAGTACTCGTGTTACCTCACCCAGGGAAGCCGGGTGCATAGGTGCCTTTCGGGGTCGGGTTTCGTCGTCGATTCGAATGGCGATCTGCTGCAAAGTGCTGCTGGCGGCCAAGAGAAAAGTGTCCGGGTGGATCCAAGAGTGGATCGGAGTTCTGAAGAACCTGAAAGCAGAGGGGACAGAGTCTGGGTCACTAGCCAGTGACCAGGAAGGCGATGGACAGATGCCCACCGATGTCGAGTGCTTCAGGTGCGTTGACGGTCGTCTTGACTCTTCAGCCACGAGGTCCGGGAGGTGTTGTCGGCGACCAGGAGCAGGATTCGGGCTGGTACACGATGTCTGTCGAGTGCTGAGGTGTCGGCGACCGGATTGGACCCAACAAGCCTTGGCAACGGCAAGTCTCGGTGAAGATGTAGATCGTCGATGGTGCAGACCAGCAAGGTCTGTGGAACTCACCCAGCGAGGGTAAGTGAGGGCAGGCCTGGAGCAACCAGGATGCCAAGTAAGAAAAGGATTGGCCTTCGTTAAGGGCTACTAGCCAACGGGCTAGCGACCGCTAAGGAGCCTCGTGACGCCGCACGTGGAGCTGGCTTACAGGACACTCGTGGAGTGGGGGCCAGTGATCTTCGGTGCAGGTGGTGCTGGAGGCTAGGGCTACTCGGAGCCCAAAGCACGACTTCTTGGGACACCCAGAAGATGGTGCACTTGCAAATGTGCTCGGTGTCCAGGGGTCACGGTCTCAAGTCACCCACGATAGCCACGGGCCTCAGCTTTGCTGGGGACTCAGGGTAGCCTCGGGGAAGACTTAGAATCCACCTCTGGTGATGCGATGACTTCAGCGTCCGACGGGAGCTTCAGAGATGCGAACTGGACGGATGCTTCTGTGGTGCCTGCCAAGCAGGGGAGCCACTCCTTGACCCCAAGGGAGATTCTTCAGTCCTCTAATCTTGTCGTAGAGCGTCGAAGGTCCAGGATTCAGTGTCAGAGTTTCGTCCAGGTATAATCTAAAGTCCTAAGGACTGGGTTCCTATCTTTATACTAAAGATAGGGGTTGGACTACTCTGTGGCCCCACCTATGGGTGGGTCAGGGCAGAGGGGTGGCTACACCCCTTTCCTTTGTCCAGTTCGCGCCAAAGCAGGGGCTGCAAGCCCCTGATCCGGTTTGAACTGGGGTATGCACAGGGACACCAAATGTGCCCCCAGTGCAGGACTTCAAAGCACACAGATAGTGCTTCCGCCCAGCCCCAATACACATTATCCTGTCTGGGGAGGTGGTCACACCTCCCTAGGACAGGAAACCTATTGTCCAGGCCTCCCCTGCCGGAGTTTCGTCCAGCAGCAGGAGGCCAGACTCGTGTCTGTGGCAGCAGCATCCATTTTGTGATGCCAGGGCTTTGGAGAGAAGTTACCGGGTTAGTCAGGGTTAACATGTCTTTCCCTCTAGAAGGGTGGAATGCTACCCCCGCCGCCAGAATTGGCGGGGGGGTAGTATTCCAAGATGTTTGACACCAAACACGACATGTTTAGGTGCAGCCATTCCAAAGTTAGCATTTAACGCGAGGTTATAATGCGCTTAAGAGTATATGGTCAGGCTGCACTACAAACAGCATCAGAGAAGGGTCTCCGAACGCTGCAGAGGGGCCCTGCTCATGCAGGGGCACCCTCTCACATAGGAACCATGCACTCTGCCTTTAGGATTGATAAGGCCTGCCTTAGGAGTGACTTATAGGTTTATATGTGTGTATGTATTTAGTGATATAGGTAACCTATATCACAGTAAGGGGTGCATTCACCACCTTACCCAGGCTGCCGTAGCAGACCTGTGGTGTCAGTTTGGATGGCCTTCCAGGGGTGGCATAATACATGCTGCAGCCCCTGGTAAGCCTCTGAGGTACCTATGCCCTTGGTACATAGTATACCATATACTAGGGACTTATAAGGGCACTCCAGATTCCAATCAGAGATGTGCCTAAGGCACATGGAAACCTTTTTACAGAGAAAGCAGATAGACTGGGGCCCTGAATAGCAGGATCCCAGTCCAACTAAGTCATAAACCAGCAAAACACCATAAAAAAGTGGGGGCAACCATATAGTCAGATTCCACCTGGGTAAGGTGGTGCATGCACCCCTTACTGTGATATAGGTTACCTATATCACTAAATACATACACACATATAAACCTATAAGTCACTCCTAAGGCAGGCCTTATCAATCCTAAAGGCAGAGTGCATGGTTCCTATGTGAGAGGGTGCCCCTGCATGAGCAGGGCCCCTCTGCAGCGTTCGGAGACCATCTCCGATGCTGTTTGTAGTGCAGCCTGACCATATACTCTTAAGCGCATTATATCCTCGGGGTAAAATGCTAACTTTGGAATGGCTGCACCTAAACATGTCGTGTTTGGTGTCAAACATCTTGGAATACTACCCCCCGCCAATTCTGGCGGCGGGGGTAGCATTCCACCCTTCTAGAGGGAAAGACATGTTAACTCTGACTAACCCGGTAACTTCTCTCCAAAGCCCTGGCATCACAAAATGGATGCTGCTGCCACAGACACGAGTCTGGCCTCCTGCTGCTGGATGAAACTCCGGCAGGGGAGGCCTGGACAATAGGTGACCACCTCCCCAGACAGGATAATGTGTATTGGGGCTGGGCGGGAGCACCATCTGTGTGCTTTGAAGTCCTGCACTGGGGGCACATTTGGTGTCCCTGTGCATACCCCAGTTCAAACCGGATCAGGGGCTTGCAGCCCCTGCTTTGGCGCGAACTGGACAAAGGGAAAGGGGTGTAGCCACCCCTCTGCCTGACCCACCCATAGGTGGGGCCACAGAGTAGTCCAACCCCTATCTTTAGTATAAAGATAGGAACCCAGTCCTTAGGACTTTAGATTATACCTGGACGAAACTCTGAAACTGAATCCTGGACCTTCGACGCTCTACGACAAGATTAGAGGACTGAAGAATCTCCCTTGGGGTCAAGGAGTGACTCCCCTGCTTGGCAGGCACCAAAGAAGCAACTGTCCGGTTCGCATTTCTGAAGCTCCCGTCGGACGCCGAAGTCATCGCATCACCAGAGATGGATTCTCAGACTTCCCGAGGCTACCCTGAGTCCCCAGCAAAGCTGAGGCCCGTGGCTATCGTGGGTGACTTGAGACCGTGACCCCTGGACACCGAGCACATTTGCAAGTGCACCATCTTCTGGGTCTCCCAAGAAGTCGTGCTTTGGGCTCCGAGTAGCCCTATCCTCCAGCACCACCTGCACCGAAGATCACTGGCCCCCACTCCACGAGTGTCCTGTAAGCCAGCTCCACGTGCGGCGTCACGAGGCTCCTTCGCGGTCGCTAGCCCGTTGGCTAGTAGCCCTTAACGAAGGCCAATCCTTTTCTTACTTGGCATCCTGGTTGCTCCAGGCCTGCCCTCACTTACCCTTGCTGGGTGAGTTCCACAGACCTTGCTGGTCTGCACCATCGACGATCTACATCTTCACCGAGACTTGCCGTTGCCAAGGCTTGTTGGGTTCAACCCGGTCGCCGACACCTCAGCACTCGACAGACATCGTGTACCAGCCCGAATCCTGCTCCTGGTCGCCGACAACACCTCCTGGACCTCGTGGCTGAAGAGTCAAGACGACCGTCACCGCACCTGAAGCACTCGACATCGGTGGGCATCTGTCCATCGCCTTCCTGGTCACTGGCTAGTGACCCAGACTCTGTCCCCTCTGCTTTCAGGTTCTTCAGAACTCCGATCCACTCTTGGATCCACCCGGACACTTTTCTCTTGGCCGCCAGCAGCACTTTGCAGCAGATCGCCATTCGAATCGACGACGAAACCCGACCCCGAAAGGCACCTATGCACCCGGCTTCCTGGGTGAGGTAACACGAGTACTCCAGTGCTCCCGTGGGTAGAGACTCTTCAAAGTCCTAGATCTCAAAGGGTTTTGTCCTAGTCCTCTTTTAAGTGTCCCTTTTCTATAATTTCCCGATCCCGACTTTCTCCATAGAAGTCAACGGCGTATCGCGGTTGTGTATTTACACTGCACGCGTCTCCCGTAGGTCCCCTGTGTCCCTACCTTGGGTGGTTCTTTGTGGTCCAAGCACTTCTAGAGGCTCTAGGCCTAGTGTCTAGTTCAGTCGTGGTTCGCATACCACTTTATTGGTATATGGTTTGGTACGCCCTAGGGCCCAAACGTGTATTTGTGCTATTACTGTGATTTGATAACTTATAACTTATGTAGCTTCGAACTCTAGCCTCATAAAGAGACTAGAGGGGTGTGTTTAGCAATAAATACATATATTTTGAATATATACCTGGTGTGGTGCTCTTTCATTTGGTCACTCAAGAGATTATAGACTGGTAAAACAAGCTGCTTTACATTCCTTCAAGACTTAGCCTGAAGGCTGCTCTCCATAGCTACCACTAGGATAGCTTTCAATAAGGTTGTCTTTAACCTATCTCCAATAAGGGGTTGTTTGGACTGGTGCAAGGTGCCCACTATAATTAGTGGACAGCATATGCCAGGCCAACTTCTCACACTGGGCCCATCCCCTCAGAGTTCCTACACAGTGCCCACTGTCCAAAAATATGGAGCCAACTGTGTGTGCTATGAAATCAGATGAGTAGACACAAATAGGAAACCCATTGTAAGTACATGCCCTCTCACATTCCTGCAGTGTGGCACGGTTGGAAACTGTATAGAGGTGTGCAGGATATGTGTGAAAATCTGAACCCTTGGCCACGTGAAAGCACAATGTGCAGGCAAGACAGCGCAGCGAGGCAGAGTGCCGTGGTGTACTGTGGAAGGCAGACTGAAGGTTCAAAACCAATTCATGACCAAACCCACATCAACTTCACAGGAGCTGTGGGCTGAATACTGGTCACAGGCAATGCAGGCACCCTGTGGACTAGGTGCAATGTGCCCAGTAGTGGTCTCAGCCGACACTAAACTAAAGGTCTCTTCTTCCCTCCCTACACTACGGGCAGCAGGCCTTTCCAGATGCGAGTGTGGCCAGCCTAGACAACGCCCAATGCAGGACCTACAAACCAGTCTTCCAACTTCCCAAATATGTACGTAGGGCGAGATTACAACTCGAGCTGGGCCTACTGAGACAATCACTTACATGCGAGGCCGATACCCTGAAATTCTATATAAGGGTATTAAAAGCCCCGAATAACACCCTCAAAGCCCACTTAAAAGAAACCTTCGAGAGCCCTATAAACCCATGGAACCAACAAATTCAAAAGGCAATAAAATCTCTACAAATTGAAGAAACAGTGCTAAAATTGGATTCCATCCCCTATGTAGCCTGGAAAAGGGTTATGAACAAGCAGGTGAGACTAATTTCTTACCAGCAGGACATTCAGTCTCCAAAAGCTTCAACTATTTTATCTGCCTTGAATGATTTTTATTTACCAGGGACGACTCAATCATAGCTCTTAGACAGCCTAAACCAGTCGGCCCACAGGAATATCATGTTTATACGCCTCCTAGGTCTGCAAATCACTGACTTTAACCATTGGGCCCCAAGCGGAGAGGAGGGGGCCTGCAGACTATGCAACTATAAGTCCTAATCATGGCTCCACCTCCTGTGCTGCTGTCCTTCCCTTGACTCCCCCAGGAGATCTCTTCTGAAGCCACTCTACTTAAAAAGGGGCATCCACACATGTCTGGAGGCATCAGCACTATGTTTCTCCCAAACAGACACTCAAACTCTAGCGAGATGTGGCAAATATGTAAAGAACCTGGAAGACCTACTATTCCCTTGCCCAGCCCTTCCCAAACCCGCTACTGCCGTCCAAAAACTGATAACGGACTATTTAATAGCGTGCCCCAGAGTTTTACCAACCTACTAGACCTCTTTAGATGGGATGATCAATCTCCACACCCCGTACTTCTATATTGTTTACCGTCTGCCTATGGGGATTGGGCAGCCACTAACCGTCACACTGCTTGACCACTCCATGCACTGATCTATTTTTTTTAAAGCGCATCATGATCATCTATGCAAAAAAACATTTTGATAAAGCAAGTTATCAGCTGTTGGTCGAGCAAACCAATGATACACCGGGTCAGTCTGGCCAAAACACAAGTAACGGCAGGGAACCACCTATTTTGGGCCCCCGACCGACAGCATCCTCTGTAGAAGGCCAAGGGATCCCGGTATTCACCGATTCGGAGCATCCCACGATCAAGTTCTACTCAACCCTCAGCCTCGGTTTTGCACTTGGCACCCTCTGCCACAAACTTGCATTTGCTATTCTTTCCCCTAGGGGCAGACTCGATATTGCTCGAACCCTCGCACTGACACTTTTGACAAGCAAAAGATGACTACTAGCTGCTGGTGTAAATTATGTTTTAATACTGATATCTATGATTTTACCCTTAGCATGGACATTGCGTAAGACTCCCTTTTATGATAAACAATTTTATCTTAATACATGTGCAATACAGTACTGCTAAAGTACTCAAGGTTATACAGTTGGTGTTATTATTGCAATGGTTTTAAGTAACTGTGCAAACAAATAAATACATTGTCAAATTGTCAGTAGTGGTATCAATCCATCAGAATACAATCAGTATAGGCATCACGAAATAGAAAACAAGTCACCAAGGCAGAGGTAGACCTTAGCTCATATCACACATGCAGGAACGGCAGGCCCAGCGAGCTGTGTAACTGTGTTGCAATATGTGTCATGACTAAGGTTCCCTGTTTTCCGTCTTTACGGATTTTTACAGATAAATACAGACAGAAAACAATGTGTTTTCTATCTGCATTTATTTTTAAAAGTGGATAAATACCGAAAATTGTGCTTCTTTTAAGTGACTCTCCATGCTGTCTTTCATGAAATATAACCCAACAGCTGAGGAGATGGACAGCATGGGAAATTAAAAATTGGATGAAATTTCTTTAAATAATGTGTCAATATACATTTGTGGTATAATGCCAGTGTTTACCAGTGGATGTATTGTAATGTAATATTTTGAAGCTTAAATAGCTAAAACACGACAGACATCAAAGTATGGGTGCACTTCTATCAGTTAAATAAATATGGAAATGTACAGTTTTACAACTTCATTTATACGCAAAACACAAAATAAATATGGATAAATACATATAAAATGGCTAAAAAATAAAAATGGATAAAAACAGACGGAAATGTTAAAAAACATAAATACCATAAAACCAGAGCCCTAGTCATGACACAACAAGTCAGCCTTGTCACACAGTGGTTGTGTGAACAATGCAGAGACACTGCCACCTGAAAGGCAACTACACAGCAACTCGGCCTCTAAACCTATGAGGAACAGATGTCCTAAGCATCAATGCTGACCTGAAACTGAATTAGTAGGAAGTCTGAATTACAACCAGATTACTCATGTCACCATCTAACATAGATCAACATCAACATATATCTATTTCATTGCAGAGGATGTGCCAACAACTAATGACCAGCTGCCTGTTCTGGACGAGGATCCTGCTGAGGATGACAGCCTGCCAACTCTCAAACAAGACACCCTCCAGCAAATCCTGTACTCCATTCAGACACCATCCCCGGTCACAAGAAAGGTCGATAGCGTTGCACTGTCTCCAGAGGATCCACCTAACACCCAACAAACACCACCAGCCAGCCCACCCCCAGCCCTGGACTCAGAGGACTCCCAAGTTGAATTCCAACATCATGCGGTAAAAGTCCAGCGGGAGCTGGTGGATGCGGTGCCGGCAGGGATGGAACCGTGGCAGGCACCCTAGAGGGAGCCCTTAGGTGCCTTAGTCCCAATAAGGACACCTCAGACGCTATAAGAGGCACCTATCCTCTGCTCCATGGCTTCGAACTGTAGCACTGTATCATGCCATACTAACCAATATACGTATCTGGGCCTTCCTGAAGAAAAACCTTTTAAAGATGTGTGCGAAAGCCACACAGCTACAAGCTCATGGCATATAGAGACTTACCAGTAAGCACCCAACTTCAATCCCCAGGTGATTGAGGAGGTCTGCCTCACGGCTGACAACATCGACCCATCGGTGCCTGAGTTGATGGATTGTCCGCTCAACACTGAATATCCGACTGCTGATCATGTGTGGCAGGTACCAGATCAAAAGCCACAGCAGGCCCTCAAACTTCTCATCTGACAGGTTCTTGGATCTGGCCCTGCCCAACATCTCCCTACCCACACTAGCCACCCTAAACCCCCAAATCCCAACTACCCCTTACCGCTACCCCTAAAACTACTAACCTCTAAATGGACAAACATCCGGCAATACAGTGAATAAAACTTAACAAAATACAATTACAAAACACAAATGACAGTTTACTTACAAAACAGGGGCACCAAGAAGAGTTAAAAAAAGTAAGGCGTCACTTTACCTACTAAAGCGTCACGTTTCCTACTAAAGCATCACCTTTACTACAAAAGCATCTAATTTCTTAAAGTGTCACCTTTACTACTAAAGTGTTGTATTACTACTAAAGCGCCTCGAATTCCTAAAGCGTCACCTTTCCTACTAAAGCGTCACCTTTCCTACTAAAGCGTCACCTTTCCTACGAAACCGTTGCATTACTACTAAAGCGTCACCTTTCCTACGAAACCGTTGCATTACTACTAAAGCGTCTCGAATTCCTAAAGCGTCACCTTTACTACTAAAGCGTCACCTTTCCTACGAAACCGTTGCATTACTACTAAAATGTCTCGAATTCCTAAAGCGTCACCTTTCCGACTAAAGCGTCACCTTTCCTACTAAAGCGCTGCTTTACTACTAAAGCGCCTCGAATTCCTAAAGCGTCACCTTTCCTACTAAAGCGTCACCTTTCCTACTAAAGCGTCACCTTTCCTACTAAAGCGTCACCTTTACTACTAAAGCGTCACCTTTACTACTAAAGCGTTGCATTACTACTAAAGTGTCTCGAATTCCTAAAGCGTCACCTTTACTACGAAAGCGTCACCTTTCCTACTAAAGCGTCACCTTTCCTACTAAAGCGTCACCTTTCCTACTAAAGCGTCACCTTTCCTACTAAAGCGTTGCATTACTACTAAAGCGTCTCGAATTCCTAAAGCGTCACCTTTCCTACTAAAGCGTTACCTTTCCTACTAAAGCGTCACCTTTACTACTAAAGCGTCACCTTTACTACTAAAGTATCTCGAATTCCTAAAGCGTCACCTTTACTATTAAAGCGTCACCTTTCCTACTAAAGCGTCACCTTTCCTACTAAAGCGTCACCTTTCCTACTAAAGCGTTGCATTACTACTAAAGCGTCTCGAATTCCTAAAGCGTCACCTTTCCTACTAAAGCGTCACCTTTCCTACTAAAGCGTCACCTTTACTACTAAAGCGTCACCTTTACTACTAAAGTATCTCGAATTCCTAAAACGTCACCTTTACTACTAAAGCGTCACCTTTACTACTAAAGCGTCACCTTTCCTACTAAAGCGTCACCTTTCCTACTAAAGCGTCACCTTTCCTACTAAAGCGTTGCATTACTACTAAAGCGTCTCGAATTCCTAAAGCGTCACCTTTCCTACTAAAGCGTCACCTTTCCTACTAAAGCGTCACCTTTCCTACTAAAGCGTCACCTTTCCTACTAAAGCGTTGCATTACTACTAAAGCGTCTCGAATTCCTAAAACGTCACCTTTCCTACTAAAGCGTTGCATTACTACTAAAGCGTCTCGAATTCCTAAAGCGTCACCTTTCCTACTAAAGCGTCACCTTTCCTACTAAAGCGTCACCTTTCCTACGAAACCGTTGCATTACTACTAAAGCGTCTCGAATTCCTAAAGCGTCACCTTTCCTACTAAAGCGTCACCTTTCCTACTAAAGCGTCACCTTTCCTACTAAAGCGTTGTATTACTACGAAAGCGTCTCGAATTCCTAAAGCGTCACCTTTCCTACTAAAGCGTCACCTTTCCTACTAAAGCGTCACCTTTCCTACTAAAGCGTTGCATTACTACTAAAGCGTCACCTTTACTACTAAAGCGTCACCTTTACTACTAAAGCGTCACCTTTACTACTAAAGTATCTCGAATTCCTAAAGCGTCACCTTTACTACTAAAGCGTCACCTTTCCTACTAAAGCGTCACCTTTCCTACTAAAGCGTCACCTTTCCTACTAAAGCGTTGCATTACTACTAAAGCGTCTCGAATTCCTAAAGCGTCACCTTTCCTACTAAAGCGTCACCTTTCCTACTAAAGCGTCACCTTTCCTACTAAAGCGTCACCTTTCCTACTAAAGCGTTGCATTACTACTAAAGCGTCTCGAATTCCTAAAGCGTCACCTTTCCTACTAAAGCGTCACCTTTCCTACTAAAGCGTCACCTTTCCTACTAAAGCGTTGCATTACTACGAAAGCGTCTCGAATTCCTAAAGCGTCACCTTTACTACGAAAGCGTCTCGTTTCTTAAAGCGTCACCTTTACTACGAAAGCGTCTCGTTTCTTAAAGCGTCACCTTTCCTACTAAAGCGTCACCTTTCCTACTAAAGCGTCACCTTTCCTACGAAACCGTTGCATTACTACTAAAGCGTCTCGAATTCCTAAAGCGTCACCTTTACTACGAAAGCGTCTCGTTTCTTAAAGCGTCACCTTTCCTACTAAAGCATCACCTTTACTACGAAAGCGTCTCGTTTCTTAAAGTGTAACCTTTCCTACTAAAGTGTCGCTTTACTACTAAAGTGTCTCAAATTCCTAAAGCGTCACTTTCCTACTTACCGCTACCCCTAAAACTACTAACCTCTAAATGGACAAACATTTACTACGAAAGCGTCTCGTTTCTTAAAGCGTCACCTTTACTACGAAAGCGTCTTGTTTCTTAAAGCGTCACCTTTCCTACTAAAGTGTCGCTTTACTACTAAAGCGTCTCAAATTCCTAAAGCGTCACCTTTACTACGAAAGCGTCTCGTTTCTTAAAGTGTAACCTTTCCTACTAAAGTGTCGCTTTCCTACTAAAGTGTCTCAAATTCCTAAAGCGTTACCTTTCCTACTAAAGCGTCACCTTTCCTACTAAAGCGTCACCTTTCCTACTAAAGCGTCACCTTTCCTACTAAAGTGTCGCTTTACTACTAAAGCGCCTCGAATTCCTAAAGCGTTACCTTTCCTACTAAAGCGTCACCTTTCCAACTAAGCGTCACCTTTCCTACTAAAGCGTCACCTTTCCTACTAAAGCGTCACCTTTCCTACTAAAGTGTCGCTTTACTACTAAAGCGCCTCGAATTCCTAAAGCGTCACCTTTCCTACTAAAGCGTCACCTTTCCTACTAAAGCGTCACCTTTCCTACTAAAGCATTGCATTACTACTAAAGCGTCTCGAATTCCTAAAGCGTCACCTTTACTACGAAAGCTTCTCGTTTCTTAAAGTGTCACCTTTCCTACTAAAGCATTGCATTACTACTAAAGAGCCTCGAATTCCTAAAGCGTCACCTTTCCTACTAAAGCGTCACCTTTCCTACTAAAGAATAGCATTACTACTAAAGCGTCTCGAATTCCTAAAGCGTCACCTTTCCTACTAAAGCGTCACCTTTCCTACTAAAGCGTCACCTTTCCAACTAAAGCGTCACCTTTCCTACTAAAGTGTCGCTTTACTACTAAAGCGTCTCGAATTCCTAAAGCGTCACCTTTCCTACTAAAGCGTCACCTTTCCTACTAAAGCGTCACCTTTCCTACTAAAGCGTCACCTTTCCTACTCAAGCGTCACCTTTCCTACTAAAGCGTCACCTTTCCTACTCAAGCGTCACCTTTCCTACTCAAGCGTCACCTTTCCTACTAAAGCGTCACCTTTACTACTAAAGCGTCACCTTTCCTACTCAAGCGTCACCTTTCCTACTCAAGCGTCACCTTTCCTACTAAAGCGTCACCTTTCCTACTCAAGCGTCACCTTTCCTACTAAAGCGTCACCTTTCCTACTCAAGCGTCACCTTTCCTACTAAAGCGTCACCTTTCCTGGCGAAACCGTTGCATTACTACTAAAGCGCCTCGAATTCCTAAAGCGTCACCTTTCCTACTAAAGCGTCACCTTTCCTACTAAAGCGTCACTTTTCCTACTAAAGCGTCACCTTTCCTACTAAAGTGTCACCTTTCCTACTAAAGCGTTGCATTACTACTAAAGTGTCTCGAATTCCTAAAGCGTCACCTTTACTACGAAAGCGTTACCTTTCCTACTAAAGCGTCACCTTTCCTACTCAAGCGTCACCTTTCCTACTCAAGCGTCACCTTTCCTACTAAAGCGTCACCTTTCCTACTCAAGCGTCACCTTTCCTACTAAAGCGTCACCTTTCCTACTCAAGCGTCACCTTTCCTACTAAAGCGTCACCTTTCCTACTAAAGCATTGCATTACTACTAAAGTGTCTTGAATTCTTAAAGCGTCACCTTTACTACGAAAGCGTCTCGTCTCTTAAAGCGTCTCGAATTCCTAAAGCGTCACCTTTCCTACTAAAGCGTCACCTTTCCTACTAAAGCGTCACCTTTACTACGAAAGCGTCTCGTTTCTTAAAGTGTAACCTTTCCTACTAAAGTGTCGCTTTACTACTAAAGCGTCTCGAATTCCTAAAGCGTTACCTTTCCTACTAAAGCGTCACCTTTCCTACTAAAGCGTCACCTTTCCTACTAAAGCGTCACCTTTCCTACTCAAGCGTCACCTTTCCTACTAAAGCGTCACCTTTCCTACTAAAGCGTCACCTTTCCTACTCAAGCGTCACCTTTCCTACTAAAGCCTTGCATTACTACTAAAGCGTCTCGAATTCCTAAAGCGTTACCTTTCCTACTAAAGCGTCACCTTTCCTACTAAAGCGTCACCTTTCCTACTAAAGCGTCACCTTTCCTACTCAAGCGTCACCTTTCCTACTAAAGCGTCACCTTTCCTACTAAAGCGTCACCTTTCCTACTCAAGCGTCACCTTTCCTACTCAAGCGTCACCTTTCCTACTAAAGCGTCACCTTTCCTACTCAAGCGTCACCTTTCCTACTAAAGCGTCACCTTTCCTACTCAAGCGTCACCTTTCCTACTAAAGCGTCACCTTTCCTACTAAAGCATTGCATTACTACTAAAGTGTCTCGAATTCTTAAAGCGTCACCTTTACTACGAAAGCGTCTCGTTTCTTAAAGCGTCTCGAATTCCTAAAGCGTCACCTTTCCTACTAAGGCGTCACCTTTACTACGAAAGCGTCTCGTTTCTTAAAGTGTAACCTTTCCTACTAAAGTGTCGCTTTACTACTAAAGCGTCTCTAATTCCTAAAGCGTCACCTTTCCTACTAAAGCGTCTCAAATTCCTAAAGCGTTACCTTTCCTACTAAAGCGTCACCTTTCCTACTAAAGCGTCACCTTTCCTACTAAAGCGTCACCTTTCCTACTAAAGCGCCACCTTTCCTACTCAAGCGTCACCTTTCCTACTAAAGCGTTGCATTACTACTAAAGTGTCTCGAATTCCTAAAGCGTCACCTTTACTACGAAAGCGTTACCTTTCCTACTAAAGCGTCACCTTTCCTACTCAAGCGTCACCTTTCCTACTAAAGCGTCACCTTTCCTACTAAAGCATTGCATTACTACTAAAGTGTCTCGAATTCTTAAAGTGTCACCTTTACTACGAAAGCGTCTCGTTTCTTAAAGCGTCTCGAATTCCTAAAGCGTCACCTTTCCTACTAAAGCGTCACCTTTCCTACTAAAGCGTCACCTTTACTACGAAAGCGTCTCGTTTCTTAAAGTGTAACCTTTCCTACTAAAGTGTCGCTTTACTACTAAAGCGTCTCGAATTCCTAAAGCGTCACCTTTCCTACTAAAGCGTCTCAAATTCCTAAAGCGTTACCTTTCCTACTAAAGCGTCACCTTTCCTACTAAAGCGTCACCTTTACTACTAAAGCGCCCCGAATTCCTAAAGCGTCACCTTTCCTACTAAAGCGTCTCAAATTCCTAAAGCGTTACCTTTCCTACTAAAGCGTCACCTTTCCTACTAAAGCGTCACCTTTACTACTAAAGCGTCTCGAATTCCTAAAGCGTTACCTTTCCTACTAAAGCGTCACCTTTCCTACTAAAGCGTCACCTTTCCTACTAAAGTGTCGCTTTACTACTAAAGCGCCTCGAATTCCTAAAGCATCACCTTTCCTACTAAAGCGTCACCTTTCCTACTAAAGCGTCACCTTTCCTACTAAAGCATTGCATTACTACTAAAGCGTCTTGTTTCTTAAAGCGTCACCTTTACTACGAAAAGCTTCTCGTTTCTTAAAGTGTCACCTTTCCTACTAAAGCGTGGCATTACTACTAAAGCGTCTCGAATTCCTAAAGCGTCACCTTTCCTACTAAAGCGTCACCTTTCCTACTAAAGCGTCACCTTTCCTACTAAAGTGTCGCTTTACTACTAAAGCGTCTCGAATTCCTAAAGCGTCACCTTTCCTACTAAAGCGTCACCTTTCCTACTAAAGCGTCACCTTTCCTACTCAAGCGTCACCTTTCCTACTAAAGAGTCACCTTTCATACTCAAGCGTCACCTTTCCTACTCAAGCGTCACCTTTCCTACTAAAGCGTCACCTTTCCTACTAAAGCGTCACCTTTCCTACTCAAGCGTCACCTTTCCTACTAAAGCGTCACCTTTCCTACTCAAGCGTCACCTTTCCTACTAAAGCGTCACCTTTCCTACTCAAGCGTCACCTTTCCTACTAAAGCGTCACCTTTCCTACTCAAGCGTCACCTTTCCTACTAAAGCGTCACCTTTCCTACGAAACCATTGCATTACTACTAAAGCGCCTCGAATTCCTAAAGCGTCACCTTTCCTACTAAAGCGTCACCTTTCCTACTAAAGCGTCACCTTTCCTACTCAAGCGTCACCTTTCCTACTAAAGCGTTGCATTACTACTAAAGTGTCTCGAATTCCTAAAGCGTCACCTTTACTACGAAAGCGTTACCTTTCCTACTAAAGCGTCACCTTTCCTACTAAAGCGTCACCTTTCCTACTCAAGCGTCACCTTTCCTACTAAAGCGTCACCTTTCCTACTCAAGCGTCACCTTTCCTACTAAAGCGTCACCTTTCCTACTCAAGCGTCACCTTTCCTACTAAAGCGTCACCTTTCCTACTAAAGCGTCACCTTTCCTACTCAAGCGTCACCTTTCCTACTAAAGCGTCACCTTTCCTACTAAAGCGTCACCTTTCCTACTCAAGCGTCACCTTTCCTACTAAAGTGTCACCTTTCCTACTAAAGCATTGCATTACTACTAAAGTGTCTCGAATTCTTAAAGCGTCACCTTTACTACGAAAGCATCTCGTTTCTTAAAGCGTCTTGAATTCCTAAAGCGTCACCTTTCCTACTAAGCGTCACCTTTCCTACTAAGCGTCACCTTTACTACGAAAGCGTCTCGTTTCTTAAAGTGTAACCTTTCCTACTAAAGTGTCGCTTTACTACTAAAGCGTCTCGAATTCCTAAAGCGTCACCTTTCCTACTAAAGCGTCTCAAATTCCTAAAGCGTTACCTTTCCTACTAAAGCGTCACCTTTCCTACTAAAGCGTCACCTTTCCTACTAAAGCGTCACCTTTCCTACTCAAGCGTCACCTTTCCTACTAAAGCGTCACCTTTCCTACTAAAGCATTGCATTACTACTAAAGTGTCTCGAATTCTTAAAGCGTCACCTTTACTACGAAAGCGTCTCGTTTCTTAAAGCGTCTCGAATTCCTAAAGCGTCACCTTTCCTACTAAAGCGTCACCTTTCCTACTAAAGCGTCACCTTTACTACGAAAGCGTCTCGTTTCTTAAAGTGTAACCTTTCCTACTAAAGTGTCGCTTTACTACTAAAGCGTCTCGAATTCCTAAAGCGTCACCTTTCCTACTAAAGCGTCACCTTTCCTACTAAAGCGTCTCAAATTCCTAAAGCGTTACCTTTCCTACTAAAGCGTCACCTTTCCTACTAAAGCGTCACCTTTACTACTAAAGCGTCTCGAATTCCTAAAGCGTCACCTTTACTACTAAAGCGTCTCGAATTCCTAAAGCATCACCTTTACTACTAAAGCGTCTCGAATTCCTAAAGCGTCACCTTTCCTACTAAAGCGTCTCGAATTCCTAAAGCGTCACCTTTCCTACTAAAGCGTCTCGAATTCCTAAAGCGTCACCTTTCCTACTAAAGCGTCACCTTTCCTACTAAAGCGTCACCTTTACTACTAAAGCGTGGCATTACTACTAAAGCATCTCGAATTCCTAAAGCGTCACCTTTACTACGAAAGCGTCTCGTTTCTTAAAGTGTCACCTTTACTACGAAAGCATCTCGTTTCTTAAAGCGTCACCTTTCCTACTAAAGCGTCTCAAATTCCTAAAGCGTCACCTTTACTACGAAAGCGTCTCGTTTCTTAAAGCGTCACCTTTCCTACTAAAGCGTCTCAAATTCCTAAAGCGTCACCTTTACTACGAAAGCGTCTCGTTTCTTAAAGCGTCACCTTTCCTACTAAAGCGTCTCAAATTCCTAAAGCGTCACCTTTCCTACTAAAGCGTCTCAAATTCCTAAAGCGTCACCTTTCCTACTAAAGCGTCTCAAATTCCTAAAGCGTCACCTTTCCTACTAAAGCGTCTCAAATTCCTAAAGCGTCACCTTTCCTACTAAAGCGTCTCAAATTCCTAAAGCGTCACCTTTCCTACTAAAGCATCGTCTTTGTCTGATGCCTCGCTAGAGAAATGAGCAATGCATTTGTTTTCATTGACGCAACTAGACCTTTGTGTGTGGCACAGTGTATTGATTGCTGCAGTGCAGGTAAACACTCCCAGGGATCACTCTTCTTGCTCAAATTTGCTTGCTGACATGCTTGTAGACTTGGGATGTGTCACGTGTATATTAACAGTGCGCATATGTGTGAGTCCTTGCATTCATGGTGAGGACACTAGGACAGGCAATATATTGCTGTTAAAAACAGACATATTGTCAGATGTGCATCTCTTGACATCATCAATATGTATGCCAGTTCGTATTATGCTTGCCTTCATGTTGGGATCTGCGTAGTAGGCATGTTTGGGTCACGGATATTGCACTCCTATGCAAATGATATCCACAGTGTCATTGAAGATGACGCCCATCCTCGAGGATCGCACGATCTCTCTGCATTACTGATGTGAGTGTATAGATGTTTACAGTGAGTGTTAAATGAAGGTGGTTACACAAAGTAAGTGTTCATTCATTTATTTACATTTTGGAACACTTTTCCTTAAAAAATGTGGATGTATGGCCATCACAATGAATCATGCTTCATTGAAAAAGTTCTGCGCAATTGTGTTCCTTCTCCGAGTCCCAGCAATTGTGCCTACATTTTCCCCTCTGTTCTCATCTTCATCCTTATCCGATGCTTCCTGCTCCTCATGGCACTGGTCCCATGGGACGTCTGTCTGCATGCAGATGTTGTGCAAGATACAGCAGACGAGGATAATTTTGCAAACTGGAAGGGGGAGTATAATAATTGGCCCCCGGACACATCCAAACAGCAGAAGCAAGACTTCAGTACCCCGAAAGTCTGCTCCACGATACCCCGGGTCTTGCCCAGTGCATTGTTATAGGTGCACTCTGTCTCTGTCTGGGGATATGCAAACTGGGTCATGACCCATGACTGCAGACTACATCATTGGTCAGTTGAAAAAGCAAAGTAAGAAAAGTTTAGTCAATGCTCATGGTGAATGATCAAGCCACATTCAACTACATGTCTGTTAGGTGTACTGAAAGACACTTACACATTTCGACCACTATTGTATGCAATTGGTTCCATGAAGATTGGCACAATTAATTCTACATGTCTATTCCTGTTGTCAGTGTCAAATTGAAACATGTGCATGGCCTGTTACTTTTGACAGTGCCACAATCGGCCAAACACATTTGGGCTGTGGCTTAGTGTGATAGGTGTTTTGTAGGTCCATTGCCACAGTAAGTCAGAGTATGTTGATGACAAATTGGGGTTTGTTGCCATTCATGAGTAGGCTGTACCAGTACGAACCTGTTTTGCACACACACATACTTGTGTCCCAGTGGAACCACTGATGTCGTTGCTGCACTACCTAGCGATGACGGAGCCTTCAAATTGTTAACTTCCTTTCGGAAGTGTAATGTGGTGCGTGTTACATTTGGACAAACAGACAACAGCCAAGGCAGCCCTTCCTTGTGCACAGTGTTGCAATACGGCATTTGTCCAAGCGTTGCATTGTTCAGGTTCTTCCCACTATTGCTAGACACACGCAGTGGCTTAGCACATCTTGACACGTGTGACTTGCAGGTTTGTGTTGCACATGTGCCCTGATGAATGGTGCAAGCATGAGAACCACCCCTTCTACATATGCACTGTCTCAGGTAGCACACACAGATCTGTCCATTGGGCCATTGATTATTTACTGTTATTAGGTCTGACATGTCCTTCAGATGTACTTATCAACCAGTAGGCCATTCCCATAGCGCTATTCTGGAAGTGTTCATTGATAATGGAGTGCCTGAAGAGGTATGCGTCATGGACACTCCTGGGGTATTTGGCGAACACGTTCACGTTGCTGAACTTGCCTGTTAGACCTGGCATCATTGGCACGGGTCTCCCTTCCTCTTTTAGCTTCCTATCTTTTATGTTGGCTGGATTTAGATGCTCTGGGTGCTGTGCCACTGCCAATCAGTGCCACTGCGCGAATGCTCCCTGTGTAACAATAACTGTATGAATTGGGATAACCTTAATTGGCTCGGTTGGTTTACTTGTCAGTCCCTAGTATAAGTGCACTGTGTGTACCCAGGGCTGGTAGACCAAATACTGCTGGTAGGCCTGCAGCGCTGACTTGCGCTACCCACCGAAGCAGCTTTTAAAGTATGTCTGTGTAGCATGTTCTAATAGCGAGTTACCCTCCATTTCCCTGTTTACTATTGTGAGGCTATCCGTTCTCATAGGCCAAAATGGGCAGGCTGAGTATTACATCCCATAATCCTACCTGCCCCCAGGAACCTGATAGGAAATTCGAATTTGATATGTTTAAGCTCAGGACATTGAGATACATCTTTTAGTAAGGAGCATTTGCATAGCCCGTGTTCGAAAATGCCTCTCCTAGAAACGAGGTATTTTCTTGCCTAAACTTTCCTGTAGGCTTTGCTAGTGTGTGTATTGGCTGTCTGGTTTTGGAACAGCAGGGCCAGCTGGGTCAGACCTGGCTGGAGAGAGAGCTCGGCATTTAGAGTATGGGGAGGGGTGACTCTTTGATCCGAGCAGGGCCGTGCCTGGCAAGGTGAATGATGGCTCCACCTCCCACTGGGCGTCTGATAGCAGACCCCTGGATTCTCAAAGGGCAGGATGTCGCCTCGTAAACCAAGTGCTTCCCGACCCCACCGAACTGGTTCTGGCTGGATTCAGTGATTTGTGACTGTAGAGAACAAAGACTTTTTAGGTATAAAACCCTGCGCTGAAACCTTTTTCAAGGGTGTTCCTTCTGGATGTCAAGACGAAACTCTGGACAGAGGAAAGGACTTTGAAACTTTCACCACGTTTGCTGAAGAAACTACCCGAGGGCCTGAATTGAGAGCGCCTCCTGCTGAAGACTCAGGGACATTAGACTTCACCCCGTCATCCGTCTGAATTCCTGTGCTAGGGATTCTACTTGCAGGTGAGGCCTCCGTCGAGCAATCCGGAACCTCTAGTTCTACTGTGAGGAACGCGGACTGGTAACCCATGTTAACTCTGTGTGGGCCGCCGCAGCTAAGAGAGAGCTGCCGCCGCTGAGCGCCCGCCTTAATTTGAACCTTCAGAACCTTCGCTGAATTTGTGTGGGCTGCCGCAGCTAGGAGAGAGCTGTTGCCGCTGAGTGCCCACACTTGTGTCAGCTGTGCATCATCGAGATTCGTCCTGTGGGCCGCCGCAGCTAGAAGAGAGCTGTTGCCGCTGAGTGCCCGCACTTGTGTCAGCTGTGCATCATCGTGATTCGTCCTGTGGGCCGCCGCAGCTAGGAGAGAGCTGTTGCCGCTGAGTGCCCGCACTTGTGTCAGCTGTGCATCATCGTGATTCGTCCTGTGAGCCGCCGCAGCTAAGAGAGAGCTGTTGCCGCTGAGTGCCCGCACTTGTGTCAGCTGTGCATCATCATAATCTGTCCTGTGGGCCGCCGCAGCTAAGAGAGTGCTGCTGCCGCTGAGTGCCCGCACCTTTGCCAACTTTGCCTCATCGTGATTTGTCCTGTGGGCCGCCGCAGCTAAGAGAGAGCTGCTGCCGCTGAGTGCCCGCACCTTTGCCAACTTTTGCATCATCGTGATTTGTCCTGTGGGCCGCCGCAGCTAAGAGAGAGCTGCTGTCGCTGAGTGCCCGCACCTTTGCCAACTTTGCATCCTCGTGATTTGTCCTGTGGGCCGCCGCAGCTAAGAGAGAGCTGCTGCCGCTGAGTGCTCGCACCTTTGCCAACTTTGCATCATCGTGATTTGTCCTGTGGGCCGCCGCAGCTAGGAGAGAGCTGCTGCCGCTGAGTGCTCGCACCTTTGCCAACTTTGCATCATCGTGATTTGTCCTGTGGGCCGCCGCAGCTAAGAGAGAGCTGCTGCCGCTGAGTGCCCGCACCTTTGCCAACTTTGCATCATCGTGAGTCATCCTGTGGGCCGCCGCAGCTAAGAGAGAGCTGCTGCCGCTGTGAGCCCCCACGGAGCTGCACGACGAGAGTCATCGCCACCACCAGCCCGGGCCGCCGCGTGCTGCTGCCGCTGAGAGCCCGCCTGTCCCCGAGTGCCCGAATCATTGTGAGTGCACGTTGCGGACCACTGCAGTTAAGAGTTGTGGTCGCTGGGAGTCCGCCTGTCACCGTCTCCGCTTCTTCGAGAAGCTACGTGCTGTGTCCCCGTCCAACGGCAGGTATCTGGTGCGCAACGGGTCGCGTAGACCCAGGCCTTGAACTCAGTCAGTGCCACGTTCTGGTGAATACGTTATTGCCTTTTTAAGTCCCTACTGATTTACGTGCATTGTGACTGGTTAAAACGCTTTTGAGAGTCTCGTGCTAAACCTTAGATAAAGATGATACTATTTTTCTATACCTACTTGAGTTGTGTCCTTTTGTGGTGTCGTTACTGCCTTATTGTGCATGGTCATAAATGTTTCACACACTGCCTCTGAGATAGGCCTAACTGCTCGTGCTACGTTACCACAGGGTTGAGCAAAGGTTATCAAAGGGGGTAGCCCACTTGCCCTGACTTAGGAAGAAGGGTCCCTATTTGGACATTGGCGCCAGCCATTGCCAACTAGAGACCCCCATTTCTAACATTGGCGGTCAGCGGTGAGGATCAGTCCTTGCATTTATGATCCACGTACAATAACTGGTAGACGTCACTAGTGAGTACAGTCCAAAGCGCAGCCACGCACAGGTTTTTTTCCCTCTTCGAATTTTTTTTTTTTGGTTGGTTGTTCTAGTTTTGAATTGTTGATCGCAGCCATGAGTACTGCTAATATGGGAAGGCCAACATCCAATGCTTCGGAGGATCTCACCTTTGAGGAGGAAAGATTAGATACCTATACTGCCAGACAGCTGAAGTCATTTTGTAAGCAATTCGCAGTCCCCGTGATAGGTCTCTCTAGGAAGGAGGAGTACCAGAAGGCGCTGAAGGCCTGGTGGGAAGCGAGAGAGTCCGCTGGGGATGAGGAAGAGAATGCTGGAGGGCAGCAGGATGATGCAGTAGAAGGGGGAGATAGAACACCCTCCAATCCAGGTACTAGTGTATCCCAAAGGAGCCTGACCCCAGAAGAGCTGGAGGACAGGGAGAGAGATAGGAGGCATAGTTTGGAGATGGCTAAATTGGAAGGTCAGAAGGACCTTGAGAGTAAGAAGTTAGACATTGAGAAGAATCGATTGTCAATTGAACTTGAGAAAATGAGAATGGAGCATGAGAGAATGCTGAGGGAGATAGAGATCAGGGCGAGGAGTGTCCCGGTCTCCCCCTCTGGTGGCAGCATACCTTTAGTAACTCCTGAGAGTAGAGTTTATATTCCTAAGGATGTCATTAAGGATTTTCACAAGAGTGAGGATATTGGGCAATGGTTTGCCGCATATGAGATAGCAATGGTGTCCCACCGGGTCCCTGAGCAGGATTGGGGAGCAGGATTGTGGGGGCGCTTTGTGACGGATGGTAGGGATACCCTGTTGGACCTGCCTGAGGAGAGCAGGATGATGTATGCCCATATGAAAGAAGCTTTGATGACCCGTTATGGTTAGACCCCAGAAATGTACAGGCAGAGGTTTAGGACCTGTAAGAAGTTAGAGGGTACCAAGTGGGTTGAATATGTGTCTTTTTACTGCAGAGCAATGGATCGCTGGGTAAAGGGTATCAAAGTGGAAACTTTCGAGCAATTGTATGATTTGTTTGCGTGGGAGCATTTTTCTAGTAACTGTTTTCCAGAGCTACGCCAGCATCTGATTGATAGCAAGCTGACTAACCCTAGGAAGCTTGCTGAGGAGGCGGACCGCTGGGTGAACACCCGGGTCCGCAAAGGTTTTGTGGGAGACTTCGCCCGAGGTGGGCAGGGTCCCCAGCAGAGAAGTGGGGGGGACAAGGGTAAGCCGAGGGAATTTCAGAGAGGGCCCCAAAGTAATTCCCAAGGGAACCAAGCAGTGGTGTCCCAGCCTCCCCCTGAGAAGAAGCCAGTGTCCCCGACAGGTAGGCCTGTTCAGAGGGGGCCACTCACTTGTTTCAAGTGTGGTCAAGTGGGCCACCGGTATTATGATCCCCAGTGCCCCCAGAGGGACCCCAATGCATCCCCTTGTGCACCACCCCGTGCACCATCCCGCCAGATTGCCAGTGTAGCCCTGGGGGTGGTGGGGGTAGAGGTCCAAGGTGGGTGGGATCCCGTAGAGTTAACCCTTGTATCGCTAGGAGTTTTTGAGAAGGTCCCTAACCCCACACTGCCTAATAACACTAAGAAGTACCGGCAGTGGGTGACCATCAATGGCCATAGGGTGGAGGCTCTCAGGGACACCGGAGCTAGTGTGACTGCTGTCAGCTCCCGGTTGGTGTCCAAAGAGCAGGTCGTCCCCCATGCATTCTGCCCCGTAGTGTCAGCAGACAACTCAGAGAGCCAGTGTGAAGTGGCTCAAGTTCCCTTCGAGTGGGGGGGGGTCTCAGGAACTCTTCAAGTGGCTGTGAGGCCCGCCATGCCTGTAGACTGTCTGTTGGGCAATGATCTAGAGAACTCCCCGTGGGCTACTGTGGAGAGAAAGTCTCATTTGGAAATGTTGGGTCTGCCTGAGTGGGCGTGTGCGACCACTCGGTCCATGACAGCTCAGAAGGATGTTCAGGAGGGTCTGGAGCCTGAAAGTATGGCCCAGGCCCCTGCCTTAAAGAGAAGGGGTAGGGGGTGCGGGAAACTGGCCCCCGCGGTTCCCACGGTCCCGGAGGGAGCAGACCTTGAGGGGGATGCCCTGGAACCTACAGGGGAACAAGGGGCTGAACTGGGGGACCTACCGGAGCTGACCCATTGGCAGCAGGAAGGGGGGCCCTCCAGGGAGGAATTTTGCGAGCAACAGAGAACCTGCTCTTCTCTTGAGGGGGTGCGGCGACAGGCCGCCGCCCAGGCAGCAGGTTATCAGACAGGGTCACATTGGATCTATTGGGAGAATGACCTCCTTTACAGCGAGCCTAAGGTTGCTGAGCCTGGGTCAGCCCGGGTGCTGGTGGTACCCCAGCGCTTCAGGACCTTCCTACTGGGGTTGGCTCATGATGTGCCACTGGCCGGACATCTGGGGCAGACCAAGACCTTTGAGAGGCTGGTCACCCACTTCTATTGGCTCCCAGATGCGCAGGAGCTCAGATGCTCACTGCAGGACGTGTGAGACTTGCCAGGCAAGTGGGAAGAGTGGGGAAGATTAAGGCCCCACTACAGCCCTTTCCCGTTGTGAGCACCCCATTCAAGAGAGTGGGCATTGATATTGTGGGGCCTCTGGATCCCAAGACAGCCATGGGCAACAGGTTCATCCTGGTCTTGGTGGACCATGCCACCAGGTACCCTGAGGCCATCCCGCTCAGGACAATGACGGCCCCCGTGGTGGGACGGGCACTGATGGGGATTTTCTCCCGTGTGGGATTCCCCAGAGAGGTGGTGTCCGATAGGGGAACTAACTTCATCTCCAAGTACATGAAGTCTCTGTGGGAGGAATGGGGGGTAACATATAAGTTCACCACTCCTTACCACCCCCAGGGTAATGGGCTGGTTGAGAGATTCAACCGGACCCTTAAGGGCATGATTATGGGCCTAGGTGAGCCCATGAGGCGTAAGTGGGATGTCCTCTTGCCATGCCTGTTGTTTGCTTACCGTGAGGTGCCACAGAAGTCCTTAGGGTTCAGTCCCTTTGAGCTGCTCTATGGTCACCCGGTAAGAGGGCCTCTGAGTCTGGTCAAGGAAGGCTGGGAGCAATCTCCCAGGAAACGTCCCCAGGATGTGTTTAGTTACATGCTGGCCTTCAGGAACCAGACTCGGCGTTTCAGGAAACTTGCTGAGGCAAACCTGGAAGCCAGCCAGGAAGAGATGAAACGCTGGCACGATCAGAATGCCACTCTGATCGAGTTTCAGCCTGGACAGAAGGTTTGGGTCATGGCCCCGGTGGAGCCCTGTGCGCTCCAGGATAGGTGGACCGGCCCCTTTGAGGTGGTGGAGGGCAAGAGTCCTGTTACCTACGTGGTGGACTTGCAGTCTCCCAGGAACCCCTTGCGGGTCCTGCATGTTAACCGCCTGAAGCCCCACTTTGAGAGGTCTGAAGTGGGCATGCTTCTGGCCACAGATGCTGGGATGGAGGAGGAGAGCGAGCCCCTTCCTGACCTCCTGTGTGCAGGGGAGCGAGATGGGTCAGTGGAGGGTGTGGTCCTCTCCACCACACTGACCCCTGAGCAGCAAGGTGATTGTCGCCAACTGTTGGGGCAATTCAGTGATCTGTTCTCCCTGGTACCTAGTGTCACTGATTGGTGTGTTCATGACGTGGACACTGGGGACAGTCCTCCCATTAAGCACAAGGCTTACCGAGTGACTGACCGGGTAAGGGCCTACATTAAGGATGAGGTTACCAAAATGTTTGCCCTTGGGGTGATTGAGTCCTCTAGCAGCCCTTGGTCCAGCCCAGTGGTCCTGGAACCAAAAGCTGCAGCGCCTGGTACCACCCCAGAACTTCGGTTCTGCGTGGACTATTGGGGCCTCAATTCAGTCACGAAGACTGACGCGCACCCCATCCCCAGAGCTGATGAGCTTGTAGATCGGTTAGGGGCTGCAAAATACCTCAGCACATTTGATTTGACGTCTGGGTATTGGCAGATCGCCTTGACCGAGGGAGCAAAGGAGAGGTCAGCATTCTCCACACCCGACGGGCACTACCAGTTCCGGGTGATGCCCTTTGGAATGAAGAATGCCCCTGCCACCTTTCAGAGGCTGGTCAACAGGGTGTTGGTTGGGCTGGAAGACTTCAGTGCCGCCTACCTGGATGACATTGCGGTGTTTAGTTCCTCTTGGAAGGACCACCTGCGCCACCTCTGGGAGGTATTGATGGCACTGCGGAAGGCAGGCCTCACAATCAAAGCCAGTAAGTGCCAGATTGGGCAGGATTCTGTAGTGTATTTGGGGCACCAGGTGGGGAGCGGCCAGGTGGCGTCCCTTCAGCCCAAAATTGAAACTATCCTGGCGTGGGAACCCCCCACGACTCAGACGCAGGTGAGAGCCTTCTTAGGACTCACGGGGTACTACAGGAGGTTTGTCAAGGGATATGGCAACATTGTTGCACCCTTGACTGAGCTGACTTCTAAGAAGCAGCCCAAGAAGGTAAACTGGACTGACACCTGTCAGAACGCTTTTGACGCCCTGAAGACTGCCATGTGCACCGCACCCGTGCTTCAGGCGCCCGACTTTTCAAAGGAATTTGTTGTCCAGACAGACGCCTTAGAGCATGGTATAGGGGCTGTTCTGTCACAGATCAATGAGGAGGGACTAGACCAACCGGTAGCCTTCCTGAGCAGGAGGTTACTTCCCCGGGAACAGAGGTGGAGTGCAATTGAGCGTGAGGCATTAGCTGTGGTCTGGGCGCTGAAGAAGCTGAGACCATATCTGTTTGGGACTCACTTCCGGGTTCAGACAGACCACAGGCCCCTTAGAAGGTTGATGCATATGAGGGGTGAGAATCCCAAGTTGTTGAGGTGGTCCATTTCCCTACAGGGTATGGATTTCACGGTGGAACACCGCCCTGGTACAGAACACGCCAATGCTGACGGTCTGTCCAGATTTTTCCGCCTTAGTGATGAGAACTCCCAAGGGGATGGTTAGTTCTCCCCACATTTCAGCTGGAGGGGACGAGTGTTAGACCTGGCATCATTGGCACGGGTCTCCCTTCCTCTTTTAGCTTCCTATCTTTTATGTTGGCTGGATTTAGATGCTCTGGGCGCTGTGCCACTGCCAATCAGTGCCACAGCGCGAATGCTCCCTGTGTAACGATAACTGTATGAATTGGGATAACCATAATTGGCTCGGTTGGTTTACCTGTCAGTCCCTAGTATAAGTGCACTGTGTGTACCCAGGGCTGGTAGACCAAATACTGCTGGTGGGCCTGCAGCGCTGACTTGCGCTACCCACCGAAGCAGCTTTTAAAGTATGTCTGTGTAGCATGTTCTAATAGCGAGTTACCCTCCATTTCCCTGTTTACTATTGTGAGGCTATCCGTTCTCATAGGCCAGAATGGGCAGGCTGAGTATTACATCCCATAATCCTACCTGCCCCCAGGAACCTGATAAGAAATTCGAATTTGATATGTTTAAGCTCAGGACATTGAGATACATCTTTTAGTAAGGAGCATTTGCATAGCCCGTGTTCGAAAATGCCTCTGCTAGAAACGAGGTATTTTCTTGCCTAAACTTTCCTGTAGGCTTTGCTAGTGTGTGTATTGGCCATCTGGTTTTGGAACAGCAGGGCCAGCTGGGTCAGACCTGGCTGGAGAGAGAGATCGGCATTTAGAGTATGGGGAGGGGTGACTCTTTGATCCGAGCAGGGCCGTGCCTGGCAAGGTGAATGATGGCTCCACCTCCCACTGGGCGTCTGATAGCAGACCCCTGGATTCTCAAAGGGCAGGATGTCGCCTCGTAAACCAAGTGCTCCCCGACCCCACCGAACTGGTTCTGGCTGGATTCAGTGATTTGTGACTGTAGAGAACAAAGACTTTTTCAAGGGTGTTCCTTCTGGATGTCAAGACGAAACTCTGTCCGAGTGGACAGAGGAAAGGACTTTGAAACTTTCACCAAGCTTGCTGAAGAAACTACCCGAGGGCCTGAATTGAGAGCGCTCCTGCTGAAGTCTCAGGGACATTAGACTTCACCCCGTCAGCCGTCTGAATTCCTGTGCTAGGGATTCTACTTGCAGGTGAGGCCTCCGTCGAGCAATACAGAACCTCTAGTTCTACTGTGAGGAACGCGGACTGGCAACCCTTGTTAACTCTGTGTGGGCCGCCGCAGCTAAGAGAGAGCTGCCGCCGCTGAGCACCCGCCTTAATTTGAACCTTCGGAACCTTCGCTGAATCTGTGTGGGCCGCCGCAGCTAGAAGAGAGCTGTTGCCGCTGAGTGCCCACACTTGTGTCAGCTGTGCATCATCGTGATTCGTCCTGTGGGCCGCCGCAGCTAGGAGAGAGCTGTTGCCGCTGAGTGCCTGCACTTGTGTCAGCTGTGCATCATCGTGATTTGTCCTGTGGGCCGCCGCAGCTAGGAGAGAGCTGTTGCCGCTGAGTGCCTGCACTTGTGTCAGCTGTGCATCATCGTGATTCATCCTGTGGGCCGCCGCAGCTAAGAGAGAGCTGTTGCCGCTGAGTGCCCGCACTTGTGTCAGCTGTGCATCATCGTGATCTGTCCTGTGGGCCGCCGCAGCTAAGAGAGAGCTGCTGCCGCTGAGTGCCCGCACCTTTGCCAACTTTGCCTCATCGTGATTTGTCATGTGGGCCGCCGCAGCTAAGAGAGAGCTGCTGCCGCTGAATGCCCACACCTTTGCCAACTTTTGCATCATCGTGATTTGTCCTGTGGGCCGCCGCAGCTAAGAGAGAGCTGCTGCCGCTGAGTGCCCGCACCTTTGCCAACTTTGCATCCCCGTGATTTGTCCTGTGGGCCGCCGCAGCTAAGAGAGAGCTGCTGCCGCTGAGTGCTCGCACCTTTGCCAACTTTGCATCATCGTGATTTGTCCTGTGGGCCGCCACAGCTAAGAGAGCTGCTGCCGCTGAGTGCTCGCACCTTGCCAACTTTGCATCATCGTGATTTGTCCTGTGGGCCGCCGCAGCTAAGAGAGAGCTGCTGCCGCTGAGTGCTCGCACCTTTGCCAACTTTGCATCATCGTGATTTGTCCTGTGGGCCGCCACAGCTAAGAGAGAGCTGCTGCCGCTGAGTGCTCGCACCTTTGCCAACTTTGCATCATCGTGATTTGTCCTGTGGGCCGCCGCAGCTAAGAGAGAGCTGCTGCCGCTGAGTGCCCGCACCTTTGCCAACTTTGCATCATCGTGTGTCATCCTGTGGGCCGCCGCAGCTAAGAGAGAGCTACTGCCGCTGTGAGCCCCCACGGAGCTGCACGACAAGAGTCATCGCCACCACCAGCCCGGGCCGCCGCAGCCGCGTGCTGCTTCCGCTGAGAGCCCGCCTGTCCCCGAGTGCCCGAATCATTGTGAGTGCACGTTGCGGACCACTGCAGTCAAGAGTTGTGGTCGCTGGGAGTCCGCCTGTCACCGTCTCCGCTTCTTCGAGAAGCTACGTGTTGTGTCCCCGTCCAACGGCAGGTATCTGGTGCGCAACGGGTCGCGTAGACCCAGGCCTTGAACTCAGTCAGTGCCACGTTCTGGTGAATACGTTATTGCCTTTTTAAGTCCCTACTGATTTACGTGCATTGTGACTGGTTAAAACGCTTTTGAGAGTCTCGTGCTAAACCTTAGATAAAGATACAATTTTTCTATACCTACTCTAGTTGTGTCCTTTTGTGGTGTCGTTACTGCCTTATTGTGCATGGTCATAAATGCTTCACACACTGCCTCTGAGATAGGCCTAACTGCTCGTGCTACGTTACCACAGGGTTGAGCAGGGGTTATCAAAGGGGGTAGCCCGCTTGCCCTGACTTAGGAAGAAGGGTCCCTATTTGGACATTGGCGCCAGCCATTGCCAACTAGAGACCCCCATTTCTAACATTGCCCCAATGGTCCACGATGGCCTGGACATTCATCGAGTACATGTGATTCCGGTTCCTGTAGAGCTGGGGTGTAGCTGCAGTTGGGACCAGTTGCACACGTGTGCAGTCCATGGCACCTAGCACATGTGGGAAATCGGCGATGGCATAGAAGCCTTGCTTGATCTCCAGCTGCCGTTGTTGTGTGTTGGGGAAGAGGAGGTACTATGGTGTTAGGCAGATGATGGCATCCGGGACAGAGGGTAGGATAGCAGAGAAAGATGGCTGGGAGATTCCTGCCACTCTGGCTGTTGTGATCTGGAATGAGCTAGATGCCATCATGTGTAGGACAGCCATGAGCTTGACCTGCGGAGGGGTGTTGGTGGCCCTGGGAGTTAGTGCCTGGAGCCTAGGCACTATCTGGTGAAGCAACTGGACGATGGACTCCCTCCTGAGCCAGTAGTAGGTGATGACCTCATTCTTCCTGAGATCAATGATGGAAGTCTGCTCCCGATAGACACGCTCCCTTTTCCTGCGCTGCCTTTGTGGTGATGAGGAGAGGAGGGAGCGAGGGTGGTGGTGGTCGTCGTCTCCTTGTAACTCCCGGCAGCAAAATCAGCACCTCCGTGGCATAGTTCAATCAATCAATCAGGGTTTGTTAAGTTCACTACTCACCTGTGAGGGTCTCAAGGCACTGAGGGAGAGGGAGTGAACAGCTCAGTTGGGGTACGTTGGGGTAATTTGAAAAGCCAGGTCTTTAGGTCCTTCTTGAACTGGTGCAGTGTCGGGCTCCGTCGGAGGTGAAGGGGGAGTTCGTTCCAGGCGTTGGCTGTGAGGTAGGAGAAGGATCTTCCGCCTGCTCTGGTCCTGTAAAAGCACGGGATGGTGGCTAGGCAGAGGTCGGCTGAGCTGAGGTTTCTCTTGGGGGCGTGGAAGGAGATTCGGTCGTTGAGGTATTGGGGTCCGGTGTTGTGGAGGGCCTTGTAGGCATGTGTGAGCAGCTTGAACGTTATCCTTCTTTCAACAGGGAGCCAGTGGAGGTTGTGGAGATGTTGGGTGATGTGGTCGTGTAGTGGGATATCGAGGATAAGTCTGGCTGTGGCATTCTGGACGGTCTGGAGTTTGCGGTAGAGTTTTTTTGCTGATTCCGGCGTAGAGGGCATTGCCGTAGTCCAGTCTGCTGGTAATGAGTATGTGGGTGACAGTTTTTCACTGGGGATTCAAATACTTTTCACTCTGTGACACCACTGGATCTATACTCTTGCTAAAAGTTTTTGGTTTCTTAGGCTGAGAATCTATCTTTCTATTTTTCTCACTTATACATTCCAATTTCACGTTAAGGATTCTACTACAACTACATCTTTACACCCTTGCTCACAACATGTTTAGTGGGTCCTCTCACTACAACTGTGTAGACTAAAAACTAAAAACTTCAGGTATTATGACTTTGGGGACAGAATTCTTTAAATTTCATGCTTGTCCCTTTTCTTCATTCTTTTTCCATTTTGTTGTTGTCTTTTTTCTACCTTTTTTCAAGGAATGACTTGTTCTAATTTATACTTTATTTAGTAAAATCTCACAGCCTTGAAAAAGTCCCTGTGCGATGTTGAAGAAAGAAATTGTGAACATTTGATTGGACCGAAGATTAAGATTATACCAGTTCTTATATATACAACAAACCGAACCACTGTTGAAAAACAAGTCCTTAATGTTTGGACCTCATTCTAATTTGTGATACTGTCTGAGAGCTTTGTTTTTTTCTATCTTCCAAATCAATGGCTAACCCTCGATTTCGTAAACCAAGACCAGGGCGTCATTGTCTCTTCATGAACACAGATAAACTCTTGAATTCTATTCCCCCTAATTTACATACGGAAACCTCTGCAGTGCAGTTTTACCCTCAGCTTAGAACAGGTCTGTTCAGACAAGAATCCGATGATTCATAGGGTTTCACCTGGGTTTCTCGTCACTGACACAGAGTATAGCGCCTAGGGACCCTTTGTGACACTCTGCTCTACGAATGCTGATACCATGACATACCGTGCCATCTTCAAAGCTGTCTACTTTATCCACAAACCCATCAATAATTCTGGCAAAGCCTGCTTCACGAACATGTTTTCCTAATCTCCCTTCTGGTCTTCTGCGCCCAGCATCTCTGAAAAAACTCGTGGTCCCACAGCATCTCTGAATAAACTCGTGGTCCCACAGCATCTCTGAAAAAACTCGTGGTCCCACAGCATCTCTGAATAAACTCGTGGTCCCACAGCATCTCTGAATAAACTCGTGGTCCCACAGCATCTCTGAATAAACTCGTGGTCCCACAGCATCTCTGAATAAACTCGTGGTCCCACAGCATCTCTGAATAAACTCGTGGTCCCACAGCATCTCTGAATAAACTCGTGGTCCCACAGCATCTCTGAATAAACTCGTGCTCCCACAGCATCTCTGAATAAACTCGTGGTCCCACAGCATCTCTGAATAAACTCGTGGTCCCACAGCATCTCTGAATAAACTCGTGGTCCCACAGCATCTCTGAATAAACTCGTGGTCCCACAGCATCTGTGAATAAACTCGTGGTCCCACAGCATCTGTGAATAAACTCGTGGTCCCACATCATCTCTGAATAAACTCGTGGTCCCACAGCATCTCTGAATAAACTCGTGGTCCCACAGCATCTCTGAATAAACTCGTGGTCCCACAGCATCTCTGAATAAACTCGTGCTCCCACATCATCTTTGAATAAACTCGTGGTCCCACAGCATCTCTGAATAAACTCGTGGTCCCACAGCATCTCTGAATAAACTCGTGGTCCCACAGCATCTCTGAATAAACTCGTGGTCCCACAGCATCTCTGAATAAACTCGTGGTTCCACAGCATCTCTGAATAAACGTGTTGTCCCACAGCATCTCTGAATAAACTCGTGGTCCCACAGCATCTCTGAATAAACTCGTGGTCCCACAGCATCTCTGAATAAACTCGTGGTCCCACAGCATCTCTGAATAAACTCGTGGTCCCACAGCATCTCTGAATAAACTCGTGGTCCCACAGATTCAATGATGCGGCCCGGGAGGGCGGCCCTCCTCCTGCCTTTCAGCCTGATATTGGAATTCTGTCCCATTCACCCCAGGCGCACCCCCAGCCTCACTCTCTTTGGGGGAAAAACTTATATAATATGGCTTGTCCAGCCAGCTTCATCCCTCTCTGCTTGGTCACGAGTCTTACAGCACGAAGGTGCTTTACAGGGAACAGCTGAGCTGCATCAACCTAGATTCATTCATTCAATCATTCAAGATTCCAAGCACTGTACTCAGTCAGTGGAGTAAGTATGTCAGTTGAGGGGCACAGATACATTGACCAATTGCTCAGATTCCCACCCTCATTCCTAAGGTTGCTTCTGAATCTTCTAACAGCTGGACATCTCTGCAGATGGTCGGAGGAAGCAGACAGTGCAGACATGTCTAGGTTTTACAGTCTTCAGTGCGCTATAGCCATTGAGGATTAATCCCTCATTCGTCCTTGCAGTATGGCCTGCTCCCTTCGTCTTATTCCCTTTACCACTTCTCCCTCCCCCTCCATAGGTCTTTGTGGCTAAAATGATCCGTATTTGATCATTTGACCTGCTTTTCCTTCCCAACCATTACATGTCCACCTGGGACTTCGCAGCTCTGGTTTTATTTCCTGAGAGTTCGAAGTACATACTTTACAAGTCAGTTATCAACAGTAATAGCACAAATACACGTTTGGTAAATACACGCCCTAGAACTACGACTGAGCTAGACACAAGGCCTAGAGCCTGTAGAAGTGCTTGGACCATAAGGAACCACCCAAGGTAGTGACACAGGGGACCCACGGGGGACGCGTGCAGTGTGAGAACACAGCCGCGAATCGCCGTTAACTTCTATGGGGAAAGTCGCGGTTCGTATTTTAAAAGGAAAGGACACTTAGAGGAGGACTTGGAGCAAATCCCTTTAGAACTAGGCAGTTCTAGAGTCAATACCCACGGGAGCACCGGAGTACTCGAGTTACCTCACCCAGGGAAGCCGGGTGCATAGGTGTCTTTTGTCGTCGGGTTTCGTCGTCGTTTTCAATGGCGATCTGCTGCAGCAGGCTGCTGGCGACCAGGAAGGCGATGAGCCGATGCCCACCGATGTCGGGTGCTTCAGGTAGGTTGACGGTCGTCTTGACTCTTCAGCCATGAGGTCCAGGAGGCGTCGACGACAACCAGGAGCTGGATTCGAGCTGTCCCACGACGTCTGTCGATTGCTGCGGTGTCAGCAACCGGAATGGACCCAACAAGCCTTGGCAACGGCAAGTCACGGGGAAACAGAGAAAGGACGTTGATGCAGACCAGCAAGGTCTGAGGGACTCACCCAGCGAGGGTAAGTCAGGGCACGTCTGGAGCAACCAGGAAAGCCCAAGCAGAAGAAGAGTTGCCTTCGGCAGGGTCCACTAGCCAACGGACTAGCAACCACGAAGGAGCCTCGAGGGGACGCACTTGGAGCTGGCTCACAGGACACTCGTGGAGTGGAGGCCAGTGATCTTCGGTGCAGTCGGCGCTGGAGGCGGGGGCTACTCGGAGCCCAAAGCACAACTTCGTGGGAGACCAGGAAGAGGATGCACTTGCAAAAGTTCTCGGTGTCCAGGGGTCACAGTTCCACGTTACCCATGACAGCTACGGGCCTCAGCTTCACTGGGGACTCAGGGCAGCCTCGGGGAAGTCTGGAAATCCACCTCTGGTGTTGCAAAGACTTCGGCGTCCGGCGGGAGCTTCAGCGATGCAGACCGGACAATTGCTTCTTAGGTGCCTGCCAAGCAGGGGAGTCACTCCTTGACCCCAAGGGAGATTCTTCAGTCCTCTAATCTTGAAGTAGAGCGTCGAAGGTCCAGGATTCAGTGTCAGAGTTTCGTCCAGGGTAATCTAAAGTCCTAAGGACTGGGGTCCCATACTTATACCAAGTTAGGGGGTTGGACATACTCTGGGGACCCACCTATGGGAGGGTCAGGGAAGAGGGGTGGTTACACCCATTCCCTTTGTCCAGTTTCGCGCCAGAGCAGGGGCAGGTAGCCCCTGCAACCGGTTTGAACTGGGCTATGCACAGGGACACCAAATGTGCCCCCAGTGCAGGACTTCAAAGCACCAGAGAGTGCTCCCGCCCAGCCCCAATACACATTATCCTGTCTGGGGAGGTGGTTACACCTCCCTTCGACAGGAAACCTATTGTCCAGGCCTCCTCTGCCGGAGTTTCAGTCAGCAGCAGGAGGCCAGACCCGTGTCTGTGGCAGCGGCATCCATTTTGTGATGCCAGGGCTCTGTAAAGAAGTTACCGGGTAGGCCGGTGGGTACATGTCTCTCCCTCTAGAAGGGTGGAATGCTACCCCCGCCGCCAGAACTGGCGGGGGGTAGTATTCCAAGATGTCTGACACCAAACACAACATGTTTTGGTGCAGCCAGTCCAAAGTTAGCATTCTACCGTGAGGATATAATGCACTTAAGAGTATATGGTCCAGCTGTACCACAAACAGCATCAGAGGAGGGACTCCGAATGCTGCAGAGGGGCTCTGCTCATGCAGGGGCACCCTCTCACATAAAAACCAAGCACTCTGCCTTCAGGATTGTAAAGGCCTGCCATAGGAGTGACTTATAGGTTTATATGTGTGTGCAATGGTAGTGATATAGGTAGCCTATATCACAGTAAGGGGTGCATGCACCACCTTACCCAGGCTGCAGTAGCAGACCTGTGGTGTCATTTTGGCTGGCCTTCCAGGGGTGGCATAATACATGCTTCAGCCCCTGGCAGGCCTCTGGGGTACCTATGCCCTGGGTACATAGTATACCATATACTAGGGACTTATAAAGGCACTCCAGATTCCAATCAAAGATGTACCTAAGGTACATGGAAACCATTTTAGAGAGGAAGCAGCTAGGCTGGGGTTCTGATTAGCAGGGCCCCAGCCAGACTAAAGTCGAAAAACAGTGAAGCATCAGCAAAAAGTGGGGGTACCCATGTGAAGCAGATCCTACGCTCCTACACAACCCCCCCAGAAACGCAGGGACATTAAACTAACCTTGTCCAGTTGAGTGTTCATGTTCTAAGTGGAAGTACCTAGAAAGTCCATCTTCATTGGCATGGTTACTCCCAGGTCTATGTTCCACTGTAAAGTCCATCCCCTGTAGGAAAATGGACCACCTAAGCAGTTTGGGATTTTCACCCTTCATTTGTTTTAGCCATAAGAGGGGCTTATGGTCTGTTTGAACAAGGAAGTGAGTACCAAACAAGTATGGCCTCAACTTCTTCAGAGCCCAGACCACAGCAAAGGCCTCCCTCTCAATGGCTGACCAACGTTTCTCTCTAGGGGTCAGCCTTCTGCTAATGAAAGCTACTGGCTGATCCTGACCTTCTTCATTCAATTGTGACAGTACAGCCCCTACCCCCAATTCAGATGCATCTGTTTGGACAATGAACTTCTTGGAGTAATCAGGACTCTGTAGGATGGGAGCAGTGCACATGGCCTGCTTCAGGTCATCAAATGCCTTTTGACAGCTAACTGTCCACTGAACCTTTTTGGGCATTTTCTTGGAAGTTAAGTCATTCAGGGGTGTCACTATTGATCCATACCCCTTGACAAATCTCCTATAGTACCCAGTCAGGCCTAAAAAGGCTCTCACCTGAGTCTGGGTAGTGGGAGCAGTCCAGTCCATGATGGTCTGGATCTTGCTCTGTAATGGTTGAACCTGGCCTCCACCCACAAGGTGGCCCTGGTACACAACCTGACTCTGCCCTATCTGGCACTTTGTGGCCTTGATAGTCAGGCCTGCTTTCTGCAGGGCCTGCAAAACATTTCTGAGGTGGACCAGGTGATCCTCCCAGGTGGAGCTAAAGACAGCAATATCATCTAGATATGCTGCACTATAGGCTTCCAGACCTGTAAGGACTGTGTTCACCAACCTCTGAAAAGTGGCAGGTGCATTCTTCAAACCAAAGGGCATTACCACAAATTGATAATGCCCACTAGGGGTTGAGAATGCTGTTTTTGGCTTTGCATCATCAGCTAGCCTGATCTGCCAGTAGCCAGCTGTTAGGTCAAATGTGCTCAGATACTTGGCTGATGCCAAAGTGTCTATTAGCTCATCTGCCCTGGGTATTGGATGGGCATCAGTCCTAGTGACTGCATTGAGACCCCTGTAGTCCACACAAAACCTCATCTCTCTTTTCCCACCACTGGTGTGAGGTTTTGGCACAAGGACCACTGGACTAGCCCAAGGGCTATCTGAGGGTTCAATAACTCCCAAATCCAACATCTTCTGGACTTCTGTCCTGATACAGTCCCTGACATGGTCAGGTTGCCTATAAATCTTATTTTTAATAGGCAGACTGTCCCCAGTGTCCACTTCATGAGTGCACCAGGTGGTCTGACTTGGTGTCAGAGAGAACATATGCCTGAACTGATTGAGCACCTGTCTGCAATCAGTTTGCTGCTGGGCAGTGAGGCTGCCTGCCAAGGCTACACCATCCACTGACCCATCATCAGGGTTCTGTGAGAGCAGGTCAGGGAGTGGGTCACTCTCTTCCTCCTGTCCCTCATCAGTAGCCATGAGCAAGCCCATGTCTGCCCTGTCCACATATGGTTTCAATCTGTTGACATGGAGAACCCTGTGGGGACTCCTGGGTGTTCCTAGGTCTACTAAATAGGTAACCTCACCCTTCTGTTCAACAATGGTATGGGGTCCACTCCATTTGTCTTGGAGAGCTGCTGGTGCCACTGGCTCCAACACCCACACCTTCTGCCCTGGCTGGTAAACAGTCAGTACAGCCTTTTGGTCATGCCAGGCTTTTTGGAGTTCCTGGCTAGCCTCAAGGTTTTTAGTTGCCTTTTTCATGTACTCAGCCATCCTGGAGCGGAGACCAAGTACATAGTCCACTATGTCCTGCTTTGGGGGCTTGAGAGGTAACTCCCATCCTTCCTTCACCAAGCACAATGGACCCCTGACAGGGTGACCAAACAAAAGTTCAAAAGGGCTGTAGCCAACCCCCTTTTGAGGCACCTCCCTGTATGCAAATAAAAGGCAGGGCAAGAGTATGTCCCATCTTCGCCTAAGCTTCTCTGGGAGTCCTTTAATCATGCCCTTTAAGGTTTTGTTGAATCTCTCAACTAAACCATTGCATTGTGGGTGATAGGGTGTGGTGAACTTGTAAGTCACTCCACACTCCTTCCACATTGCTTTCAAGTATCCAGACATAAAGTTTGCACCCCTGTCTGATACAACCTCCTTAGGGAAGCCCACTCTTGAGAAAATTCCCAGGAGGGCTCTTGCCACTACAGGTGCTGTAGTGGTCCTAAGGGGAATAGCCTCTGGGTACCTGGTGGCATGATCCACCACCACCAGGATAAACCTGTGCCCAGATGCTGTTTGGGGATCCATGGGACCAACAATGTCAATCCCCACCCTTTCAAAGGGAACCCCCACCACAGGTAGTGGTATCAGGGGGGCCTTTGTAGTGCCACCTGCCTTGCCACTGGCCTGGCAGGTTACACAGGAGCGACAAAACTCCTTGGTGTCTTCAGACATGTGGGGCCAGTGAAAGTGAGGGACAATTCTGTCCCAAGTCTTGTTCTGGCCCAGGTGACCTGCTAAAGGAATGTCATGGGCTAGGGTCAATAGGAAGCCCCTGAACTTCAGAGGTATAACCAACCTCCTGGTGGCACCAGGCTTGGGGTCTCTACACTCTGAGTACAAGAGTCCATCATCCCAATACACTTTATGGGGACCACTAGCATTCCCAGCAGCCTCAGCAGCAGCTTGCTGTCTGAGGGGTTCAAGAGAGGGCAGCTCTGCTGCTCCTGGCTCAGATCTGCCCTGGAAGGGCCCCCTGTCCCTAAGAACTCAACCTGATCAGGCTCAAGCTCCTCTGGGACAGTTCCTTCCTCAGGACTGAGATCATCTCCCTGAAGAGACTGATCTTCCTTCTGAGCCAAGTGGGAAGGCACTGCCTTTACCCTACTACTCCTCCTCTTGGATGGCACTTGGTCCATTGTTCCAGGATCCAAGGCCTGTTCAGTGTTAGGCATTTTGCTCTGTGACCTGGTCACAGCAAACACATCTGCAGGGATGCCCAGCATTTCTGCATGGGTCCTGAGCTCCACTTCTGCCCAAGCTGAAGTTTCTAGATCATTGCCAAGCAAGCATTCAACTGGTAGGTCTGCACTTACCACAACCTTCTTAAGGCCAGTTACCCCTCCCCAGGAGAAGTTAACAACTGCCAGAGTATGGTCTGTTCTGACATTGCTAGCATTGGTCACTTGGTACATTTCACCAAGTATAATCTGCCCAGGATCCACAAGATCTTGTGTCACCATGGTGACACTTGCTCCTGTGTCCCTAAATGCCAAAGCCTCTTTTCCATTTATTAATGGCTGTTGCCTGTACTTGCCCAGATTACTGGGACTCACAGAGGAGGTCACATCCATGCCTCCATCACAGACTAGGACAGCCTGAGTGAGTTCTCTGACTAGGTCAGAGCTCATCTCCTTACCCAGGGTCAACCCTACTAAACCCTTGGCTTGTGTATTCCCACCACCAATTGTAACTGCACTAGGGGGAACAGGTGCCTTAGGGGCATTGGTGGGGGCTGGAACAGAGTCTTTGGACTTGGTGCAATCACTGGTCCAGTGTGTCTTTTGCTTACAGACTTTGCACCATGGTTTCTTTTGGCCTTTCCCTTTGTTAGACTGTGAATCCCCACCTGAAGAAGATTTTTGGGGGCCTTGTGAAGACTTTGGGTCTTTACCCTTCTCCCCAACCTTGTCAGAGTTCTTAGAATCTTGCTTCTTTGGGTCATCACCTTGGTTCTGTACCTTCTGCCTCACCCTGGTTCTGACCCATTTGTCTGCCTTCTTTCCCAATTCTTGGGGAGAGGTCAGATCAGAGTCCACCAGGTACTGATGCAACAGCTGATTTTGACAGTTATTAAGAATCTGCTCCCTCATGATAAGATTGTACAATCCTTTGAAGTCACATACCTTACTGCCCACTAACCAACCTTCCAGAGCCTTAGCAGAACAATCAACAAAGTCCACCCAGTCTTGATTCTGTGCCTTTTGGGTATCTCTGAACTTTAACCTGTATTGTTCAGTTGTTAGGCCAAACCCATCAATCAATGCACTTTTAAGACTGGATAATTATCAGCATCCTCTTCTCTAACAGAGAGGAGCTTGTCTCTACCTTTGTCTGCAAAGGAGAGCCACAAGATTGCTGCCCACTGCTCCTGAGGGACCCTCTGTACTTTACAGGCCCTCTCCAGTGCAGAAATCCATTTGTGGATGTCATCCCCACTCTGGTAGGGAGGGACAATCTTGCTCAGGTTTCTATGGTCATTAGACCTTTCCCTACCACTAGGGAAGTTGCTGCCACCATGGGACTCTAGTCCCAACTTTTTTCTTTGCCTTTCAAGCTCTAGGGACTCCCTGTCTATAGCCAACTGCTCTCTTCTGAGTCTCAACTGAGCTTCTCCATACTTGAGCAGTCTCTCTTTCCTCTCACTGGAGGATTCCCTCCTATGAGAGGAAACAGAGGTCCCTACTGAGGTGTCAGAGTGGTTAGACTCCTGAGAAGGAGATCTAGGCCTTCTGGGCACACTCACAACTCTTCCTGGGGGGACAAAGGGGAGGTCAGTCTGATCCTCCTCCTCATCCTCAGGAATAGCTGCTTCTTCCAGGTCAGGATCATTGTCATCCTCCTGGCCAGTTTCAGAGGGCAGGTCCTGGGATGGTTCACCCCTGGCCCCTTCCTCATCTTCTGCCCCACCCTCTCTGCCTACCCCTTCAGGCCCAAAGGGTCTTCTGAGATCATCCAGCAGTAGCATCTCCATGAGACGTTGGGTGTTGGCACTTTTGCCTGTCTTCAGCTTCCTAATCTTGCATAACTCTCTCAATTCCAAGAATGGGAGATTATCATACTTGGAGGGAAGAAGCCCATTGGCTTCTGGCAGGGACCCACTGGTTCCTGGCCTTGAAGACATTACTAGTGTGGTGTGGTGTATGCACTACCTACTCTAGTGTGGCCTACTAAACTCTCTTGAGTTGTAGAAAGGGTGTGCTAGCCCTTAACACACAACTCTAAGTTCAGTAGAACTTACTGTATACTAAGCTTGTATTTATATGTACCTAAGGTACCTTTAGTGGTTTTCAGTTGATCAATTCAATTGAGATTATCTGGTAAAACAATAGCAAGCTGGAATCCCACACGCTGCACACCAATGTGAGAAGTTGGCCTGGTATATGCTGTCCACTAATTATAGTGGGCACCTTGCACCAGTCCAAACAACCCCTTATTGGAGATAGGTTAAAGACAACCTTTATTGAAAGCTATCCTAGTGGTAGCTATGGAGAGCAGCCTTCAGGCTAAGTCTTGAAGGAATGTAAAGCAGCTTGTTTTACCAGTCTATAATCTCTTGAGTGACCAAATGAAAGAGGACCACACCAGGTATATATATAAAATATATGTATTTAGTCTTAAACACACCCCTCTAGTCTCTTTATGAGGCTAGAGTTCGAAGTACATACTTTACAAGTCAGTTATCAACAGTAATAGCACAAATACACGTTTGAGCCCTAGGGGCGTACCAAACCATATACTAAAATAGTGGTATAAGAACCACGACTGAGCTAGACACAAGGCCTAGAGCCTGTAGAAGTGCTTGGACCACAAGGAACCACCCAAGGTAGTGACACAGGGGACCCACGGGGACGCGTGCAGTGTGAGAACACAGCCGCGAATCGCCGTTAACTTCTATGGGGAAAGTCGCGGTTCGTATTTTAAAAGGAAAGGACACTTAGAGGAGGACTTGGAGCAAATCCCTTTAGAACTAGGCAGTTCTAGAGTCAATACCCACGGGAGCACCGGAGTACTCGAGTTACCTCACCCAGGGAAGCCGGGTGCATAGGTGTCTTTTGTCGTCGGGTTTCGTCGTCGTTTTCAATGGCGATCTGCTGCAGCAGGCTGCTGGCGGCCAAGTCGAAAGTGTCCGGGTGGATCCAAGGGTGGATCGAAGATCTGAAGAACCTGAAGGCAGAGGGGACAGAGTCTGGGTCACTAGCCAGTGACCAGGAAGGCGATGAGCAGATGCCCACCGATGTCGGGTGCTTCAGGTAGGTTGACGGTCGTCTTGACTCTTCAGCCACGAGGTCCAGGAGGCGTCGACGACGACCAGGAGCTGGATTCGAGCTGTCCCACGACGTCTGTCGATTGCTGAGGTGTCGGCGACCGGATTGGACCCAACAAGCCTTGGCAACGGCAAGTCACGGGGAAACAGAGAAAGGACGTTGAAGCAGACCAGCAAGGTCTGAGGGACTCACCCAACGAGGGTAAGTCAGGGCACGTCTGGAGCAACCAGGAAAGCTCAAGCAGAAGAAGAGTTGCCTTCGGGAGGGCCCACTAGCCAACGGACTAGTGACCGCGAAGGAGCCTCGAGTGGACGCACTTGGAGCTGGCTCACAGGACACTCGTGGAGTGGAGGCCAGTGATCTTCGGTGCAGTAGGTGCTGGAGGCGGGGGCTACTTGGAGCCCAAAGCACAACTTCGTGAGAGACCAGGAAAAGGATGCACTTGCAAAAGTTTTCGGTGTCCAGGGGTCATGGTTCCACGTTACCCACGACAGCTAGGGGCCTCAGCTTCGCTGGGGACTCAGGGCAGCCTCAGAGAAGTCTGGAAATCTACCTCTGGTGTTGGAAAGACTTCGGCGTCCGGCGGGAGCTTCAGCGATGCAGACCGGACAATTGCTTCTTAGGTGCCTGCCAAGCAGGGGAGTCACTCCTTGACCCCAAGGGAGATTCTTCAGTCCTCTAATCTTGAAGTAGAGCGTCGAAGGTCCAGGATTCAGTGTCAGAGTTTCGTCCAGGGTAATCTAAAGTCCTAAGGACTGGGGTCTCATACTTATACCAAGTTAGGGGGTTGGACATACTCTGGGGACCCACCTATGGGAGGGTCAGGGAAGAGGGGTGGTTACACCCATTTCCTTTGTCCAGTTTCGCGCCAGAGCAGGGGCAGGTAGCCCCTGCAACCGGTTTGAACTGGGCTATGCACAGGGACACCAAATGTGCCCCCAGTGCAGGACTTCAAAGCACCAGAGAGTGCTCCCGCCCAGCCCCAATACACATTATCCTGTCTGGGGAGGTGGTTACACCTCCCTTGCGACAGGAAACCTATTGTCCAGGCCTCCCCTGCCGGAGTTTCAGTCAGCAGCAGGAGGCCAGACCCGTGTCTGTGGCAGCGGCATCCATTTTGTGATGCCAGGGCTCTGTAAAGAAGTTACCGGGTAGGCCGGTGGTGTACATGTCTCTCCCTCTAGAAGGGTGGAATGCTACCCCCGCCGCCAGAACTGGCGGGGGGTAGTATTCCAAGATGTTTGACACCAAACACGACATGTTTCCGTGCAGCCAGTCCCAAAGTTAGCATTCTACCGCGAGGTTATAATGCACTTAAGAGTATATGGTCAGGCTGTACTACAAACAGCATCAGAGAAGGGTCTCCGAATGCTGCAGAGGGGCTCTGCTCATGCAGGGGCACCCTCTCACATAAAAACCAAGCACTCTGCCTTCAGGATTGATAAAGGCCTGCCATAGGAGTGACTTATAGGTTTATATGTGTGTGTAATGGTAGTGATATAGGTAGCCTATATCACAGTAAGGGGTGCATGCACCACCTTACCCAGGCTGCAGTAGCAGACCTGTGGTGTCATTTTGGCTGGCCTTCCAGGGGTGGCATAATACATGCTTCAGCCCCTGGCAGGCCTCTGGGGTACCTATGCCCTGGGTACATAGTATACCATATACTAGGGACTTATAAGGGCACTCCAGATTCCAATCAGAGATGTACCTAAGGTACATGGAAACCATTTTAGAGAGGAAGCAGCTATGCTGGGGTTCTGATTAGCAGGGCCCCAGCCAGACTAAAGTCGAAAAACAGTGAAGCATCAGCAAAAAGTGGGGGTACCCATGTGAAGCAGATCCTACTCTCCTACACACGGGACCCCAGAAGGGGGTCACCCTTACTATGCCAGTGCAGAATGCTGGCCCCTAGAGGGGGTCGCTCTCACTACACCCAGTGCCGAATACTGGCTTCTTTAAAGGGGGTCGCTCTCACTACACCCAGTGCAGAATACTGGCCCCTTTAGAGGGGGTCGCTCTCACTACACCCAGTGCAGAATACTGGCACCTAGAGGGGGTCGCTCTCACTACACACAGTGCCGAATACTGGCCCCTTTAAAGGGGGTCGCTCTCACTACACCCAGTGCAGAATACTGGCCCCTTTAGAAGGGGTCGCTCTCACTACACCCAGTGCAGAATACTGGCCCCTTTAAAGGCGGTCGCTCTCGCTACACCCAGTGCAGAATACTGGCCCCTTTAGAGGGGGTCGCTCTCGCTACACCCAGTGCAGAATACTGGCCCCTATAGAAGGGGTCGCTCTCACTACACACAGTGCAGAATGCTGCCCTCTAGAGGGGGGTCGCTCTCACTACACCCAGTGCAGAATACTGGCCTCCAGAGGGGGTCGCTCTCACTACACCCAGTGCACCATGCTGGCCACTAGAGGGGGTCGCTCTCACTACACCCAGTGCCGAATACTGGCCCCTTTAAAGGGGGTCGCTCTCACTACACCCAGTGCAGAATACTGGCCCCTTTAGAGGGGGTCGCTCTCACTACACCCAGTGCAGAATACTGGCCCCTTTAAAGGGTGTCGCTCTCGCTACACCCAGTGCAGAATACTGGCCCCTATAGAGGGTGTCGCTCTCACTACACCCAGTGCAGAATGCTGCCCTCTAGAGGGGGGTCACTCTCACTACACCCAGTGCAGAATGCTGGCCTCCAGAGGGGGTCGCTCTCACTACACCCAGTGCAGAATGCTGGCCTCCAGAGGGGGTCGCTCTCACTACACCCAGAGCAGAATGCTGGCTTCCAGAGGGGGATGCTCTCACTACACCCAGTGCAGAATGCTGGCCTCCAGAGGGGGATGCTCTCACTATACCCAGTGCAGAATGCTGGCCTCCAGAGGGGGTCGCTCTCACTACGCCCAGTGCAGAATGCTGGCCTCCAGAGCGGGTCGCTCTCACTACACCCAGTGCAGGATACTGGCCCTCCAGAGGGGGTCGCTCTCACTACACCCAGTGCAGGATACTGGGCCCTAGAGGGGGCCGCTCTCATTACACCCAGTGCAGAATGCTGGCCCTCTAGAGGGGATCGCTCTCACTACACTCAGTGTGGACCAATGGCCTCCAGAGGGGTTGCTCTCACTACACCCAGTGCAGAATGCTGGCCCTCTGGGGGGGCCGCTCTCACTACACTAGTGCAGAATACTGGCCCTCTAGAGGGGGTCGCTCTCACTACACGCAGTGCAGAATGCTGGCCTCTAGAGGGGGTCGCTCTCACTACACCCAGTGCAGAATGCTGGCCCCTAGAGGGGGTCGCTCTCACTACACCCAGTGCACCATGCTGGCCCCTAGAGGGGGTTGCTTTCACTACACCCAGTGCCGAATACTGGCCCCTTTAACCCCTTCGATTTGCGTGGCGAGCTCAGCTCGTCATGCTGCGCGGTATCGCTGTGCGCATGACGAGCTGAGCTCGTCACGACCACACCCGCGATCGGAATGTCCAGCACACGAGCGGAATTCCGATCGCGGTCAAGGGGTTAAAGGGGGTCGCTCTCACTACACCCAGTGCAGAATACTGGCCCCTTTAGAGGGGGTCGCTCTCACTACACCCAGTGCAGAATACTGGCCCCTTTAAAGGGGGTCGCTCTCGCTACACCCAGTGCAGAATACTGGCCCCTATAGAGGGGGTCGTTCTCACTACACCCAGTGCAGAATGCTGCCCTCTAGAGGGGGTCGCTCTCACTACACCCAGTGCAGAATGCTGGCCTCCAGAGGGGGTCGCTCTCACTACACCCAGTGCAGAATGCTGGCCTCCAGAGGGGGATGCTCTCACTACACCCAGTGCAGAATGCTGGCCTCCAGAGGGGGATGCTCTCACTACACCCAGTGCAGAATGCTGGCCTCCAGAGGGGGTCGCTCTCACTACGCCCAGTGCAGAATGCTGGCCTCCAGAGCGGGTCGCTCTCACTACACCCAGTGCAGGATACTGGGCCCTAGAGGGGGCCGCTCTCATTACACCCAGTGCAGAATGCTGGCCCTCTAGAGGGGATCGCTCTCACCACACTCAGTGTGGACCAATGGCCTCCAGAGGGGGTTGCTCTCACTACACGCAGTGCAGAATGCTGGCCTCTAGAGGGGGTCGCTCTCACTACACCCAGTGCAGAATGCTGGCCTCAAGAGGGGGGTCGCTCTCACTACGCCCAGTGCAGAATGCTGGCTTCTAGAGGGGGTCGCTCTCACTACGCCCAGTGCAGAATGCTGGCCCCTAGAGGGGGTCGCTCTCACTACACCCAGTGCAGAATGCTGGCCTGTCCTGAGGGGGTCACTCTCACTACACCCAGTGCAGAATGCTGGCCTCTAGAGGGGTTCGCTCTCACTACATCCAGTGCAGAATGCTGGCCTCTAGAGGGGGTCGCTCTCACTACACCCAGTGCAGAATGCTGGCCTGTCCTGAGGGGGTCACTCTCACTACACCCAGTGCAGAATGCTGGCCTCTAGAGGGGTTCGCTCTCACTACATCCAGTGCAGAATGCTGGCCTCTAGAGGGGTTCGCTCTCACTACATCCAGTGCAGAATGCTGGCCTCTAGAGGGGTTCGCTCTCACTACATCCAGTGCAGAATGCTGGCCTCTAGAGGGGGTCGCTCTCACTACACCCAGTGCAGAATGCTGGCCTCTAGAGGTGGTCGCTCTCACTACATCCAGTGCAGAATGCTGGCCTCTAGAGGGGGTCGCTCTCACTACGCCCAGTGTGGAATGCTGGCCTCTAGAGGGGGGTCGCTCTCACTACTCCCAGTGCAGAATGCTGGCCTCTAGCGGGGGTCACTCTCACTACGCCCAGTGTGGAATGCTGGCAGCTGAGAGGTCTAGGAGAAGTAGTGCAGCATCTCCATTGTGTTCTATAGTGTTTTTAAGGTGGTGATGAGGGCAGATTCTGTGCCTCTTCCTGGACGGAATCCTGTTTGGAAGTCGGAAAGTGTGGAGTTATCTTCAATGAATGGAGACATCTGGGCGAACGCTGCTCTTTCGATCAGTTTGCCCAGGAAAGGTCCATTTGTAATTGGTCTGTGGTTGTCGGGGTCAAGCGGGTCCAGGTTAATTTTCTTTAAGAATGGGCGTATGTATGCCTTTTTGAGGTATTCTGGAAAGATTCCAGCAGTTAAGGAATTATTGATAATTCTTTTCAATTGGTGTGACGGCAGAGGTAGTTAGAAGAATGTTCAAGAATATTTGTGGTGGACAAGGGTCAGAAGGGCTGTCGTCTCTGTGGGTGGGTGTCTATAAGTGGGTTGCCTGTGTATGCATTGAGGTCTCTGTGTATGTTGGTCTGTGTATGTATTGAATTCCGTGGGTGTGTTGCTCTCTCTAGATATGTACATGTATGTGCCATCATTGTCAATGTGCACATAGATGTTGTCTGTCTCTGTGTAATACAAATTCCAAACCTGTTGGCTTTGTCAATGCCTATTTACAAAAGGAGAAAATCTCTGGTGTCTTGTTAACTTTATGCTACTATTCAGATACCTTGGAAAGTTCTCCCCCACAGTTATACATCACACATTATAACAACTACACACTTCGCAGTGAGAAGAAGCAAACAGAAACTTGAGGCCTTCCAACAGCTACCAGATCCTGCTGTGGAAAAAATGTTTCAGAAATTTTAAGAGAGAATTTTAACCAATATAAACACAGAAATAAGGCAAGCTTTGGACTCTGTGGCGCGAAGAAAAATTATTGTAAAACTTTAACAGAGAATTGAGTAAGTGGTTCTCAGAGGAGGTATGGACAAAGTGGATGAAAAGGAAATCTGGCTCCTGTGAGAGTAAAAGACAAACTGGGCAGCTGTCTCATTTGGGGAGGATTTTTCAACCTTCGCTGGTCCATTTCTACACTTTCTTTTTGGCCTTCATTAAGATGACAGTGGTACTTGAGTGCAGTAAAACCGCCCAGTGAAATTCTGATATCTCACTGTGCATTTTTCTCTGTGTGGTTTTACCACCCATTCTGAGTTCCACAGGTTGGAATGGGAGTTGCAACCTACAGACTTGTCCCAGAATTGAAACAATGTATTATTAAACTGTGCAAGTCCACAATGAACGCCCAAGTGTTCAGATCCCTCCCCAGGGTGCACTCCCTTCCCCAGTATTCAGGCACATTGAAGACCAAATTCAGACGCTTGCAGAAAACGAGTGTTTCCCTGAGCTCTGCGGTGGGACAAAGGTAGGTTGTATTCTTTGGGGCCACAAGAGTGGTTGTGTGCACAAAAGACATTTTATGTTATGTTATATGTCATGTTATGTTATGTTATGTTACATTACGTTACGTTATGTAATGTGAATTTGAAGAGTGCGGCTAATCACCCGTGAGGGTATCCATGCACTGAGTAGGGCAGACCTGAGGAGGGAGGAGATCATGTCTGTTTCGACTGGAAGAGCCATGTCTTGAGGTTCCTTTGGAAGTCCATGAGGGAGAGGGAGGTTCCGAGGTGTTTCGGGAGGTTGTTCCAGGTCTTAGCTGCGAGCTATGAGAAGGAGCGTCCTCCGCTTCTGGTCTTCTTGATGCGAGTGAGGTGTGCTCTTGCCTGGGACTCAGGTAGAAGATGTCTGGTGTGCTGGTAGAAGTTGAGGCAGTGGTTGAGGTAAGCTGGAACGGTGTTGTGGAGAGCTTTGTAGGTGTGGGTGAGTAGCTTGAACTTACATCTTTCCTGGACTGGGAGCCAGTGAAGATTGAGGAGGTGTGGAGAGACGTGTTGTTTTCATGGGATGTTCAGGATGAGTCTGGCGGCGGTGTTCTGGGTGGTTTGGAGGTGGTGTAATATTCCAACGTAGTGGGCATTTCCGTAATCATACCTACTTGTGATAAGAGCCTGAGTGACCGTTCGTCTGGTGTTCAGTGGGATCTACTTGAAAGTTTTGCATAGCATTCGCAGGATGTGGAAGCATGATAAGGAGATTGCATTGATCTGTCTGCTCATGGAGAGGTTGGTGTCCAGAATGATCCTGAGGTTCTTGGCATGGTCCGCAGAGGTGGGTGTGGGGCCAAGTTCTGAGGGCCACCAAGAGGCGTACCAGGGGAAGTGTATTTTAGGACTTCGGTTTTGCCGCAATGAGGGCTGTTTCTGTGCTGTGGTTGGTGTGAGAAGTTGGCCTGGTATATGCTGTCCACTAGTTATAGTGGGCACCTTGCACCAGTCCAAACAACCCCTTATTGATGATAGGTTTAAGACAACCTTATTTGAAAGCTATCCTAGTGGTAGCTATGGAGAGCAGCCTTCAGGCTAAGTCTTGAAGGAGTGTGAAGCTGTTTGTTTTACCAGTCTATAATCTCTTGAATGGCTAAAGGAAAGGAGACCACACCAGGTATATATATAAAATATATGTATTTATTTCTAAACACACCCTACTAGTCTCTTTATGAGGCTAGAGGTCAAAGCACATATGTTACACTTCAAATATCACAGTAAATTAGCACAATATACGATAGGCCCTAGGGGCGAACCAAACCATATATTAAGAAAGTGGTATATGAACCACGACTTGACTAGACACAAGGCCTAGAGCCTGTAGAATCGCTGGGACCCCAAGGAACCACCCAAGGCAGTGACACAGGGGACCCACGGGGGACGTGTGCAGTGTTTGAACACAGCCGCGAGCTCCGTTAGCTTCTATAGGGAAAGTCGCGGTTAGAGTTTTAGAGTTTACGGACACTTCGGAGTGGACTAGGCACAAACCCTTTTGGACTTAGATGGTTCTAGGGCCAACACCCACGGGAGCACCGGAGTACTCGTGTTACCTCACCCAGGGAAGCCGGGTGGATAGGTGTCAAATGATGTCGGGTCGCGTCGTCGTTTTCAATGGCAGCTTGCTGAAAAGTGCTGCTGCCGGGAAGATGAGAAGTGTCCGAGAAGTGTCTGAAGAACCTGAAAGCAGAGGGGACAGAGTCTGGGTCACTAGCCAGTGACCAGGGGCACGATAGTCGAATGCCCACCGATGTTGGGTGCTTCAGGTGCAAAGAGGTGAAGCTTGACTCTTCAGCCACGAGGACCAGGAGGCGTCGACGACAACCAGGAGCTGGATTCGAGCTGTCCCACAAAAGATGTCGAGTGCTGCAGCGTCGGTGCCCGGATTGGACACAACAAGCCTTGGCAACAGCAACCCACGCAGGAAGAGGAAAGATGCTTCGGTGCAGACCAGCAAGGTCCTGGGGACTCCCCAAGCAATGGAGAGTCAGGGCACGTCTGGAGCAACCAGGAAAGCCCAATTAAAGTAAAGTTACCCTTCTCAGGGACCCACAAGTCGACAGACAAGGGATCGCAAAGGGACCTCAAGAGGAATCACAAAACGGCGGCCCACGGGTCACTCGGAGTGGGTAGGCCAGCAATCTTCGGTGGATTCACTGTCCGGGGTCAGGGCTACAAGTAACTCAAAGCACAGCCTCTAGGATCGACAAGAAGCATATGCACTTGCAAATGTGCACGGTGTCCAGGGGTTCCGGTTCCACGGTACCCACGAGGGCTACGGGTCTCAGCTTTGCTGGGGACTCGGGTCAGCCTCTGGGAAGTCTGGAAACCCACCTCCTGGGTTGCAGAGTCGTCGGCGTCCGGCGGGAGCTTCAGAGATGCAGACCGGGCAGATGCGTCTTTGGTGCCTGCCAAGCAGGGGAGTAACTCCTTTACTCCAAGGGAGATTCTTCAGTCATCTGGCGTTGAACAGATCGTCGAAGGTTCAGGATTCAGTATCAGAGTTTCGTCCAGGGAAATCTAAAGTCCTGTAGCCAGGGGTTCCTTTCTTATACCCAAGGAAGGGGTTGGACATACTCTGGGGACCCACCTATGGGAGGGTTTGGAAAGAGGGGTGGCTACACCCATTTCCTTTGTCCAGTTTCACGCCAGAGCAGGGGCTGGTAGCCCCTGCAACCGGTTTGAACTGGGCTATGCACAGGGACACCAAATGTGCCCCCAGTGCAGGACTTCAAAGCACTCTGAGAGTGCACCCACCCAGCCCCAATACACTAAAGCCTGTCTGGGAGGTGGTAACACCTCCCTGTGATGGAAACCTATTGTCCAGGCCTCCCCTGCCGGAGTTTCGGTCAGCCGCAGGAGGCCAGACTCGTGTCTGTGGCTGCAGCATCCATTTTGTGATGCCAGGGCTCTGTTAGCTGGTACCGGGTATACCGGTGCTGTCATGTCTCTCCCTCTAGAAGGGTGGGATCATACTCCCACACCAGTTACTGGTGTGGGGGTATGATTCCAAGGTGTTTGACACGAAACACGACATGTTTCCGTGCAGCCATCCCAAAGTTAGCATTTACCGCTAGGTTATAATGCACTTAAGAGTATATGGTCAGGCTGCATCACAGACAACCCCGGAGAATAGATTCCGAAGGCTGCAGAGGGGCTCTGCTCATGCATGGGCACCCTCTCACACAAAATCAAGCACCCTGCCTTCAGGATTGATAAGGCCTGCCATAGGGGTGACTGATAGGTTTATATGTGCAGTGATAGGGTGAGATATAGTGAACCTATATCTCAGTAAGGGGTGCAGGCACCACCTCACTCAGGTGGCTGTAGCAGTCCTGTGGTGTCATTTTGGAAGGCTGCCCAGGGATGGCATAATACATGCTTCAGCCTCTGGTAGGCCTCTGGGATAGCTATGCCCTGGGTACATAGTATACCATATACTAGGGACTCATAAGGGCACCCCAGAATCCAATCTGTGGTGTACCTAAGGTACAGGGAATCAATTTAGAGAGGAAGCAGCTAGGCTGGGGTCCTGGATAGCAGGGCCCCAGCCAGACTAAAGTCGAAAAACAGTGAAACATCAGCAAAAAGTGGGGGTAACCATAAGAAGCAGATCCTAATCTCCTACAGTTGGTATGAAAGTAATAGGCTGGAGGCCTGATTGAGAGCTGTCTAGGAGTTTATGGAGCTCTAGGTGGTCTGTGAGATGAGTATTGACAACTTTTCTAATAACTTTAGCTGGAAAAGGCTGGAGTGAGATGGGTCTGTAGCTGCTGAGGGTGTTGGGGTCTGCTGTTGGTTTCTTCAATAGGGCGTTGACTTCTGCATTTTTCTAGCAAGACAGGAAGGTGGTGGTGGTTATGGATGTGTTGATGACAGCAGTGACCGCGGGGGAGATGATGGTTCTTCCAAGGTTGTATATGAAGTGGGGGCATGGGTCTGAGGGGGCTCTTGAGTGGATGATATTCATCATGGCGGTGGTTTCTTCATTCGAGAGGGGCTTCCATTGCTTAGTTGTTGTTTGGCAAAGAGGTTGTTGAGGAGCATTTGGGACAAGATTATGTCATTGTTGGCTGCTGCAGGGTTGGAGAACTGCTTGATGATAGTGAAGAGTTCTTTGCTGTTGTTGGAGCTGACTTCGAGTCTGAGAGTGAGAGCCTTTATCTTTGCATCTCGTAGTGGTTGGTGGTAGAGGTTGAGGGCGGGTTTGTATGTGGATCTTGCTGTGTTGCTTTTGTCGAGTCTCCATTTTCTCATAAGTTCATTACAGTGGCTCTTGGACTCCCTGAGGTTGTTCATTTACCAGCTGAGTCATTTGTTGTTTTTGTAGGTCGTTTCTGGTGGGAGCGATGGGGGTGGTGCAGTTGGCAAGCCGTTTATTGCAGAGCTTGGAGTCGACATTGCGGTTCCCGGTGTGGTTGGGTGGGCGTTCCTGGTCCAGTTTTCGTTGGATATTTTGCCCCAGTGTCTTAATGGTGCTTTGGGTTTTTCTGGTGGGAGTGTTTCTTGAAATGTATGATGTAGTGGTCGGTCCCCACCCAAAACAAAAGCCAAGCCAATGTGAGCCGTGGGAGCGGGAGCAGAATTGTTGCACATGGCAGGCCAAGCTAACCACAGTGAACGAGTAGGGACACATTCAGTGTGCAGGTCCCGGCACACCAAGAATAATCCAGATGGCATAAGATGAGTTATGAGCAAGGAGGACCCTTCCAGCAGGTGTCAGAGTCTGAGCAGGACATAAACAGTCTGGGTGCAAGAACAGAGGTGTTACTGGAATCAAGAGGGGCCCAGAACGACCACTGGATGCCACAAAGTCAGGATCTTGGGGACTGGACCCAGCTTGAAATGGCTCTGGGAAATGTTCGCTAAGGTGGTGCAGGATCAGCCAATGCAGATGGCATGCAATGAGGCGGGGGAGGAGTGGTAAGGGGCTTGCGGTTCCCAGCAGTCAAAATGTATGGGGGTAAGGAGAAACGCACCTTCCCAAGAGGTCTGTATTCCTGCGGCCACCATTTTGCAATCAGGACCACTGCAGATGGTGTGACATATCCAGAGCCTGTAGACACAGCAGCAACAACACTGTCCATGCCGACCAGCAGGAGAGCTGAGAGAGATCCCTTGGCAGAGGGGCCTCTTGTGCCTTCCTCTTCCCAGGGCTATCAGTAGAAATCAGGGAATGGAAGGCTTTACAATCTACATTTGGGCTTGAGGACAACCATAATTTTTATTATTATTAGAATATTATAGTCACTTCAGCGAATTACTGAACTATACAGGAAGAGGTGACTATTCTCTGTTCTGGGGAAATTGTGTGAGGTCACTAGACCATCTGACTCCAGTGGCCACTGAAGAGAAAGGAGCCAGTCCTGGATTTCTTTCCAGGCAGATCTCCGGTGTAGGAAGCTGTCTCTCTATATAGAGCACTAAAAAGAAGTACACTCTGCAGAGAGTCCAGGGAATCCCCAATTGGTGCACAGAGGTAAAAGCAGATAATTCTAATGCTCTCTGTGTGGTAGTGTAGGCGAGCAGTGAGGCTTATCATAGGATAATGCTAAGCATTTGTTGTCACATACAGAAGCAATAAAATTGATTTTTATGTATTTTTAGAGATCAAGAACACAGTTCTAAGGTAAGTACTTTTCGAGTTACGATTTTTAAAGAGTTCAGAAAATATATCACAATTGTGAGCAATTACGCACCATAGGAATTAATAGGAAGAAATAAAAAAATTGCATAGAAATTCAGGCAATGCTTTCACGAAGTTCAACTTGTCATTTTAAGTCGATGTCGGGACCAGGTCCAAAGTTCTAGCAGGAGAAGTTTGGGAGCCTCCCGGATCGGTCGGGAGCAGAGTGCTGAGGTCTTGGAAGCTGGTGCGCAAAGACGAAGGGGGGCACTTGAAAACACACTGCACAGGAGGACTTACAGGTAAGTCCGGTGGGCTCCTTGGAGGGATGAGGTCACAAGGGCATGGGGACCATGGGAGCACAGCAGGTGAGTCGATGCCGGGGCCAGTGAGGCTGGGTGCAGAGCAAATAGGTCAGCCAGACTCCGTGCAATTTTAGGTCTTCGTGGTTAGGAGCAGGCAACTTGAAGAGACGATCTTGGGACAGCTGGGCCACTGAGGAAGTGGATCTCAGGTATCTCGATGTCCCTCGATGGGTACTTGCTTCTGGTGCTTTGGAAGTCCGGTGTGGACTCTTCTTCTTGGTTTTTGCCGTTGAGGGCCAGTACCCCTGGTATTGGTATGCCGCGGCTCCGGTAGGTCCTGGTGCCTCCGAACTTGGTGGAGAAGCAGATCTGACCCTCCAGAGCTGTTGTACCTCTTCTTGCTTTGGTGCTGCATTGAGGTCGTCGAGGAGCAGCAAGTCGACAAACCAGACTTCACAGGATCGGTGCCTGCAGTGTGCAGGGAAGTGATACCTTCACTCCAAGGTAGCTTTTTGGCAATTTCTCAAAGGCTGGAGAAGCTTCGGGGTTCTTGGAGTCCTTTCAGGTTTTAACAGCAGCAGCGACTGTCGAGTCCTTCTTGAAGTGGCAGGTTGGCACCTATTCTTTCTGCAGCAGGGCTTCTGTTCTTATGTAGCAGGTCTTCTTCTGTCCTGGTCTTCTTTGGTCCAGCAAATCTGAGGTTCAGGTCTCGGGGACCCACCTAAATACTGAATTTAGGGGCGTTATAGGGAGAGACAGGTAGTAGCCAATGGGCTACTTACCTTTAGGGTGTCTACACCCTCTAGTGACCACTTCCTGTGTGAAGAGGCACTAACCTAGCCTTGACGTGAGTTTTTCTCACCATCACAAGATGGTGGAATTTCAGGAGAGGGGTTCACCTCGTCTGGCCCGCCCTTGGGGTGGTGTAGGCTATGTGGGGGCCCTCCTCCTAATCTAACTAATTTTCCTGCCTTTCCTCCCACCAAAAGTGGAGCAGGAAAGGGGGCTTGGCCTCCCTCACTATCTGGAGGTGCCTGGGTAGGATTTCAAAGGTGGCATTGCCTTTGAAGCTTCCTGCCCAGGCAGCCCATCCTGTCAAGGGGGGGGAGGTTGATATCCTTGGTCCGACGGGGCTCCGGTGATGTCCTTTGATCCTCCGGCTTCCCTTTGGTGCAGTTCGTAGTATGCAGGCTGGACCCGATTTGGTCACAGCAGCAGTTTCTCGGCTCCTGGTGACAGCCCAAAGCCTTGGCCTCAGTGTCTCTGACAGCCCCTCCTGGCACTCACAAATCCAGTCACCTGGTGTTGATGTTCAGGGTGGCCCCCTCTCTGGCACACAGGACCACCCACCATGAGATCGTGCAGGGCTGGTGCCCTCCACACAACCCTTGCTCTTCGTCTCAGTTCACGACGCCCCCTCCTGGCACACGTGGGTCACTGAATCAATCCAGCACATATGCTATGGCCCGAATGGTGCAAAAACGGATTCCTCACACCTCACACAGGGAGTCCTCACTATATGGCTCTCCCTGGGACCATGCTCCTTCCAACGCTCTCCTCTTCCTCACAGGGCACACTGGTCTTGGCAAGCAGGCAGGCACTGGTGCTCCAGGCTCCCGGGCATGTGGTCTTGGTTTCCCCGGGGTGATTTTCCCTCACGCAACATGAATACTAGCAGGCCTTGGTCCCCAGTGCTGGTCACAGCCTGACGTCTTGGAGAACTTCTCCTCTCACACAGCCCGTATGGCTGCTCGGCAGATGACAACGTTTGGGGTCTCAAACTCCCCTACTTGTAGTCCTTTTCCAGACACAAAATGTAACTTAGTGTCTAAGTCTCTGAAGTTTTATATTGAAATTCTGTTGGAATATAATGAAATGTCTTTGCTGTAGTGCTATGTGTTGTTCAGCTTAAGTTAGCATCCGTG